>JAENPR010000456.1:0-496766 GCA_018135685.1 Themeda triandra | reverse complement strand
GCCACCACATCCAGGCATGGCGCCGCCGCCGCCGGCCCTGCCGGAGGAGCTCGTCGAGGCGATCCTCTTCCGCCTCCTGCCCGACGAGCCGTCCTGCCTCTTCCGCGCTGCCCTCGTCTGCAAGCCATGGTGCCGTCTCATCTCCGGCCCCGGCTTCCGCCGCAGGTACCGGCGTACCGCGACTTCCACCGCACACCCCCAATCTTGGGACTCCTCTGTCGCTGGATCGCCGGCATGGAAAAAGCCCGATTCGTGCGCACGTCCGCCTTTGGGTCGCCTCTAGCCGACCTCTGCCAGTGCTGCGCGGTCGACGCTCACCACGGCCGTGTGCTCCTGCGATGCCCTGGGAAAGCTTCGTCGGAGCATGTCCTCGTGGTCTGGGACCCCATCTCGGACGCACAGAGGGAACTGCCCATCCCTATTCGGTGGCGGTACGCGTCCCGTTGGGACTGGAACGCGGCTGTTGTCTGTGCCGCCGACGGCCCGTGCGACCACCTTGATTGCCATCATGGACCCTTCCTCGTCGTCTTTGTGGCGTCCCACTCTGCTGGTGAGATGTTCATCTCGACCTACTCATCTGAGACTAACACTTGGAGTGACAGAATCTTCTCTAAGAACCCCGTTGATCATATCAGCATCAGTTGGTGGCCCTGTGCGCATGTGGGGAATGTGCTCTACTTTGTGTCAAAGATATCAAACAGAGCTCTCAAGTATGATTTATGTTCGCATGAGATGTCTCTAATTCTACTATCAACTCTGTCCACCCCCTGGCAGCCTATTGTGCTCACAAGCACAGAGGATGGTGATCTAGGATGCGTCACTGTACATGAATTCAAGCTCTACATGTGGTCGAGGGAGGATGGCCCTCATGTAGATGATGGATGGACACAAAATAGAGTTATTGACCTTGAAATGCTGCTGTGCAGTAACGCCATCTTCATCTCACCTTGTGTGGTTGGCTTCGCAAATGGTATGGGCGTTGTTTTCTTGAAGGCAGGGGATGTGATCTTTACAATTGATCTAAAGACCAAAAACCTGAAGAAGGTATCCAAGGGAAAATTCATGTACAACGTCTTCCCATACATGAGCTTCTACACTCCAGGTATAACTTTCTGCTCTTCTTAGTTTTGTTTTGTACTATTAAGAATGATGTACAAAATTTGTCTTGCCTAATTACTAATATGAAATCTTGATGGTAGGCTTGAGAATAAAAAAAATGTTAGTGGAATAATCCAATATGGTATCAAATTGGGTTAATTATACCTAAATATTTTGATTATGGATCATCTTTGAAACTTGTTAAATATGGCTTGGAAATTATTCGTGCGATTTCTTGTTATTTTACTCAGATGGCAGATTCCTGATTCAGGTTTAAGATCACGCCCCCTGCTCTTCTTAGTTTTGTTTTGTACTATTTAGAATGATGTACAAAATTTGTCTTACATGAGCTTCTATCTAGTTACTAATATGAAATCTTGATGGCAGGCTTGAGAATAATTTTTTTTTAAGTGGAATAACCCAATCTGGTATCAAATTGGGTTAATAATATCTAAATCTTTTGAGTATGGATCATCTTTGAAACTTGTTAAATATGGCTTGGAAATTATTCATCTGTTTGCTTGTTATTTTATTTAGATGTTAGGTTCCTGACTACATAGCCTTGGTCAGCACATTCATTACTTTGATGAGCATGAGCTTCTAAATTCCAGATGTGTTGTGCCTCTTTTTAAATCCTGGTCATCTATTCATCAGCTCTGATGTGTCATTGTGGCTTGACAATATAGAAATAGATGGTGATATTGATACTAAAATCATGGACATATTTGTCTTGAAATTAAGTCTTTCATCTCTAAATGAGTTTGTGCTAGTGATGTTTCTGTTAACTGCTTGCTGCAAATTTCTGTTGTTTCATAGGTGAGCAAAGCGCAATTTGATTATTTTATAAGATGATATTATTCTCATAATATTAAATTTCTGCAGAGTTCGGAGCATCTCATAGGCTGAGGGAGCAGCTCAAGTGCATGAAAATGACACCTCGTCGGCGCATCCAAGGACAGCAAGGATGGCACTAAAATGACAGGCATATTTGTCTTTCCATTCCTGTGAATTGCTGTTTGTTTATTTGTGAGAAGCAACAGTTCATCAAACGCACATTTCATTCGTTAGTCAGCTAATGTTATTCTAAAAAATCATAAACTTCGGCAGCTTCGGGAGCAGCTCGTAGAGGTGATGACCAAGTGCTGGTGGCTTCAGTCCATGAAAAACTAGAGGTGCTTATGTGAGGGCTTCTTTATCAAGGGAAAATTGGGTAGTATAGTGGGAAATCACATGATATCTATGATGGTACTGGTAAAACATTGCTAGCATTAGTGAGATTGGTTCTAGTAGACTTCATGTTTTCTGTGTTTTTCTTTAAGCCAGAATTTCTCTTTAACCTATTAGGTTGACCAACCGTTGCTTCCAAGGTTTATGTGGCTGTGGCTTCTATTAAGTTGCTGACGCTGCATTATCCTAATTTTCACTGACTACATGTGGTCGCTTTCAATGGAAGCCTGAAATCAGCATTCCTTACTTTTTATATTATCTAGTCCCAAGCATTGCAATCTCATATGCTCAATGTTATTCTTGCATAAATTTTTTGTGGTTTCAACATATTGGATTCTAATTGGTTGGATAAGCTGATATTATATATTCAGTGTTGTCAAATCTATTTTTGTGTCCAGCCTGGTAAACCTAGAGAACCTAGAGAAACCAATGAATATGCTCAATGGAAGCCTTGTTATATCTGTGAACCTAGAGAAACCAGAACAACAGTCAATAGGGACATGACCATTGCCACCATATGTCCATACAGCTTGTCCATAGGTAAACATCAACAGGAAAGTATATGTGACACAGCAAACTAGTTTTGACTTAAGTCCTCAATCTTGTTTATTGCTGGAGTATGACGTTTGTCTATCTAGATGTTGTATACTCATTGGCGAAACTCGAAGTTTCCATAGAACAGCACAAATCCATTCCTCTTTGTTTGGTTTGACTTTCTCTGAACACTTCATTGTCCATCAGTATTCTTTGTGCTTGAGTTCCTGTTGAATGTATGTTTACAGCAGGAGCTGATGGTGAGAGACTGACAGTCATGGCTTGTCTTGCTTGTCGAATAGTGAATATATGTTGCAAAGCATGAAACATTGTTAAGGGGGAAAAGAACAATCTTTGGGATTCCGTTTTGAGTTACCGAAGCTATTATCTGCATGGCTGGCAGGCCTCTATCCAATTGGTAAAGTGGTTGGTTATGCTGACCTGAAGATTTTTTGGATGGAAAAATGACGTTGCCGTTCTGCGATACCTTTCAGTGGTCGGTTCTGTCTCTCAGATTTGGGTAGGGAAACTGTTTCGGTTTAGTTTCAGCAAACATGTATGCGTGTCAGATGAATAGATTGCAGGACTCTTGTTTATAGATTGGAGGACTCTTGTTTTTGGATAATAAGAAATTTGAGATGGTTTTGGACTTTAGTTGATGCTATTCAACGTACTTGTCTGAACAGTTAATACTCTGGCATTTAGCTCAATTCATTGCAAGGCACTGACAATTATAAGAACATATGCATTGACTATTCAACTTCTTTGATATTTTCACGGTAAATAGCTGTAATTTTAAGTTGAATACAGTATGGGTGCTCTCTGAAAGAAAAGGACTTTTTTTACCAAAAACATCAAAGAATTTTTTTCACTTAAAATTAAGTATTTTTGCGCACACAAAATGGTTGGGTCAGGCCCTGGGCCAAATCACAGAAGCCACTGTTTCAGTTGAGTTTCTGTATGCGTATCTGATGAATAGAGTTGCAGAGCTCGTCTTTTTTGAAACAAAGCAGAGCTCGTCTTGGATAAGAATAAGAAAGTCGGTGCGTTAGTTGACGATATTCAACATACTTGTCTGAATAGATGTGGTGAATAGTTGATGAACTCTTTGGCATTTGAAAAGGGCCTTTTTCACCAAAATTTCAAAAATTGTTTCACTTAAAATCAAGGCATTTTTGGCATACTAAATGCAATGTCAGAGCCTGGTTCGATTAGGCCTTGGGCCTTGGGCCCACCTGACACACAGCATTGGTCCCCCACATGCTTTTTCTCTGCTAAAAAAAAAAATGCTTTTTCTTAGCTTAGAGCAACTCTGGTGCTACTATCTAAAACACACTACCTAAATTTCTATCTAGGTACCCATCTATTTTTATTTTACCTATTCTTTGGTTCCAACTCCAACAGAGCTACCTATACCTAAATTTAGTGTAACAGTCAATGACGTCCAGGACCCACATGTCATCTTCTCTCATGGTTGAGATCGAGTTTCGGTCTGTAGGGAGGTGCGCCGCCACGAGTGAGACTCGCTGGGAAGGGCACAACGAGGGGAGAGACTGCGCGCCGGGAGGAGAGCAAGCCATTGCCGAGCCGGAAGACAGCCATGGCTGCGCCCACACTTTCTCCAGCACCGCATGGCTTCCAGCGTCTATCATGGGAGCCGGGGAGGAGGACGGTCGGTGGAAGAGGGCGCACGCCGAGCAGAAAAGAAGGTCGGCGCAGGTCAGGTCACGACGTGGCGGCAGGCAGTGGCGGCGGCGCAACCCTAGGTGTGCGTGGGGAAGAAGTGGCGGCGGTCGGGATGAAGTCGCGGGTCGGCGTGGCTAGCGAGCCAGCTCGGCTTGTTAGAGCTCGGCTCGTTAGCAAGCTGGCTCGACTCGGCTCGTTAAGCAAACGAGCTAGAAGAGCAGCTCGGCTCGGCTCGTTAAGAAACTCGAGTCAGCTCGTTTGGCTCCTGAGCTAGATCACAAAAACACATTTTCATGGAAATTATCAAAGCAAGAACACAATTACACAAATTACTTATAGATAATCCATCCATCGATTAGTCCACCATGACCATTAGTCCATATCATCCATACGACCACACATAATCCAAGAACAAAGCAAAATAAATAAGCTGAGTCGCAGTCTATATAGACTGATCAAGTTTTGACTTTGTAGGTAATATATATAAAACACCAAAAGCAAGATAGCAGCCGCACAGGCAAAGCCAATACTCCAGCAAGATAGCCGAAGCTAGATTTAGGTGTTTGGCTTGTTAATTCCCTGGCTCGTTCGAGCTAACGAGCAGCTCGCGAACTAGCTCGAGCTAGCTCGTTATAAATCGAGCTGGCTCATTTTAAATCGAGCTGGCTTGTTATAAAACGAGTCGAGCTCGAGCCGAGCCATTAACGAGCGAGCTAGCGAGTTTCGAGTTTTTCGTCCAGTCTCGCGGGGGACGAAGTCGCAGCGAGTGGAAGGAGTCGAGCCTGGCACCGATAGGGAAAGAATCGAAAGATTTTTAGCTGCCCAGGTCTCTCGGGCCAACAGAAGTAGATAGGGGAGGAGAGAATTTTGGTAGCCCACAAAAGTAGGTAGCCAACTAGATAGCCTGCTGGAGTGAGTTTTTGAGCCACCACTACCTAAATATAGAATAGATGTCCTGCTTAGTTAATCTGCTGGAGTTGCTCTTATACTATTAGCTTATTTAAATTTAAGAAATAGTAAGAACAAAAAAAGAGAGCTTAATTTCCTATCTCATGCCAACATTTTCATTAGTTCTTTTTCAAGTCTTACATCTTTCCGTTGTTGCAATATAAGCGTCACGCCATCAAACATTATTCATGGGTTTTTCATGTGTATACAATTTCTTTTATTTTTAAATTAAAAGAGTGCCTCGTATCTGATATATATAAAAAAAATAATCGCAAGTATAAAAAAATAATAAAATACACTAGGTTTTCCATCGTCCACCACAAGGCTTGAAAAAAGCATTGGAAAGATGACCGAGGAAAAGTACCTCTACAAAACATTCTTGTCATATTGTTTCACAAAAATAAAAACGCTCGTCATATAAATCTATGAAGATTACATGAGGGCATTCGATAGTCTGCTCATCGGGGTTAGTTAAAAGTCCCTCGAGTTTCCTCACACCAGAGAAATTGAGGCATGGGTGGCTTCTCGACGAGCTGACGCGTGGTGTGGCCTCTTTTACGAAAAAACGCCCGCAAACCAATTTTACACGAAACCCCTCCCGTTGCCCAGCGCTCCCACCCCACCGCAGCTGTCCCTCCCCTCATTCATCTTCCTCCTTTCTCTCTCTTCTCCCTGCCGCCGCCGCCGCCACCGCCACCGCTCTGTTCTGCACGCGGTTTGCCATATCCATGGTGGCACTGGCGTTCTCATGGATGGGTGGGGGCACGGCGCCGAGAGCTCTGCCTCCCGTTCAGCGTCCTCACTGCAGCACCCGAGCAAGGAAGTCGAGCAGTCCTCTGCAGCACGAGGAGCGTGTGGATCTACAAGATTCGGTCGAGCAGTCCTCTGCAGCAAGTTTCGGGTGGATCCTGCCGGTCCCAATGGCAGCCATGGTTGGTAGAGGCGGAGCCCCTCTCCTGCCCTCAGATGCGGTGGCGTGCGAGATCCGGTATTGAGCAAATTCGGCCATGGTGGAGGAAGAGGTGGAAGCTCTGGCACACGTCTGCGTCATTATCCACTTTACATTCCTCGATGAGGCTCGAGGTGAGAGATTCACATTTACTGATCTCATATCCTTAAGATTTGATTAAGGATGTGATTGGTGCAGAAATGTGTTCTTGACTGCACACCAAGTCGCCATCGGGAGCTACGATTTTGGTGTTCTCTACAGATGAGATAGGCATCTTTGTCTTTTGATACATTCATGCTCCCGTTGCTTCGCTATTGAAAGTAGCGCCGCCACCGATTGATAAAATCATTCTTCTTTGTTTCTGTACAATAGAGATGGATATATTAAAGGCCCTCGTAAAGGCCGGGCGGTGTTGCCGATGGTTGGACTGCTATGCGGAGCCCCGTCATGGCTCATGTCATCCGGAGCTGAAGGTCGTGCCTCCTTTTTCTTGTATAATTTTTTTGCTTGATGTGCTCGTGTGTTGTGTGAACTCCGGGTTCTTTGTTGTTGACATTCTGGTGGTAATGCGAGATGGGCTTGTAAACTCGGCATTTTTGAAGTCACATCCGAGAACCTGGTATGTGGTAGGAGATATAATTTTGCTGAATTTTCAGGCGTGTGTGAGAACCTGCTTCCACTAGCCTAAAGCATTATGTGTAGACAGATGGGGATTGTTTAACTTAATCCATTGAGAGCTAAGAACTATGCCCTTGACTCAGGTCACCTAAAATTAGAAGCTTTGTTTTTCCCCTGATATTGCTATGCAGAAAATATCCATATGTAGTTTAGTCATCGTGAAAATGAATGAAAGCACTTACATCTCAATTTTATTATAGTGGAGCTATATGTATTTTTGTGTGATTAATGTCCCCTCTCCTAGGCTTCTTCCAAATAATTGCCAACGAGGCCTGAAGGAGTTTCTTCTATTGACTTGATTTTTGACTCTTTGTATGCCCATATTTGCGCTCTTAACTGAAATATGAACAATGGCCATATTTGCACTAAGTGAAATCTGAACTATGCCCATATTTGACACTATGAGGACACATGGTTTTTCCATAACCATTGTGTGGACCTTTGTGTGATGAGTGATTGCCAACATGCCAACACAAGGCGTGTGTGTGTTCTTACTAACCGATGGCACGCGGCTTCGTGTCAAGCAATGGTGTCTCTTGGCTTGTGTTGTCTGCAGGTGTCGAGCTCGGAGACGGTGGTCGACGGTCGGTGAAGATCAAGTAGGGCGTGCCGTGGCCGACGGACCGGGTGCGGTGAAGGGCGGACGTGAGGCTTGGATCGAGGGACCCGAGGACCGGGTGGCCAGCCATGGCGGCCGACACTGACATCGACGAGCGCAAGTGTACACGGCGGGGATGCGTATGGGCTACGCTACTCGCGGAGGGTGTGGTGGTTTCGCCTCAAAACCATCGGCGGCGGGTTTCCCGGTTTGCGCCTCAAAACCGGGGCGGAGGTCCCGATGCGGACGGACGACACGTGGCGGCATCGGGGAGATTGCTTGGAAGCAAGGCTACCGGTGAGGAGGCGCGGTGGCCGTCGGATCAAGTGAAGCTTGAGTTGGACCCTTATGCCCCGGCTAAGTGGTGTGGCTCTTCATGTATCAAGGGCAAAGAAGGAATGTAAAATAGACTTGCCCCTATAAATAAAGGATGAGGGTCTCCTTCCCTCACCTCTTCCATTTCCATTTTGTCATTCATAGGCTTTTCCTTCCTTTAGGTGCTGTGTGAGAGAGAGGTCTGCAAATCTTTGATTTGTACTCGAACCAGTGTATGGCAAGCGAGCGCCAAGTCTCTCGTTGTTTCCTCCGGGTTTAATTATGGTGTCTTGAATTTGGATTTCGAGTTCCTGTTCATCTCCACCAATTTTCCTGGAATTTTCGTGGGTTTATTTGGCTGCAGTTTCAGTATGGAATTTTGGGAGTTTTATTTCTGTCTGTCAGTTCTTGAGAGCAGCACGTGAGTGCTCCTATTCCTCCTGTGTTTTTATTCTGTGGTTGGTTAGAATGGAGAGCAGACCCTCTATTCCCTCCCCTGTGCATTCGTAGTTCTTCTGGTAGAAGTTCAAGCACTGGACACCAAGGGACAGCAGCTCGGCAGCGCTATCAGCGCTGAGCACCTAGGTGCCGGCGTGCTCAGAGAGCAGCGCTCGCTGCTGGATCTGGTGACCCTGTACTCAATTAGAGGTCCAGTGCTGCGGCTCTGCTGATTTGTTTTCTTTGATCTGGACTTGCGTGTGGTTTCAATTCGCTCAGGTACGCTCTTCAGTTTCCCCACCGAGCAGGACAAGATCCAGTGAGGGTTGTTTATTTTCTCGTGCTTGATGACAGGAAGCAGCCTCGCTGTTTGATTCTGGTTGGAATTAGGAGCCTTCGATGGTCTCTTTTGTCTGATGCAGGAAGCTCTTGACATGAGCAAAAAGAAAAGAAACGTGCTTTATTTTGCTTGGTGAAAAGCAATAGTTTTATTGTTTCTGGAATTGCAGGTTCACGGTTTGCTTCTGGGACTTGGAGCCTTCGTGCTCCCTTCTTTATTTGGCTGCAGGTGGCGCTTGTGCAAAGGGTCCAGGAGACCCTGTTCTTGTTGTGTTTTTTGTCAGAAATCAAATTTCTTCTTACGTGAATTACCAAAGCATATATAGGCTATTTAAAGAAGTAGTTAATTACTTCATGCTGGTATTCACGATGTGCAAGAGTGATATTTCAAATGAACTTTGATTTTATATCCAGTTTGGTTGAGAGGGATGAACAAATTTCCTGGTAATTTTCTGCAGAATTTTCACTAGCTCTGATTTCTAGTCTTGTGTGTTGTTTCGTCGTTTGTGCTCCGATTCACATTCCGCTAGTTGCGTTGGGTTTCTAACACCCTAAAGAATTTATCTAGATACTCCCATCACCGGTTGGTGCGAGTATTTTAGATTTGGGGTTTTTACTTCTTGGGGTTTAAATTTGGGACAGTGGCCAAATATTTCGAAAGAAATTTGAGGCTCCCATTCACCCCCCCCTCTGGTCGCCGTATCCGGTCCTTCAATTGGTATCGGAGCCGATTAAGGATCACTTCACCTTAATCGGTCCGTGATCCCCGAAGGTGACATCATGGAGAACCGTGGGCTTGAAAAGCCACCGCACTTCGATGGCAAGAACTATCCCTATTGGAAGATCCGCATGTCGGCGCATCTCCAAGGGATTGATTCGCGTGTTTGGGAGATCTGTGAGAATGCAGACTACGTGGTACTTGCTGCCCGTGTTGACCAAGCACAGATCGACCAACACAAGGTGAACAACACTGCCAGAACTGTCTTGTTTTCTCGCTCTTTCTATGGAGGAATTTGAGCGTGTTTCGATTGTACCATCAAGCTGAGAGATCCGGTCTAGACTGGCAGAAATACCATGAGGGTACCGCCCATGTCAAGACCCGGACTCTATGAGACACACAAGAGAGAGTATGAGAACTTTGTTCAAACCGATGGTGAATCTATTGATTCTTTGTTCACTCGCTTTCAAACGATCGTGAACAAGATGAGGGCAAACAACCCTCGTATGCCCTATGACGATCATCGAGAGCGCTTAAGCTTCTATATGCTCTAGATCGGAGGGTTTGGGAAGTGAAGGTCTCGGCGATCATCGAATCGCCGGCTATGAGACTCTCACCGTGGATGAGCTGTTCAAGAAGCTCAAGTCCACCGAGATTGACCACCGACGCAGCGAGGATCGAAATCCGTCTGCTCCTACCATGGCTTTAGTCTCAGGTACAGGAGGTTCAAGTTCTTCAGCTAACCCTTCACAGCTGTCTTTTGCCTTGTCTTCTCTAGTCTTAGCTATAGAGGAGCAGATGGAGGCTCTTGGGGACGACGAGCTCACCTTGGTGATTAGCCGGTTCTCACGGTTTCACAACAACCGTTTGAATCGCCGGCGTGGCATCACCAAGCAAGGATGCTTCGGATGTGGAGATCCCGACCACTACGTCGCCAACTGTCCCAAGGCCGACAAGAACCACTACAACAACAAGAACGACTACAGCAAGCGCAAGGACAAGCACGAGTCCTCTGCACCCAAGTACAAGTACAAGTACAAGGGAGGATTCGACAAGGAAGCTGTCAAGAAGAAGTACTTTGAGAAGCAAGAGGCAAGGCAGCGAGCTTTCCTCGCATCCCTCAGCGACCTTGACGATGACTCCAACAGCGGCTCACCTCCAAGTGATGATGAGGCCGAGCAGAAGGTCGAGAACAAGTTCAACGGGTCGTGCTTCTTCGACTCCAAGCCCGGAGGCTACCGCACCATGGCGCTCGATGAGTCTACCCCAAGCATTGAGAAGAACGACGACACCGAGCCTGAGGTAGAACAAACTCTTGAATCTCTTGCTGAGGTTGATAGCTTGACTACCACTTTGCTTAGACAAGATGCTCTGCTTAAGCTTGCTGCTCGTGAAAGGAAAGATTTCAAGGCTAAGTGGTTGCTTGCTGTCAAAGAGCTAGAGTCTATTAGGGAGACTGTGCACATCTCTGATGAGTCTGAATGTGATGCTTGTGCCATTCATATGGCAAACCTAGCTGATGTGCAGTCCAAGTATGTGGCTTTGGTAGATGAGCTTGATGAGGTTAAGGCTAAGTCTCGTCTCTCGTGAGTCCTTGCAAATCTTGTGATGAGTTGAAGTCTCGAGCTAGGAGAGAGAATGACTAGGATTGCCATGCTAGAGAAAACTAGTCAAGTTTCTAGATGTGTTTGTTGTGAGGCTTTGGAACTAGAACTGGACTCTTGTAGGCATGACAAGAAAATGGCTGAAGAAGAAATCACAAATCTTCGGTCCATGCTCAGTTGGTTGTCTAGTAGTGAGCCACAGCTTGGCATGATGATGAGTCAGTTCAAGAGGGGAACTGACACAACGGGTTTAGGCTTTGCTACAGGTGGGAAGGGTGAAAATGTTTTTGGCAAGGTTGGTGATCACAGTGGTCTGAGTGCGTCTGAAAAATCCACCAAGCCTTCCACTACTCCCAAGTTGATCAAAATCACCCCACCACAGCCTAACAAGCCCAATGTGAAAGATGGTGTGTTTGAGGAACCTCCCAAAGCTCCACCTCCAAAGCAAATGTGGACTCCCAAGCCAAACCACCTAAGGAACCAACTTGACACACTTCCCGACATCTCTATTAAACCCCCTCCAAAGAAGAAGCAAACCCAAAGAGTGACCCATAACCATGAGAGAGTGAGTAAACCACCACCCAAGAGAGAGGTGTATCACTGTGATTATTGTCACCATGATGGGCACTTGTTTGAGTTCTGCTTTCGGAGGAAGAGAGATGAGCGGCATGAGTATGAGTTTTTCCATAACTCTACTCATGGTGTGTTTGCTCCACGTTTCTAGAGGCACAGTGCTAGACCAAGAGGTGCAACACCTCAAGGACCTAGGCCTCAAGGTGTGAGACCACGAGGTGGTCGTGCCCGGCGAGGTTCAGGTTTTGCTTATGACCTTGGATCTCGTGACCGTTGCTTTCAGTCTTACAGGATGAGCGGACCACATTTTTCTCGTCGTGGTGATCGCTCTGCTGAAATGGGACATGGCATGCATGATGTTTTTGCAAACACTTCTCGTGGGCGAATGAGCCAACACTGGTTTTCTTCTCAGTTTACTAACCCCAGTGTTGGATCATTTGCTCATCCCATGTCTCACTATTGATGCAGGATGAAGGGCTGGAGAACACGTGGCTAGTTGATTCCGGTTGCTCTCGACACATGACCGGGAACTCAAAATGGTTCTCCAGCCTCACCCAAATGAAGTGTAGTGAATACGTTACATTTGGGGATAACAGCAAGGGTAAAGTGCTTTCACGTGGTTCCATCCGTTTGAATGAGAACTTTGTGCTTAAGGATGTGGCTTTGGTTTCAAACTTGCACTTCAATCTCGCTTTCTCGTTTCTCACTTCTTGATGACGGTTTTGAGGTTCGGTTTAAGCCAAGATTTTGTCGTGTTCTTGATGCTCGGAAAACCTCGTATGCAAGATTGTGCCTTTCGGAAAGTGTTACGTGCTGATTTTTCTCGCTCATTTGGTCTTTCCCGCTTGTTTGATGGCAAACTCCTCCTCAGAGCTCTGGAAGTGGCACCGCAGACTTGGGTTTCGACTTGCTTGCAAGATTGAGCTCACTTGATCTAATTCGGGGTTTGCCCAAGCTCAAATTTGAGAAGAATCTTGTTTGTCATCCGTGCCATCACGGGAAGATGATTGCAGCTTCTCATCCTCCCGTGAACCAAGTGATGACCAAGGGGCCCGACGATCTTTTACATATGGACACTGTAGGTCCAGCTTGGGTCCGGTCAGATGGTGGAAAGTGGTACGTGTTGGTCGTGGTTGATGACTTTTCTCGCTATTCATGGGTCTTTTTCATGGAAAGCAAAGATGAGGTTTTTACCCATGTTCATGACTTGATCTTGAGGTTGCAAAATGAGTTACCAAAGCATGCCATGCGAGCTATTCGCAGTGACAATGGCACTGAATTCAAGAATACTCATTTTGAGACCTTTTGCTCTTCCATAGGTCTTGAACATCAGTTTTCCTCGCCGTATGTCCCACAGCAAAATGGGATTGTTGAACGCAAGAATCGGACCCTTGCTGAGATGGCCAGGACGATGCTTGATGAGCATAGGACTCCTAGGCGCTATTGGGCCGAAGCGATCAACACGGCTTGTTATGTTTCAAATCGCATCTTGCTTCGAGCTTTTACGAAGAAGACTTATTATGAGTTGCGGTTTCACCGCTTGCCCAAAGTGAGCCATTTTCGGGTGTTTGGCTGCAAGTGCTTTATCTTAAAGAAGGAAAACTTAGACAAATTTGAATCAAGATCTTCTGACGGGATTTTTCTTGGTTATGCATCTCATTCGCATGCTTATTGAGTACTTAACCTTGAAACTAACCGTGTCATGGAGACTTGTGAAGTCACCTTCGACGAGACCGCGCCTTGTTCCTCTCCCCGTCTTTGAAAGTGCGAGTGATGAGGAGATGAACAAGAGCATTTTTGTGGAGGAGGAGCGGGACGATGCCGATTGGGGTGATCCCGAGCCGACTCCACCGGCTGCCCCGCTTGACCCTGCGACGACTACTTCGGTTGACGGCCCCACCGCTACATCCTCCACCACATGGGGACCGTACGACCAGCTCCTCGGCTTGTTCCAACAGACCCGAGGGAGCTCCAGCCGGCTGTTGAGGGGAGGCGTCTTCATCAAGAGAAGCACCGCGACACATTCAACATCGCCATCCTCCTTCAACCATGATCGGTAACATAAATGAGCGGGTCACTCGCAACGATGCATCTTATGAGATTTCGCACTTTGCACATTCTCGCTTTTGTTGCAAATTTCGAACCCAAAGAAGTGGTTGAGGCATTAACGATCCAGTTGGGTAAATGCCATGCATGAGGAGCTTGAGAACTTTGAGAGAAACCAAGTGTGGGTTTTAGTGCCACCTCCACCTCAAGTGTCATCCCATAGGAACCAAGTGGGTGTTCAAGAACAAGCAGAGTGAGGATGGGGTTGTGGTGAGAAACAAGGCTAGGTTGGTTGCTCAGGGGTACTGTCAGAAAGAGGGGATAGATTATGAGGAAACTTTTGCACCTGTTGCCCGTTTAGAAGCCATTAGGATCTTCCTAGCCTATGCAGCTTCGAAAGGGTTCAAGCTGTATCAAATGGATGTAAAGAGTGCTTTTCTGAATGGGTACATAGATGAGGAAGTGTATGTGACGCAACCCCCAGGTTTTGAAAATCCCAAGCATCCCGACCATGTCTTTAAACTCCACAAAGCCCTATATGGTCTCAAACAAGCCCCAAGAGCGTGGTATGAGCGATTGAAGTCCTTTTTGCTGGGCAAGGGTTTTACCATGGGGTCGGTTGACAAAACCTTGTTTCTCCTCAAGCATGGCAGTGACACTCTTTTGGTGCAGATTTATGTCGATGACATCATTTTTGGTGGTTCATCACATGCTCTTGTGGCAAAGTTTTCAGATATGATGAGCAGGGAGTTCGAGATGAGCATGATGGGCGAGCTGATGTTCTTTCTCGGTTTGCAAATCAAGCAAACTCAAGAAGGGACATTTGTACATCAAGGCAAGTACACGAAGGATCTTCTGAAGCGTTTCGACATGGGTGATGCCAAGCCACTTCAAACTCCCATGTCGACCACGACTGCCTTGGATGCCGATCTAGAAGGAGAAGCCGTGGACCAGAAGGAGTACCGCAAAGCATGATCGGGTCGTTGCTTTGTACCCGACGGCGACAAGGCCCGACATCCACTTCGCCGTCTGCCTTTGTGCACGCTTCCAGTCTTCACCGCGCATTTCGCATCGGCAGGCCGTCAAACGCATCTTACGGTACCTTTGCTTCACTCCCGAGCTCGGTCTATGGTACTCGACCTCTTCTTCTCTTTCTCTTTCGGGTTATTCTGATGCTGATTATGCGGGTGATCGAATTAAGAGGAAGTCCACTTCGGGAACTTGTGAGTTTTTGGGTTCGTCGTTGATCTCTTGGTCTTCTCGCAAACAGTCATCTATTTCCCAATCCACGTGTGAGGCTGAGTATGTCGCCGCTCGCGTGTTGTTCTCGGTTGCTTTGGGTGGTTGCTACTTTGAGAGACTATGGGTTAAATTTTAGGAAAGTGCCTCTTTCTAGTGACAAGACTAGTGCCATTAGCGTTGCTAAGAACCCAAGACTCCACTCAAAAACCAAGCATATTGAGATCCGGTATCACTTCTTGAGAGACCACCAAGAGAAAGGAGACATAGACCTTCAGCCTGTGCGAACCCATGAGCAGCTTGCTGATATTTTCACAAAGCCCCTCGATCAAACCCAGTTTTCCCACTTGAGAGCGGAGTTGGGCATTTGCTACCCTTTTTAGAGTAGGGTAGCTGTATCTTGACGTATAGTATGATCTTTGGCTTTCTTCTTTGCTTTTGTTTCTTTGGCTTTACATGTGTATCATATTGCATATCATCATGTATCATATTACCTTTGTTGAGGAGCTTCATGACTATAGCAGTTTTTGATTACATTCATGATCTTGCTAGTATGACTTGTATATGTCACTTGGAGCTTGCGGCTTAGGCTTCTTCTGATCACTTGTTACATGTTATGAGCTAAGCCTGTTTTCTAAATGTGAACCTGCTTAAATTTTGATGCAACTCGAAAATTGTTCACCTCTGAGATGGCAACTAGCATGTGTAGGTTTTGTGAGAACCTTGTTGCTTTCATGTGTATGCTTGAGTTGCTATGTCTCATGTTTCTTGAGTCATTCACTTAGCTCGGATCTCTTGATAATCTTGTGCTAAAACTTGATGTCTAAGCTAAGAAATGATGAAAAGCTTTTGAGTTGGATCTTTTCTCGTCCCACGGCAATGTCACGAGATTGCTTCTCATTCATTCGAGTGAGATGAACTTGGGCATTGTAGTGCTAGTCCACAAAATGCACTCGTGACGAGATAGCTTCCCACTTGCACTAAGGGATGAACTCGGCGTGGTTGAAAAACATGATAAAAACAATCTTTTTGGCGGACAGTTTTTGATCCTCTCGTTTACACATGTCTAAATGAAACCTTGTTAACTACTGTTTTAAATCTGATCAATGTTGTAGTAACAAGTGTTGTTAAGTGTATCTTTGAGACATGATGTGTGACCGTTATATGGGGTAGTTCACTCTTGTATACATGTGTTAGCACTTGTTTTGATCTCCTGCTTATATGTGCAAGGTGCTATTCTTTTTGGTGAACACCTTTTATAAAATGCCCAACACCTGATCAAATGCTTATGTTTTATATTTCGTACCACTTGATCAGCTTGAGCATTGGTTTTGTCTTGTGCCTTTTGCTATACACTTGCCATACTTACTAGATCATCTATGTACTCAAATTGCTATACTTGTGAAGCTCTACCTTTTGCATTTCTTTCATGGCATGATTTGAGGGGGAGTTGCGCCTCTTTTGTCTCAATCTTGATAAGTGCATGTGCCAACAAGGGGGAGAAACATCCACAAATCCAGACAGTTCATTGGTGAGGATGCATTTGTCAAGGGGGAGTTGCACTCCGAGAAACATCCACAAATCCAGAGAGTTCATTGGTGAGGATGCATTTGTCAAGGGGGAGTTGCACTCCGAGTTATGAGTTTGAGCTGTTTTTGCTAGATTTGTTGAGCCGTTGCCTCTTCTTGAGGATCTAGCTGTTTTTCAGTTGTTCTATGCTGTGCTAGTGGTGTTGAGCCTTTTGCCTCTTCTTGAGGGCTAGCTTTGGTTTTCTTGGTCGCGTTGAGCCGTTGCCCATGTCTTTGGGGACCAAGTTGTGATCTCGCGTTGCTCATTGCAAATGACCTGTTTTCTGCTTTTCTTTGGCTCTTGGTCATTTGGATGAGTTGTCTCTGGTTTGTGTTGGTGTTGACAATGTACTCATCAAGGGGGAGATTGAGGACACATGGTTTTTCCATAACCATTGTGTGGACCTTTGTGTGATGAGTGATTGTCAACATGCCAACACAAGGCGTGTGTGTGTTCTTACTAACCGATGGCACGCGGCTTCGTGTCAAGCAATGGTGTCTCTTGGCTTGTGTTGTCTGCAGGTGTCGAGCTCGGAGACGGTGGTCGACGGTCGGTGAAGATCAAGTAGGGCGTGCCGTGCTGACGGACCGGGTGCGGTGAAGGGCGGACGTGAGGCTTGGATCGAGGGACCTGAGGACCGGGTGGCCAGCCGTGGTGGCTGACAGCTGGGACATCGACGAGCGCAAGTGTACACGGCGGGGGATGCGTATGGGCTACGCTACTCGCGGAGGGTTTGGTGGTTTCGCCTCAAAACCATCGGCGGCGGGTTTCCCTGGTTTGCGCCTCAAAACCGGGGGCGGAGATCCCGATGCGGACGGACGACACGTGGCGGCATCGGGGAGATTGCTTGGAAGCAAGGCTACCGGTGAGGAGGCGCGGTGGCCGTCGGATCAAGTGAAGCTTGAGTTGGACCCTTATGCCCCTGGCTAAGTGGTGTGGCTCTTCATGTATCCAAGGGCAAAGAAGGAATGTAAAATAGACTTGCCCCTATAAATAAAGGATGAGGGTCTCCCTTCCACCTTACCTCTTCCATTTCCATTTTGTCATTCATAGGCTTTTCCCTTCCTTTAGGTGCTGTGTGAGAGAGAGGTCTGCAAATCTTTGATTTGTACTCGAACCAGTGTGTGGCAAGCAGAGCGCCTAGTCTCTGTTGTTTCCTCCGGGTTTAATCATGGTGTCTTGAATTTGGATTTCGAGTTCCTGTTCATCTCCACCAATTTTCCTGGAATTTTCGTGGGTTTATTTGGCTGCAGTTTCAGTATGGAATTTTGTGAGTTTTATTTCTGTCTGTCAGTTCTTGAGAGCAGCACGTGAGTGCTCCTATTCCTCCTGTGTTTTTATTCTGTGGTTGATTAGAATGGAGAGCAGACCCTCTATTCCCTCCCCTGTGTATTCGTAGTTCTTCTGGTAGAAGTTCAAGCACTGGACACCAAGGGACAGCAGCTCGGCAGCGCTATCAGCGCTGAGCACCTAGGTGCCGGCGTGCTCAGAGAGCAGCGCTCGCTGCTGGATCTGGTGACCCTGTACTCGATTAGAGGTCCAGTGCTGCGGCTCTGCTGATTTGTTTTCTTCGATCTGGACTTGCGTGTGGTTTCAATTCGCTCAGGTACGCTCTTCAGTTTCCCCAGCAGGACAAGATCCAGTGAGGGTTGTTTATTTTCTCGTGCTTGATGACAGGAAGCAGCCTCGCTGTTTGATTCTGGTTGGAATTAGGAGCCTTCGATGCTCTCTTTTGTCTGATGCAGGAAGCTTTTGACATGAGCAAAAAGAAAAGAAACGTGCTTTATTTTGCTTGGTGAAAAGCAATAGTTTTATTGTTTCTGGAATTGCAGGTTCACGGTTTGCTTCTGGGACTTGGAGCCTTGGTGCTCCCTTCTTTATTTGGCTGCAGGTGGCGCTTGTGCAAAGGGTCCAGGAGACCCTGTTCTTGTTGTGTTTTTTGTCAGAAATCAAATTTCTTCTTACGTGAATTACCAAAGCATATATAGGCTATTTAAAGAAGTAGTTAATTACTTCATGCTGGTATTCACGATGTGCAAGAGTGATGTTTCAAATGAACTTTGATTTTATATCCAGTTTGGTTGAGAGGGATGAACAAATTTCCTGGTAATTTTCTGCAGAATTTTCACTAGCTCTGATTTCTAGTCTTGTGTGTTGTTTCGTCGTTTGTGCTCCGATTCACATTCCGCTGGTTGCGTTGGGTTTCTAACACCCTAAAGAATTTATTTAGATACTCCCATCACCGGTTGGTGCGAGTATTTTAGATTTGGGGTTTTTACTTCTTGGGGTTTAAATTTGGGACAAGGCCAAATATTTCGAAAGAAATTTGAGGCTCCCATTCACCCCCCTCCGGTCGCCGTATCCGATCCTTCACACTATTACAGAAATCTGAAATACTAGGAACATGCCATGGTGTAGAAGGGCAGCAATGGCAATTGAATGCTCATCGGCGGCATGTTGTGGGAGTAGGTTTCAAAGTTCTTGGTGTAAAAGATTTAACCAGAATTCATGTAGCTATCAGCCTGTTGGACAATATTAATTGTTTAACTCGGCATCACGGTGATATTGACTTTCTTTCTACAGCAAAACACCTTGGCATGATATCAAGGAGCACCATGTCTGATGTCCATGTGCTCTACTGCTCTTTAAATTCTTATAAGTAAAGATCTTGTCTATTGTAGTTCCCGTCGGCGACTTTGATGTTCTCGATCTTAACCTCGAATATCGTAAGTAGGTTCTTATTCTTTGGGTGTTGTTAGATGTTCTGATTTGAAAGTCTCAATATATCTAATTTTTTTCTCCAATTGCTTGTGGATCTAAGCTCATATGAGATGTACTGGTTTATCTCTAGCTCCTCTTTGGGTTGTTTGATTGGCAAGGTCGCGTTGTTGGTAGCAAGCAGCGGGCAACTTGAATTTTTGTTTTCAGTACAGTAAACAAGTTGTTTGGATCACCACACTAAGCCCTCCTTTAGCACCGATTAGTTTGTACCAGAAGATGTGTTTCTATAACCTACCATTCTCTCATGGTTCAGTAGCCCACCATAAAATTTTTTTATAGGCAAATAGTTTAGTACAATAAATGAATTTTTCAGGATGATACTTCGGCCAATACTGCAGTTCTATATGGCTTCACATTTCTGAGTAATCTATTTGTCCATTAGCATATGCTCTCCATGACATGTCTTAGACTTCGAGTAATCCATTTGTTGGTTGGCACATGCTCACTGAAATGCCTTAAAAGTGCTGAAATGTCTCGCTCACATATGGTTAACTTCGAGTGCTACTGGAACTAAGATTCGTGCTCAGTATTTATAAATTATTTTAGGGCTGTTAGCAGTGCATTGAAGGATCTCTATTCGCAGAAGATTCTGATTATTTGTACTGTGCAGGGAAATGTTTGAGGTGCAAGTTAAGTGTGTACATGCAACCATTTGCTTTGTTTTTTAGCAACCATTTTATAATCAAAACATATATACCAAATTTTAGGCTGTGGAAATAATGAATTCTTGCATGGCTGAAAGGACAAAGATGAAAAGTGAAGAAGTAGTAGCAGGATTCTGCTGAATGATGCTGAATTAGACTTGAGAGAGAAGATTGTAAAATCACGTGTTTATTTGACAATCCTTATGTATACATGGTTCCAACTTATTGATTGTAGTTGCAAAGTATGTATGGACATAGTACAATTATCGGCTACTATTCATATTGTCATTTGTTATTATATTACTCATACACTTATTTTGTTCTTTGAATCGTGGTAGGGCGCCCGAAGGGCGCCAAATGTTCTAGTAACAAAGAAGACGAAGGCTAAGGTTGGTGAGGAAGGCATATAGCGGTGACGTTTAGCAAAAGGGAAGAAAAAAAAAAGAAAAAAAGTTTGACCTGTCCAGTAGTGTCCACCGGCCAGAATGGGTTGGGCCTTTGGGCCGCCGTAGGTAAATCAGAATGGGGCTGCTGTTCTTCAGTTCAGTTCAGCGCACCGACCAAACCCTCCCGAGCTCGTGCCACCCATCCAGCTATGGCGCCACCGCCGCCGGCCCTGCCGGAGGAGCTCGTCGAGGCGATCCTCCTCCGCTTCCCGCCCGACGAACCGGAGTGCCTCTTCCGCGCCTCCCTCGTCTGCAAGCCATGGTGCCGCCACATCTCCGACCACAGCTTCCGCCGTAGGTATCGCAAGTTCCACCGCTCGCCCCCTCTGCTCGGATTCCTGTGCGGCATGCTCTGCAGCAAAGTCGAAACAGCCTGATTCGTGCCCACGTCTCCCTTTTGCTCGGCTCTAGCTGACCTCCGCCAGTGCTACGCAATCGATGCCCACCACGGGCTTGTGCTCCTGCGATGCCCTGGGAAAGCCTCGTCGGAGAATGTCTTCGTGGTCCGGGACCCCATCTCGGACGAGCGAGGGAACTGCCCATGCCAACTCCATTATCGCACATGTGCTGCAGGAACCGGAACGCGGCGGTTGTCTCGTGCCGCCGCCGACGGCCCCCGTGATTACCTTGATTGCCGTCGTGGACCCTTCGCCATCATCTTTGTGGACACCCACTCCCAACGTAATTTGTCAATCACTACCTACTCGTCGACACCGGCACTTGGAGTGGCGGAACCTTCCTTCATCAACCCCTTCCCTCTATCATTATTAGTTTCAAGCCTTGTGCGCATGTGGGCAACACACTCTACTTTCTATTAGAAGAGATGCCAAGCACAGCCCTCAAGTATGATTTATGTTTGCGTGAGATGTCTGCAATTCAACTACCACCTACATCCAACAATTGGCGGCTTCATGTGCTCACAAGCACAGAGGACGGTGATTTGGGATGCGTCACCATACATGAATTCAAGATCTACATGTGGTCAAGGAAGGATGGCCCTCGAGCAGATGCTGAATGGACACAAAACAGAGTTATTGACATTGGAATGCTGCTAAAGAGTAATGCCATCTTGGCATCACCTCGTGTGGTTGGCTTCGCGAATGATATCGGTGTTGTTTTCTTGATGGCAAAAGTTGGTGAGATCTTCACTTTTGATCTAAAGACCAAAAACCTGAAGAAGGTATCCGAGGGCAAAATCATGTACAACATCTTGCCTTACATGAGCTTCTACACTCCAGGTACAGCTCTCTGCTCTTCTATTTTTTGTTTTGTACTATTCGTAATGATATATAAAATTTATGTTACAAGAGCTTCTATCTAGTTACTAATATAAAATCATGATGCTAGGCTTGAAAATAAAAAAAAAGTAAGTGGAATAACCCAATCTGGTATCAAATTGGGTTAATATTATTACCTAAATCGTTTGAGTATGGATCATCTTTGAAACTTTTAAATATGGCTTGGAATTTATTCATCTGTTTGCCTTGTTATTTTACTCGATGGTAGGTTCTTGACTACTTGGCCTTGGCCACGACGTTACTTTGATGAGCATGAGCTTCTAAATTCCAGATGTGTTGTGCCTCTTTTTAAATCCTGGTGAAAGGTCCCTTGTTTGGTTTTGATAATTGAGTGACAACTTAGGTGGACTAATTGGGTGATCATGAGAATACACAGGGGTTTAGTCCACAGTGAATGTGAGATGAAGGAGCTTCATTGCATATGTGACATGACATGGAGTCATGTGACCAATGGTGAAGATCGAGATGAGGCTTGGCTCGAGACCGGAGGGTGTGTGAAGGACAAGTCGAGGCAGTGGAGCGATGGACCATGAGATGGTGAAGCTCGGGCAAGACTTGGTTCCGATGGACCATGAGGCGGTGAAGAGCAAGTGAGATCAAGACCGATGGACCGTGAAGGTTGCATGATGATATGAAGTGGATCATATCAACTTGAGATCGTGTCGGTGCATGTGTTGCATTAGCACTTCGGTGGAAGACGGTGAGAGTGGAAATGCGCAAGGCAAAGGTATGCTATAGGGCATTTCATTTCACCGGTCATGAGGAGTGTAGAGAAGTTGATGACCGGATTTAGGTTTGATAGCCGTACTATCAAGAGGGGCAAACTTGTTTGCATCTCGGTCATCTAGTGCCACTTGAGCGATCTAATATTGTGACATGCTAGGATCGAGTGGCGCCGTGAGAACAAGAGAAAATCCTTTGAAAAATGATTGTGAAAATGCTAACACACATGCACATGGTGATGTACACTTGGTGGTGTTGACACATTTACAAAGGTGGCGTTGATCGCGCGTTGGTTTGCGGGGTTGAGTTGGGTTTGGGTCCCTCTCTCCCTCCCGCCGAGCTTGCGAGGCGGGATTCGGCGTTTCGGAAAATTGGAGGCCTATTTTCTATTGCGCTGGATGCAAATTGTTGGAGAAGTTGGCGTTCGCGGCGGGCTGGAAAACGTTGTTTTCTGGGCGCCGGACGCGGCCGTCGGACGCGCGGCCAGGTGGGCCAGACGCGTCCGGCGCATGGTGGCCTGGCGTGGGCGGTTGGTCGGAGTGCTGCGAGCGCCGGACTCGGAGGTGGCGCGTCCGGCGGTGGCCGGACGCCGACCCGTAAACTTCCGTAGCCGGGGCGCGCTAAGGGTCGCTCGGCCGGACGCACGCCGGACGCGGGCGCAGGACTCGGGCGGTGTACTGTTGAGCGTCCGGCGCGTGTTGCGCAGGACCTCTTCGCGCGTTCGGGAGATAGCCGTTGGGAGCCAACGGTCGTCTTCGAATCGAGGTGACACGTGGCGCGACTTGGAGCGCCGGACGCGGCTTGGAGCGTCCGGCGGTGGAGGCCGGACGCGTCCGGCGCGCCTGGCTTTTGCCAGCGTGGGGGCAACGGCTATTTTAGCCCTTGGGGCTATAAATAGAGGGGTTGGCCGGCCATGGCTGGTGCTTAGCACCTTGGGGACTTTGTGTCCATGCTTGGGAGTGCTTGGAGAGCCCTCTACTCACTTGTTCTTGATAGAGTTCATCCAATCGAGTGAGAGAGCGATTCTAGTGCGTTGCATTGAGAGATTTGCATCGAGTGGCACTAGGTGATCGTGTTGCAAGCCGGTGTGCTTGTTACTCTTGGAGGTCGCCACCTCCTAGACGGCTTGGTGGCAAGAGACTTCGTTGAAGCACCGCGTGGAGATTGTGCGGTGCTCCGAAGGAGGATTTGTGAGGGGTTCTTGAGCCTTCCCCGCGGAGCACGAATTGGCTACTCTAGTTGAGCGTGGCTTGGAGGATCCCGGTCTTGTGTTGATTGGAGTTGGGGCTCCCCGGAGGGGTTGTTGGCAGTGAGCCAACTTGAGCGGCCATCTAATCACCAAGTCGGTGTATCGCCACAACTGGACGTAGCTTGGTGGCGACCAAGTGAGCCAGGGGAAAAATCGTGTGTCGATTTGTGATTGCCGAGGCTTCGACCTCCTTGTTCTTGTGTGTGAGGCTTCGACCTCCCTTGAGCTTGTTTGCGGGTGGTTGGTCTCTACGCCTCGGTGATTCACCACCGCCGCGACTTCGTGTGTCTACTCTTCGTGGTGGTTTGCATCCTCTCTAGCTCAAGCTTGCATTTACATTTGTTACATTCTTGCTTAGCTTGAGTAGTGGCTCTTGTGCTCGTTTGCTTGTGTAGCTAGTTGAGCACCTTCTTGCTTGTGTAGCTAGAAGTAGTTTTAGTGTTTTGCTTAGCTTGTGTAGTTAAGTGAATTGCGCTCTTGGATTCGGCTTGTGTAGCCTTGTCCTTGAGCATCTAGTGAGCTTAGGTTTGGCTTAGTGCTTTTGCTTATTAGAATTGTGTAGGTGCTCCCCGGTTCGCTAAAGTACTAGTTGTTTAGGTTTGTGTGACCTTGCAAGCTAGAATTGTTTAGGTGAGCACTAGCTAGTTTAGCACCTTGCTTCTTGTTTAGGATCTTTTACAAGGTGCTACTAGAGTTATAGTTAGTGGGGGTAAGTCTTGGCTAGACCGATAGTTTTAATTCCGCATTTGTTTCGGTTAGCCGGTGCGTAAGTTTTTAGTAAGGACTATTCACCCCCCCCCTCTAGTCCATCTCGACCCTACACGTGGTATCGGAGCCGGGTCTCTCTTTTTAGTGGTCTTCACCGACCCGAGAGGATGGCAACTAGAGGGATAGATGTTGAGTGCTCTTGTAACACGCACACTTTTGATGGCACGAACTTTGCTCGGTGGAAACACCATATGCTTGATCACTTTCGTGCCTCGGGAGCTAAGGTGTGGTGGGTTGTCACCAATGGTCTCACCCAACCATTGGATGAGGAAAACATCACCAAGGCTCAAGAAGCAATCTACTATCTTGATGTTAATGCACTTGGTTATCTAATAGATGCTTTGAGTTGTGATGTGCTTATGAAGGTGAACCATGAGGGAACCGCCCGCATGTTGTGGGAATCCATCAAGCACACCTATGGTAATGCCTCCACATGGGATGATGGAAAATACAAGGTGGAGGAGTCCGAGGTGGTGCTACTTGAGGATGTTGAGCATGACCACAATAAGGTTGTTGTGGAGGATTGCTCCTCCTCAAGTTCAAGTGAAGATGATGATCATCCTACCACAAGTTCACTTGACGATGATGATGATGATGCCTCAAGTGAAGCAAATGAAGATTCTACCTCAAGCTCACTTGATGATGGCTATGAGAGTGATGACGCTACCACAAGCTCTCCTACTTCATCACATTGCTACATGTCACATGGTGACCGCAAGGTAAAGATTGGCAATGTGATCTTTGATTGTGATGATCCAAGTCTTGAGCTTGTGTTTAAGTTGTCAAGAGCTTTAGAAAAAGAGTTTGCTAAAACAAGAAAATTGGAAAAAGAAAACTCTTTTCTAAAGAACACATGTGAACAACAAGAGCATCTACTTTATGTTACTACTTGTTCACATGATGTGCTAAAATTGGCTCATGAGGAACTTAGTGTTGCTCATGATAACTTGGTGCAAGAACATGCTTTTCTCACTAAGAAGTTTTGCAATGAAGAAGCTAAAACTAGTGAGAGCTCATCACTTGGGTCAAATGATCAATCACATGTTACTAACCCTTGTGATGTAGGCAACAAGCATGTATCCACCTCTTGTGATGATTTACTTGCTATGCCATGTTCTTCACATATAGATGCTTGTTCTACTTCCTTGTCTTGTGAGACTAACCTTTTGAAGGAGAACAATGAGCTCAAAAAGAAGGTGGAGAACTTGAGCAACAGGTTAGAGAGGTGCTACAACTCCAAGGTCCTCTTTGAGCAAATAGTGAAGAATCCAAGAAGCCTCAATGACAAGAGTGGACTTGGCTTCATCAAGAAGAAGTTGACCAAGGGAGGAAGAAAAGTGGCTAGAGAGCTTAAGAGGCAAGAGAAGATGAAGCTATCTCATTTCATGTGCTATCAATGCCATGAAAAGGGACACCTTGCATATGCTTGCCCCAATCAAGAGAAGCTCAAGTTGAAGAAAGAAGAAGAGAGGCTCAAGCATGTCAAGTGCTTCAAGTGTCACATTCGGGGTCACCTCACCTCAATGTGCCCAACCAAGCAATTGGTGAAGCAACAAGAGAGGCCTCAACCAAAGCCACAAGTTGAGCAAGAAAAGTCACCACAAGATCAAGTCAAGATCAACCATGAAGCCGAAGGTGATGACTTGAAGATGAAGAAGAAGACACGAAGAGGTGGTAGAGCAAGGCATCCAACTCATATCCAAGATGCCAAGATGATGATGAGCAAGATTCAAGAAAAGAAAGCTCATGCTCACATCAAGTGCTTCAAGTGTGGTGACATGGGACACTTTGCCTCGAAGTGTTCCAACAAGCTTGAGAAGAAGGCTCAAGCAACTCATGAGAGGCAAGGCCATGAAGATCATCACAAGAGCAATGAAGAGAAGGCTCTACCAAAGAGAAGATGCTATTCATGCCGGGAAAGGGGACACATGGCTCATTCATGTCCCCTAGGTAAAACTTCTAAGCCTAGTTCAATTGATGATACTAAGATGCATAGAAAGGATGGTGATGGTACCTCTTTGGATGCTATTGCAAAACATCCCGCTACTCATACTAAGGCTTTGCCTAAGTATGTTGCTCCTAACTTGAGAGGACCCAAACTAGTTTGGGTACCATCAACAAGTGGATGAATGTTTGTAGGTACAATGGCATTGGAGGCTTGATTCAATTGAGTTCATATCCTTCATCATGTGATTGAATCAAGTATCGAAGCTTAGTGCTATTCTCATCCCAATGTCAAGTCATGACAAGTGAAGTCCAAGTGCTACAACATACAAGTGCAAATTCAAGTTGTGGTGATCAATTGTCATATGTGATGGCTTGCAATTGTATTGAGTTGAATCTTGCTATTGGAAGATCATGTGCTACCAAGGTATATATTTTGTTGATCACATTCATTTGGATGCATATGAGTTGATTGAATTGGATATATATATGCATTGGTTGCTTGCTATGAGATGTTTGAATGGACTCAATGCCTAGTATTCAAATTTGAGTTAGTTTGGGAGAATATGATCACAAGATGACGGATATATGTCTTCTGGGAGTGTTCAAACAAGTTGACATCAAGTTTGAGTCATTTTTGAAGAAGCATAGCTCAATTGCTTAAATCTGTCTAAATTCTGAAATCTGAGCTAGCTGTGATCAAGTCTGAGTTTGATGGATCAAATCTTATTGAAATGGCTTGAAATTTGGTATGCATGCTCTATGCTTATGAGTCAATATGCTGTGCAAATTTCATGAGAATTGGATAAGGATTGCTACAGTTTTGGAGTAGTTCTTTTCAGCTATAGTGCAGCAGTTTTCAGCATGTAGCAGTGTGAGAAGATGTGAAATCTGGCAGCAATCTAGAAGGCCAATGTAGCTCAATTTTTAAAGCTGCATGAAGACTTAGTGATGCTCATCTCGACCAAATTTCATGTCATTTGGAGCTATACATTGGGAGATATGGGTCAATCTTTGAAGGTTGCAGAATCTGCCAGAAAAGTGACAAACATTGGATATATCTAGTGTCACTCACATTGAAAGGTCCTCAAGTTGGAAACATGATTATAAGTGGTTGAGGAACCTATGTTTGGTTATAAAAGATCAAGATCAAGTCCAAGGATCAATCAAATGAATGACAATTCAATTGAGTGTCAAGGATTGTTCTTAGTGAGATCGCTTCTCTCCATCGAGGAGGTGTGCCGCCCATGAGAGATGGGATTGACAAGTGAGCTTGGAAGGCCGACATGGAGGTGATGATCTAAGGGGATTCAAGATGCTTAGTTGAAGATATCAAGAAGATTGATCAAGAAAGCAAGCAACATCCAAATAGAGAGCAATACATGACGAATCAAGTGATATTACTTGTGGTGTTCTCTCATGCAAGCAAAGATCAAGAGAAGATGCAAGCCAACCACAACAAGAGATGCACTTGATCATAAGTGGTTCTCATTTCATATGGGTGAAGCATGCAATTCTTCATGGATATCTATTGGCTTCACCAAGCTATTGAATGGACTTCACATTGCTATTGGAGTAATGAAATTGGAATCTCATGACTATCCTCTACTTCAAGATAGCAAAGGTGACATTGATTGACATATGCATACATATTTTGCTAAGGACTTGTTTAGTGCATATAGTCATGATATCTTGGAGCATTCATGAAAAATCAAAAGATTTTGATGTTTATATGGTGCCACTATTGTTTCTATGCCTTACTTGTTCTAGTGGTAACATATAACATGTTCATGAGCTAGTGAACCCAAGTACTTGATCTAGTTTGAGTTGCATATTAGCTACAAGTCCAATATTGGCAAGATAACCCTTCTAGTAAGGTGTGAAGAAGCTTGTCATTGGTTCAAACCGGATTTGGAAGCTCATGTGCAAATCAAGTTAGCTCAAGTTCAAGAGAAAGAAGCTCATGAAAAACAATCTAGTTCAAGAATGTGGTATTCATGCATATTCCAACAAGGTGGTTCCACAAGTGATCCTCAACTTTAAGTGATCAAATTAAGATTTGCTCAAGATTGTCATCTGGTGTGACCCATGCTTTGTCATAGGGGGAGGAGCCCCACTTCATTGGTATTAGAGGCAAAGATCTTGAAGGTGACCTACACATGTGGTATCTTTAGTGCTATGACAAAGGGGGAGTGCCCAATGCATAGTGACAAGTGGGTTCATGCAACTACATGTGAAGATTACAAGTGGTGTCATTCCAACATATGGTGTGTCCATCAAAAGGAAGATTCAAGAATCAACCATCAACCCCGAGCTCCAATTCTTTGCATCAAGAAGTTTGTCTTACATGAAGTATCATACAAGCGGTCTTGGACCCTTTTATGGTCTTTGATGACAAAGGGGAGAGAATGGTACAAAGATATGCAAGTTGCATACAAAGGGGCGAAGAAGATGGACATAGACCGAGAAGAGCAACATTGAAGAGGATCAAAGTTCTTGGACAAGAGAAGCACACAAGTAGGGGAGCAAGCTCATGAACTTGATTGATTGCATTTGATATGTGCATATTCATTTGCTTGCTTGCATTTGCATTGTTCTTAAATTCATTATGCAATGCTTGTGTGGTGTATGCTAGTCATAGTTTTGATTGATGATTTGATAACTAGCATGCATAGGATGGTTTAGCTAGAAACTTGTGCTCCTTCCACGTGGTACTAGAACCTTGCTTCTAATGTTGATCTCACGGGGTTTCTAGTGTTGTTTCAAGTGATTTCTAGCTAACCATGATGATGCTAAGGATGAACTTCAATGTGCAACTCCGATTGGTATCACGCTTCAAAGGTTTATCCTATATACCTTAGCATCACTTAGTAGTGATTACTCTCCCAAGAATTTCCATATCTATGCATATGTGCAAGCTTGAAACCAAACCATTTGAGCACACATGTAGGGGGAGCTATCACTACCAAGTTGACTTTGTGGAACTTATCCAAATCATAACATGTGCTGCAGGAACTGGAACGCGGCGGTTGTCTGTGCCGCCGCCGACGGCCCCTGTGATTACCTTGATTGCCGTCGTGGACCCTTCGCCATCATCTTTGTGGACACCCACTCCCAACGTAATTTGTCAATCACTACCTACTCGTCTGACACTGGCACTTGGAGTGGCAGAACCTTCCTTCATCAACCCCTTCCCTCTATCATTATTAGTTTCAAGCCTTGTGCGCATGTGGGCAACACACTCTACTTTCTATTAGAAGAGATGCCAAGCACAGCCCTCAAGTATGATTTATGTTTGCGTGAGATGTCGCAATTCAACTACCACCTACATCCAACAATTGGCGGCTTCATGTGCTCACAAGCACGAGGGACGGTGATTTGGGATGCGTCACCATACATGAATTCAAGATCTACATGTGGTCAAGGAAGGATGGCCCTCGAGCGGATGCTTGAATGGACACAAAACGAGTTATTGACATTGGAATGCTGCTCCGGAGTAATGCCATCTTGGCATCACCTCGTGTGGTTGGCTTCGCGAATGATATCGGTGTTGTTTTCTTGATGGCAAAAGTTGGTGAGATCTTCACTTTTGATCTAAAGACCAAAAACCTGAAGAAGGTATCCGAGGGCAAAATCATGTACAACATCTTGCCTTACATGAGCTTCTACACTCCAGTACAGCTCTGCTCTTCTATTTTTTGTTTTGTACTATTCGTAATGATATATAAAATTTATGTTACAAGAGCTTCTATCTAGTTACTAATATAAAATCATGATGCTAGGCTTGAAAATAAAAAAAAAAAGTGGAATAACCCAATCTGGTATCAAATTGGGTTAATATTATTACCTAAATCGTTTGAGTATGGATCATCTTTGAAACTTTTAAATATGGCTTGGAATTTATTCATCTGTTTGCCTTGTTATTTTACTCAGATGGTAGGTTCTTGACTACTTGGCCTTGGCCACGACGCTACTTTGATGAGCATGAGCTTCTAAATTCCAGATGTGTTGTGCCTCTTTTTAAATCCTGGTGAAAGGTCCCTTGTTTGGTTTTGATAATTGAGTGACAACTTAGGTGGACTAATTGGGTGATCATGAGAATACACAGGGGTTTAGTCCACAGGTGAATGTGAGATGAAGGAGCTTCATTGCATATGTGACATGACATGGAGTCATGTGACCAATGGTGAAGATCGAGATGAGGCTTGGCTCGAGACCGGAGGGTGTGTGAAGGACAAGTCGAGGCAGTGGAGCGATGGACCATGAGATGGTGAAGCTCGGGCAAGACTTGGTTCCGATGGACCATGAGGCGGTGAAGAGCAAGTGAGATCAAGACCGATGGACCGTGAAGGTTGCATGATGATATGAAGTGGATCATATCAACTTGAGATCGTGTCGGTGCATGTGTTGCATTGGCACTTCGGTGGAAGACGGTGAGAGTGGAAATGCGCAAGGCAAAGGTATGCTATAGGGCATTTCATTTCACCGGTCATGAGGAGTGTAGAGAAGTTGATGACCGGATTTAGGTTTGATAGCCGTACTATCAAGAGGGGCAAACTTGTTTGCATCTCGGTCATCTAGTGCCACTTGAGCGATCTAATATTGTGACATGCTAGGATCGAGTGGCGCTGTGAGAACAAGAGAAAATCCTTTGAAAAATGATTGTGAAAATGCTAACACACATGCACATGGTGATGTACACTTGGTGGTGTTGACACATTTACAAAGGTGGCGTTGATCGCGCGTTGGTTTGCAGGGTTGAGTTGGGTTTGGGTCCCTCTCTCCCTCCCGCCGAGCTTGCGAGGCGGGATTCGGCGTTTTCTGGAAAATTGGAGGCCTATTTTCTATTGCGCTGGATGCAAATTGTTGGAGAAGTTGGCGTTCGCGGCGGGCTGGAAAACGTTGTTTTCTGGGCGCCGGACGCGGCCGTCGGACGCGCGGCCAGGCGGGCCAGACGCGTCCGGCGCATGGTGGCCTGGCGTGGGCGGCTGGTCGGAGCGCTGCGAGCGCCGGACTCGGAGGTGGCGCGTCCGGCGGTGGCCGGACGCCGACCAGAAACTTCCAGAGCTGGGGCGCGCTAGCAGTCGCTCGGCCGGACGCACGCCGGACGCGGGCGCCGGACTCGGGCGGTGTACTGTTGAGCGTCCGGCGCGTGTTGCGCAGGACCTCTTCGCGCGTTCGGGAGATAGCCGTTGGGAGCCAACGGTCGTCTTCGAATCGAGGTGACACGTGGCGCGACTTGGAGCGCCGGACGCGGCTTGGAGCGTCCGGCGGTGGAGGCCGGACGCGTCCGGCGCGCCTGGCTTTTGCCGCGTGGGGCAACGGCTATTTTAGCCCTTGGGGCTATAAATAGAGGGGTTGGCCGGCCATGGCTGGTGCTTAGCACCTTGGGGACTTTGTGTCCATGCTTGGGAGTGCTTGGAGAGCCCTCTACTCACTTGTTCTTGATAGAGTTCATCCAATCGAGTGAGAGAGCGATTCTAGTGCGTTGCATTGAGAGATTTGCATCGAGTGGCACTAGGTGATCGTGTTGCAAGCCGGTGTGCTTGTTACTCTTGGAGGTCGCCACCTCCTAGACGGCTTGGTGGCAAGAGACTTCGTTGAAGCACCACGTGGAGATTGTGCGGTGCTCCGAAGGAGGATTTGTGAGGGGTTCTTGAGCCTTCCCCGCGGAGCACGAATTGGCTACTCTAGTTGAGCGTGGCTTGGAGGATCCCGGTCTTGTGTTGATTGGAGTTGGGGCTCCCCGGAGGGGTTGTTGGCAAAGTGAGCCAACTTGAGCGGCCATCTCATCACCAAGTCGGTGTATCGCCACAACTGGACGTAGCTTGGTGGCGACCAAGTGAACCAGGGGAAAAATCGTGTGTCGATTTGTGATTGCCGAGGCTTCGACCTCCTTGTTCTTGTGTGTGAGGCTTCGACCTCCCTTGAGCTTGTTTGCAGGTGGTTGGTCTCTACGCCCGGTGATTCACCACCGCCGCGACTTCGTGTGTCTACTCTTCGTGGTGGTTTGCATCCTCTCTAGCTCAAGCTTGCATTTACATTTGTTACATTCTTGCTTAGCTTGAGTAGTGGCTCTTGTGCTCGTTTGCTTGTGTAGCTAGTTGAGCACCTTCTTGCTTGTGTAGCTAGAAGTAGTTTTAGTGTTTTGCTTAGCTTGTGTAGTTAAGTGAATTGCGCTCTTGGGTTCGGCTTGTGTAGCCTTGTCCTTGAGCATCTAGTGAGCTTAGGTTTGGCTTAGTGTTTTTGCTCATTAGAATTGTGTAGGTGCTCCCCGGTTCGCTAAAGTACTAGTTGCTTAGGTTTGTGTGACCTTGCAAGCTAGAATTGTTTAGGTTAGCACTAGCTAGTTTAGCACCTTGCTTCTTGTTTAGGATCTTTTACAAGGTGCTACTAGAGTTATAGTTAGTGGGGGTAAGTCTTGGCTAGACCGATAGTTTTAATTCCGCATTTGTTTCGGTTAGCCGGTGCGTAAGTTTTTAGTAAGGACTATTCACCCCGCCCTCTAGTCCATCTCGACCCTACACCTGGTCATCTATTCATTAGCTCTGATGTGTCATTGTGGCTGGACAAAATAGAAATAGATGGCGATATTGATATTAAAATGACAGACATATTTGTCTTGAACTTAAGTCTTTTCATCTCTAAATGAGTTTGTGCCAGTGATGCTTCTGTTAACTGCTGTTGTGAATTCTGTATTTTCATTTGTAAGATTCGTGTTCATCAAAGCCCAATTTGATTCTTTAATAAGCTGATGTTATTCTCAAAAATATTAAATCTCTGCAGAGTTGGGAGCAGCTCATAGGGGTGAGGGAGAAGCTCAAGTGCATGCAAATGACGCCTCGTCAGCGCACCCAAGGACAGCAAGGATGGCACTAAAATGACAGGCATATTTGTCTTCCCTGTTCCTGTGAATTTTTGTTTGTTTATTTGTGAGAAGCAAGTGTTCATTAAAGGAACATTTCATTCGTTAGTCAGCTAATGTTATTCTCGAAAATCATAAATTTCTGCAGCTTTGGGAGCAACTCGTAGTGGTGATGTACCAAGTGCTGGTGGGTCCATTCCATGAAAAACTCAAGGTGCTTATGTGAGGGCTTCTTTATCAAGGGAAAATTGGGTAGTAGTAATGGTAAATCACATGATACCTATGGTGGTACTGGTAAAACATTGCTAGCATTAGTGAGATTGGTGCTAGTAGACTCCTTGTTTTCTGTGTTTTCCTTTAAGGCAGAATTTCTCTTCAACCTATTAGGTTAATCGTTGCTTCCAAGCTTTATCAGGCTTGTATAGAAGTTGTTAACACTGCATTACCCTACTTTTCACTCACTATATGTGGTCAGTTGCAATGGAAGCCTGAAATCAGCATATCATTCCTATTCGTTACTTTTAATGGTATCTGGGCCCAAGAAATGATCGTTGTGAAATCTAAGCATTGCAATCTCTATGCTCAATGTTATTCTTGCATAAATTTATTGTGGTTCAACATATTGGATTTTAATTGGTTGGATAAGATGATAGTTGTATATTCATTGTTGTCAAATCTACTTTTGTGGCCAGCCCGGTAAACATGGCAGCTTATATATTTGTGAACCTAGAGAAACCATAACATTAGTCAATAGGGACACAGGACTGTTGCCACCATATGCCCATACAGCTTGTCCACAGGTAGACCTTAACAGGGGAAATATATCTGATATCATCAAGGAATAACAGAAAATTAGGTTTGACCTCAGTTCTCATCTTGTTTACAGCTGGACTAAGATGTTTGTCTATCTAGATGTTATACTCATTGGCGAAGCTCAAGTTATCACAGCCCTGAGCACAAATCCCCATTTCCCTTTGTAGTTTTCCTTTTCCTGGCGCCTCATCGTTCATCAGTATGTTTGTGCTTTACTCCTGATTTGCAACTGGAGTTGATTGTGAATCGTGACTTGTCTTGCTTGTCAAATAGCGATTATGGTTACAAAGCTTGAAGAATGTTCAGAAAAAAAAAGGGACAATCTTCAGAACCCCTTTTATTGCCTGAATGGTTGGTAGGGCTTCTCTTCTCTTGGGAAAGTGGTTGTTATTCTGAGCTGAAGATGCACGCATTTCCTTTTTGAAAAATGACCCTGCCGTTCTATTTCAGTGAACGAGCATTGGGAGTACTTTTTGCTGAGCTTTTGCCTGGAATAGAAATTAAGAAAGTCGATGGTGTTAATTGACGATATTCAACGTACTTGTCTGAATCAATGTGGTGAATATTTGACATGGTAACAGGAACACTGAATTTGGAACCTTGACTGTTACAGTTCGACGATTATAAGGCATCGACAATTATAAAAACATATGTATATGTATTGGCTGTTCAACTGATCGATATTTTTACTATGAGGTGCTGAGTATTTTGAGATTGAAAACAGTAAGAGTAGCCGCTAAGTGAAATAGACTTCTTCACCAAAATTTCTAGGATTTTTTCGCTTAAAAATCAAGGTACTTTTTGGCATAGAAAATGCAATGAGATACGCCCAGAATCACGAAAGCAGGTATTGACATGGGCCTTGGGCTGGTAGAGAATCATCAGATGGTCCATTCGGGTCTACCACGGCATTAACAGCTCCTGGTAGGGCCCGCAGGTAAATCAGACTGCGACCATCCAGCTGAGTTCAGCCCCACCGACCAAACCCTCTCTCGCGCCGCCATCCAGGGATGGCGCCGCCGCCGCCGGCTCTGCCGGAGGACCTCATCGAGGCGATCCTCCTCCGCTTCCCGCCCGACGAGCCGGCGTGCCTCTTCCGCGCCTCCCTCGTCTGCAAGCCATGGTGCCGCCTCATCTCTGGCCCGAGCTTCCGCCGCAGGTACCGCGAGTTCCACCGCTCGCCCCCTCTGCTGGGATTCCTATGCAACGTCATGGGCTACCTAGAAACAGCCCGATTCGTGCCCACGTCCGCCTTTTGCTCGCCGCTAGCCGACTACCCGAAGTACCGCGCAATCGACATCCACCACGGCCGTGTGCTCTTGCGACGACGCCTAGGGAAAACCTTGTCGGAGTATGTCCTCGTGGTTTGGGACCCTGTCTCAGACGAGCGGAGAGAACTGCATGTCCCCACTGGGTTGTTGCAGAGCTGCCGCCGGGACTGGAACGCGGCGGTTCTCTGCGCCGCTGACGGCCCCTGCGACCACCTTGATTGCCATCGCGGACCCTTCGCCATCGTCTTTGTGGACACCCACTCCCTCTGTAATCTATCCATCTCTACCTACTCATCTGATACAGGCACCTGGAGTGACAGAATCTTCCCTCGTCAACCCCTTCCCTCTATCGTTATGAATCTGTGTCCCTGTAGTCATGTGGGCAATGCACTCTACTTTAGGATAGTGACGCTAGGAACAGACACAACTACGACTCTCAAGTATGATTTATTTCTGCGTGAGATGTCTGCAATTCAACTACCACCTAGATCCGACCATTTGTACCCATATGTGTATGTGCTCACAAGCACAGAGGATGGTGATCTAGGATGCATCACTGCATATGAATTCAAGCTCTACATGTGGTCGAGGAAAGATAGCCCTCAAGTAGATGCTGGATGGACTCAATACAGAGTTACTGACCTTGAAATGCTGCTCCAAAGTAATGCCATCTTGACCTCACCTCATGTGGTTGGCTTCGCCAATGGTATAAATGTTTTTGTCTTGAGAGCAAAGGATGTGATCTTCACGGTTGATCTAAAGACTAAAAACCTGAAGAAGGTGTCCAAGGGAAACATGTACAACATATTGCTTTATACGAGCTTCTATACTCCAGGTACAGCTCCCCACAGTTTATTTTTACTATTCAGGATTACTAATAATATTCTAGTTACTTATTATGAAATCTTGATGGTAAAACTGGTTAAATATGCCTTGGAATTTATAAACCTGTCACCCATATGTGTTGTGCCTATCATCGATGATCCTGTTCTTCAAGTCATTAGCTCTGATCTTTCAATGTGACTTAAAAAAGTAGAAATAGATGGAAATATTGGTACTAAAAATGACTGGATTCATTCTATTTTTTCTGTTAACTCTTATTGCTGTGAATTTCTGTTGTTTGATTCGTGAGAAGCTAGTGTTCATTAAAGACAAAATTAATTTTTGTAGTCATCTGATATTAGTCTCAAAGATTGTAAATTTTTGCAGCCCTGGAGCAGCTTGTAGGGGTGATGGACTAAGTGCAGTTGGCTCAATTGCATGAAAGCTCAATGTGCTCATGTCAAGGCTACTTGATCAAGGAAAAATCAGGTAGTAATAATGGTAAATCCCGTGATATCGATGGTGGGATAGCATTCTTAGCATTAGCGTGATTGGTGCTAACCTCCCTGGTTTCTGTGCTTTTAAGCTGGAATTTCTCTTGAAAACTTTTAGGTTGATCGTTGGCTCCAAGTTTTACCAGGCTTGTTTGTAAGCTGGACTAAATGTGCTCCAATATTTCGCGCTTGCCATTAAAGCATGAAATCTGCATGTTACTCCTCCATTTTGAAGTATTTGGGCCCAAAAGTTTGATCGTTATGAAATCAAAACACTGAAATTTCATATGCTCAATGTTAGTCTTGCATAAATTTATTGTGGTTCAATATCTTGTGTATTCTAACTGCTTGGATAACTCAAAACTTGTTTAATTTATTTTTGAACTGTACACTGGTCAGAACATTGAAGGGAGAACACAATGTGTATATGGCATATAGTAAGAAAAGAACTAACCTTTGCCATTCTAGCCAATCAATATTGCAGTAAACTTAATAAAGACTAGATATAGATTAATCACGAAAATGCATGTTGCTGCACATGTCATGACTTGATGGGTACAAAGGCCCACCTGAATGGTTTCAATACATGTTATGCATAGTTTTCTACACTCAATGGTGCATGATGTGGACCTTTTAATAGCAAAGGGGGAAACTTTTTCAAACAATTTAACCTTGCACTCACAGTACATCCAGACAAGACTAGCCACAAGTTATAAAATATCAGTAAAACCAAACTATACCGGCGAAAAAAATCAAGTTCTTAGTAGTATCTGGTCCTTATTGAAACCTATGCAGCATCCTTGTTATGTAAACTAGGTCCATAGATTCAATGTCGTTTGTTTGTGAATTTGTATATATTTCATCAGTTTATTTATTAGTTTTATCATTTATATTAGTTTTATGATTTATTTTTTTAACACCACGGTAGCATTATCATGGGCAATATATATACTAGATCTAGAGGTTAGAGGATACTCTCACTAGTGTCCATGGACGATAGATTAGGCATCATCAAGACAAAGACCGAAGAGGCCTTATTTCAAAACACAATCATTGCTACTATCTCATGGACACGAATAAAACGTTAAATCGATAATTAAAAAAACTAGATCTATGAAAGGAGCGGGCCTCTGCTGGGCTTGTTTGGAACAAAGAAATGCAACACAAAGGAGTTGGTAGGAAACGCAGGAATGAAGGATTATGAAAACTGGAAAACTAAATATGAATGTTCACGTATTGTAATGAAAGGCATATCGTTGCCGTCTCCATGCGTGATGATCACCATCGACGAGCACGCCGCCACCGATTCGGACTTGGGCGACACCTGCGCTAGGCGTGCCAGCAGGGACTGGCCGGCAGTGTTAAAGACAACTCCGCCCCACGCCAGGATCCACATCAAGCTAGAGCAGCTCTCCACGCTCGCCATGGATCCGTGCACAGGGAAGCGAGAGATCGTCGACGACCTCAACATGTCAATTTCGTGACCAGAGGGACTACTAGGTACACACGTCCGTGGGCAAGGTGTGGAAGCGCACCGAACAAACCCTCAACTAGTAACAATTTCTACAACCAGGGCGTGCTACGATCGGCGATAATTTTGGCATGAACTTACAAGAAATGATTCATTTCCTCATATATTAATTTTTATTTCTTTTTATAACACTAGTATAATGCCCTTGCTAACGCTACGGCTTTATGTCGGGGATGCTTTTAAAAACAGCCTTTTTTATATAGTTAATTTTATATTGTATTTGAGCATGTATACAATCTAGGAACACATATGCATAAGACATAGTAATGTTATTTGTCGCATTAAGTATCATAGATGGAATATGTCCAAAACATCCATTAACTATTTACTCAATTCATCAAGCGATACAGGTAATTTGTTCCAAATTTAAGTCATTTCGTATTACTGTGATATAAGGTTCCAATTTTCTAAATTTTTAATTCAATTTATTCTTTTTGAGCATGTTAGATGTTGCCTAAAAAACATTTAAATTATAGTATAATATCCGTACTAACGCTATGGTTTAAATAAAAAACAATATATATTTTTTAAAAAAATAAAGTAAATAATGAGATAGATTAAGATTTGTGCCAAAAGAGATTCGTGGTATATTAATACAGTAACTTGGGATAAGATTCGCGCCAAAAGAGTTTTCATATATATAACATGAACTCAAGATTTCACAAAAAAACTCTCTCTCCAGGCACTAAAATGGATTACATTTTTCCCATAGACTTGCTAAAGTTTGTAAAATGTTTGACTAATCTGATCTTCGTGGCATTGAAGACCACTGAAATGAAATATAGCGACAAACTGCAAGTTACCTCACCTCCAGCCAATTAGATTCGCCACCACACCTCATCAAACAATTGAGATTGATAACCAAAAGAAGCTTACAGCTAGATAGTCGGCTTTGTAATGATGTGTCTGTTATTTTAGCACCAGTCAGTTCTCAGGCTTGTTAAACTGTTGAGCAGGCAAGAGCAAGTGCTTAACTAAAGCTTCTATCCAAACAACACCATTATATAAAAAAATTAGGTATCTGAAATAAATTGAAGGATGAGGCAAAATCATTGAAAACTGTACATATAGAACTATTCCAACTTGGAAAAGTTTTGCACATAATAACTTTGTTCAATTTTTCTTCTACATATTTCTATCCTAACAGTAATGATAAAGCTATCGAAATATAAGGCAACCAAATATTTTTAACATCTCAAACTCCACTTCTAATATAATAGAACGAAATATTTTTAATATCTAAAACTCATATTGATTGATTTGTAGTTTTTTAAAATATTAAAATAATGTCAGGCACCGTGTACCCCTCTAGTTAACACATAGTTAATCGAGCAATTTAACCAGCTAAAATTAATTAGTACATGTTTTGTTGACCTTGATGTTCCTACACAACCAATCGCTCATAGTTTTATATAATTTGAAGTACCCCTTGCATCAGCATATACACTCACCAAAGCCTGGGAGCTAAAGCAATATATGATTACCACCGAAACAACAATTTATTTTTAGACATGTTTTATGCCAACAAGAAAAGTGAAATCCAATGACCTGTATGCATAGCACAGAAACTTCCATTAGACTATGGATGTTAAGACAAAGCCATGATGTCAGAAAATGAGAAAAGCCTGTGGATTAACTCCTGGCAGCAGCGATCAAGAAGACATTCACTTGGTGCAGTTTTGTATGTGTGATCAGCAGCAGGCTATTCATTTTTGCTAGATACCCAGTTCATACTACAGAGTGAAAGAACAGGAACATCTCTAGGCGGGAATCATTCGTCAGTTCTAACCTGGCAGCAAGAAATTCAATTGCAGCCTTCTCCTCGTGAGCACAGCACTTTCGCTAATTTCGCACACCACATCATCACTCGCATCTTCAAAAGAAAATTGCAGACTCACTTGTTGATAAAAATTATGTGCGGTGTTGTAATGCAAAGCCTCGCTGCCACCCGGCCCCCACCTGCCAGCCCTGTGGGCTGCCGCAGCTGAATCAGAATCGTACTGGCCTGCCCGTTCTTCAGTTCAGACGTTCAGGTTTTTCAGCCCCCGACCAAACCCTCCCTCTCACACGCCGCCATGCAGGGATCAATGGTGCCGCCGCCACTGCCGGAGGAGCTCGTCGAGGAGATCCTCCTCCGCTTCCCGTCCGACGAACCTTCACGCCTCTTCCGCGCCTCCGTCGTCTGCAAGCCATGGTGCCGTCTCATCTCCAGCCCCGGCTTCCGCTGCAGGTACCGCAAGTTCCACCGTGCCGCCCCCATGCTGGGATTCCTCTACGCCGTCATCGGCAGCGACAACTAGGAACACGCCCGATTCGTGCCCACGTCCGCCATGCCCACCTCCGCTTTTTCTCTGCCGCTAGCCGATATACGCTTCTGCCACGCACTCGATGCCCACCACGGCCGCGTGCAGCTGAGTTGCCCTCGAGAAGATTTGTGGGAGGGGTGGTGGTTTGTGGTCTGGGAGCCCATCTCGAATGTCTGGATGGAAGTGCCCACGAACACTCAGGCACCGCGGTACACCTGCTACTGGAACGCGGCGGTTCTGTGTGCCACCGCCGGCCCCTGCGACCACCTTGACTGCCACGGTGGATCCTTCCTCATCATCGCCATGGGCACCAGCGCTGATAATATGTTCATCGTGTCTACCTACTCATCTGATACGACCACTTGGAGTAACACAATCTTCCCAGGTCCCCCCTACCATGGTCACAATAGTCGTGACTGTGTCAGTTCGACGCCCTATGCACATGTGGGCAATGCGCTCTACTTTCTGTCATGGTCATCAAAAGCAGTTGTCAGATATGATTTGTGTTTGCATGAAATTTCTTTGTTCGGAGTACCGGACATATCCGACATTTATCTGCATGCTGCACTTACAAGCACAAAGGATGGTGGGCAGCTGAGATACACCACCATTTATGGATCCCAGCTCCATATGTGGTCGAGAAAGGATGGCCCTCAAGTAGATGTTGGATCTGGATGGACACAAAACGGAGTTATTGACCTCGAAACACAGCTCCTTAGTAATGCCATCTTGACCTCACCTCGTGTGGTTGGATTCGCGGATGGGATTGGCGTTGTTTTCTTGAGGGCCGATTACATGTTCTTAACATTTGATCTAAAGACTGAAAACCTGAAGAATGTATCCAAGCAGTGCGAAATCATATATGACGTCTTGCCTTACATGTGCTTCTACACTCCAGGTACAACTCTCTGATCACTTATTTTTATTTTGCACTATTTCAGAATGAGTAATAATCACTAATATGATATCTTGATGGTACGGCTAATAGCGGATTTTGTAAGAGGGGTAACTCAATTGGGTTAATCCTATGAAAAACATTTGATTATGGATCATCTTTGAAAATGATAAAATATGCCTTGGAATTTATTCACCTGTTATGCATGTTATTGTAATTGGATTGCAAGCTCTACTTTGATGAGCTGGTACACTCTGTGTTGTCTGTCTTCAATCTTGTCCTTCAAGTGTCATTAGCTCTGACCGTCTGTGTGACTTAACAAAATAGAAATAGACAACATTATTATTGGTACTAAAATGACTGAATTCGTGCTCGTGTTCCTCTTGAACTAGATTATTCTGTCATGGGCCTGTTTGGTAGAACTCTATTTGGTTCTGCTTTTCCGTGGAAGTTGAAGAGAAGTGAATCTATGGTTGAAGGTGATTCTCTTTGTTTATTTAGCATAAACTCTCAAAATTACTATGGAGAGTCACTCCATAACAAGAAAAACTACTTTTTCAGCTCCCAACCTTTTAGTTCATTTTGAAGAATCCCTTCTTTTTTAAAAAAAACTTTTTGGTAGATCTCCCATTGGATTCAACAGAGAATCAGCTATGGAGCTCTGCCAAACATGGTCTACTGTTGCTGTGAATTCATGCCGTTTGATTTGTTAGAAGCTAGTGTTCATCAAAGGTAAAATTGTTTTTTAGTAATCTCATGTTGTTTTCAAATATTTTAAATTTATGCAGCGCTGGGAGCAGCTTGTAGGGGTGAGGGCATGAGCGTGGTTGGCTCAAATGCTTGAAAACTCAAGGTGCATATGTCAGGGCTGCGGCTGCTTGATCAACAGGAAATCCCAGGCAGTAAGAATGATAATAAGCCCATGGTTCCATGTAAGGCTGGGCAAAAAACGCGATACTCGAACCCCGAACCCAAAATACCCGCACCCAAACCCGGAAATCCCAAACCCACAGTACCCGAAGTCAAATTCGGGTAGTGAATGCTATTACCTGAATTTTTTTCGGGTAAATCGGATAACATCCCCCGGTACCCGAACTACCCGAATTACCTGAAGTACCTAGAGCTTAATTTCTGTCACTAGACTAGAGTATGGAGGAGCGGTGTTTGGACGTCTAAAACATCATTGTCTTCGTCTAAATTAGTGTTGAACGGCTAAACCTGTTAGGCTTCTACTTTCTTTGTAAATGTGTCGAGTACCTCAAGTCTTGAACATGTGAACCTATTACTGTCTCCGTGATTGTGTCCTTGTCTTGGTTTGCACTTGCTTGCATGTTGCATTTGCACAAGAGTATTTAGTATTATTGTGTTGGCAGTTTGGCACCTACGGTTTATAAATCATTAAATATTCTGTCCAGTTCTAGTTCTATGTAAAAATCTGTGCTCCTTGAGTGTTTTCTGTCATTTTAAATATTTCGGGTAAATTGGGTATTACCCGAACCCGAACTCGAAATTGCAGGTAGTGTTTTTCAGGGTTCCAATCGGGTAACAATTCTTATTACCCGAATTACCCGACCCGAAGATTTCGGGTAACCTAAACGCCCAGGCATAGTTCCATGACGCAATAGCATTGTTAGGATTAGTGAGGTTGGTGCTAGCCTTCACAGTTTTTGTGTTTTTAAGCTCGAATTTCTCTTAAAACAATTAGTTTGATTGTTGGTTCTAAGTTTTTTCAAGCATGTCTGTAATAAGCTGGATTATGCGTGCTCTAGTATATTCCTGCTTGCCGTTAAAGCATGAAATCTACATATTACTTCTTCATTTTGAAGTATGTGGGCTCAAAAGTATCATAGTTATGAAATGAAAGCATTATTTCATTGTCGTTCTTGCACAACTTTATTGTATTCAATCTGTTGTGGATACTAGTTGGTAGGATAATTAATACAAGACTTGTTTAAAATTTACTGTTGGAATTAGACACTGGTCGTCAGAACTTTGAAGGGATGACAATGTGTTCCCGTATAGTAGGAAAAGAAATACCCTATGTTGTGCTAGCCAATCAATATTGCAGTGAACTTAGTAAAGAGTAGATATAGATTAATCACGAAAATACATCTTGATACACATGTCATGATTGGATGGGGGTACAAAGGCGCCTGATTAGTTTAAATTAATTCAAAAGATGTTGGGCTGATTGTTTTCTACACTAAAGGGTGCATCTTACACCCACAGTGCATCTAGACAAGACTAGCCAACGAGTTATGTCAATGAAACGAAACTATACAGGAAAAAAAATGAAGTTCTTAGCAGTACATGGTCCTTATTGAAACCTATGCAGCATCCTCTTGTTATGTAAACTAGGTCCATAGAATCATTCTCAGTTTTCCGGTGTTACTTCAGGAATAATAAAACAGCTTAGCAATTACTTAGTTTTAGATTTAACACAGGGATATTCTTAACTTTACTTACTTACCATATGCGCAACCATGTGTTTTGGAAGTCCAAAACTCAACCCAACTTTACACACCTGTTAACTTGTAAGTTCCAAGCATGTGCCCGAAACTGGAAAAGATGGAAGTAGTATTGTGCGTGCACTTGAGTTCCCATATGAATGGAACATGGTTGCAGCAGGCATTTATGGTAATCATGCTTCTTGGTCATCAATGACGCCGCGAAATATGAACGATGTTGAGGGTTTATATTTTTCTTTGTATACATGCTTTGGCAGGGCCTCTAGCTCGCCTCTTGGGAATGAAATGCTAAACATGAGCTCATTTCCTTGCTGGAAAGTGATTGGTGCAGGTTCAGTAAGCATGGTTTAGTTCAGTTTCAGTAACCAAGTATGCGTCTGTGGTGAATAGGCTGAAATACTGATCTCATCTTCAATAGAAGTTCTAAATCGCAACCATGTACCCAAACCAAACCCTGTATAAGAATTTCAAAAACTCTGCTATGAGCTGATGATATGTCAAACCACTTTCAATTTAGGAGACAGTCGGAGCCTTTGTCTTAAGTATGGTAATGTCATCCTTTTTTTTTCTCTCTTGGCTCTAGCTGAAATACTATATTATACATAAATCAAGTTAATTACCAGCCTAGCAATATAATACCATATTACCATTGCTTTGCCTTTGTGACTAACAAGCGATTTCATTTGTTCCAAAGAAATATTTCATTGTTCACTTGTTCAGCAAAAACTTGACGCTCAGCCCAGTTATTCAGGCTGTCAAAAGAACTTCCATGCATCAACCTGATTGGGTTGGGTATTTTGGGAGCATAATCCTGATTATCTGTAGATCCAGTTTACAGTGATTGCCAAGCAGTACCAAAGTACTTTAAATCTTTTTTTTGCTGACCGTCGATCTGACCTACCTGCTAGTAGATTGATAGAGCCGGTATTTTTTTCCTTTGTTTTTAAAAATAAATATTTCTTGCTGGTCAATAGTTAAAACAAAAATTGACATGGACCGAGTTATGCACTGCGTGATTAGGAAATTTGAGCCCGGTTCGAGAGAACAAGGACAAGGGTAATAAAGCCCAACCTAACCTAGCAGACTGCAGAGGAATATATACGTGTACGCAAAGCCCCTGCAAGTTCCGCGATCGATCTGCTGCAAGGAGATAGCAGCATGCCGCTGATGGACGATCTAGTCGAAGAGGTCCTGTTCCGGCTCCCGCCCGACGACCCGGCGAGCCTTGTCCGCGCCGGCCTCGTGTGCAAGCGTTGGTGTCAGCTCGTCGCCGACCTCGGCTTCCGACTTCGGCTCCTCGCCTTCCGTCGCCAAGCACTACCCATGCTCGGCTTCCTCGTCTACACGGACGACCTCACCTACTCTAATATCGGCGCTCGCTTCATTGCCACGCCCGGCTCCGGCTTGCCCCATGCCAGCCACAGCGGATTGTGGCCGTGTGACTCACGCCATGGCCACGTCCTCTTCCACCGCCTCGGCAGAAGCTTTGGCATCATCATCTGGAATCCTATCACGGGCAAACAACAGAAACTTCCTAATCCACCACCACCAACAGCAAATCGGTGGCATGAGTACAACTGGAACGCAGCGGTGCTCTGTGCCGCCACTGCCACCGGTGCGTGTAACCACCTCGATTGCCATCGTCGTGGAGCCTTCATTGTGGTCCTTGTCAGCAACAACACTACATTAAATGAGATTTTCACCTGCTTCTACTCATCAGAGGCTGAGGCATGGAGCAAACCAACCATTGTACCGCACTCCACCGAGTCTGCTAGCTATGTTGCCAGCTCGATACGCAGCACCCTTGTTGGGAATGCACTCTACTTTGTGCTTGAGACTTACAAAAATATCCTCGAGTATAATCTATGCACGAGGAGAACATCAGTAATAAACTTACCTAGAGTGGGCGAGAACACAATACGTGAATCTTTTAGACCAATTCAGTTCACAACCATGGAGGACGGCGGCCTAGGGTTCGTAAGAGTGGAGGATTTCTCAAGACTTTGCATCTGGTCGAGGAAGGATGAAGAACCAGCTGGATGGGTGCTAAGCAAAGTCATTGAGCTCCACAAGTTGCCCCCCCCTTGATGATAGAAGGGTTTGCTGGAATTATTTGGCTAGCTCCACGGAAGGTGTTGGTACTATATTCCTGAAGTTGAAGCATGAGATCTTCACGGTTGATCTAAGGTCTGGTCGGGTGACCAAGGTTTATACACATCAGGGCGTATGCTTTGCCAACGTCGTAGTTCCCTAACAATTTTTGTTGCAATACATAGAATGCTTAGTTATGATGGACAAAAACAATTAGTTTCTATAAATATGTTTTCATAAAAATCTGGTGTGTTCCTGCTATATATGTAGCATTTTGCAGAATTATTGGCTGGGTGTGTGGGTGTTATTCGTGTATTTATGTTTCATTGCAGGATGATATGGATGATTATATGTTATTGATCAATTGTACTGGTTATTAATTATTACCTCCTTTGTGTTTATTGATATCTGTTTGTTTAGCAAAAAGAGGTGCAGCAGCAAATCTAGTAGTAGTTGTGTAGAAACATGATGGTTCAATTTGGCCAAGTTGATTTCTCAGATAATTGGTGTTAATTACTTTCAAATATATATATTGTATTTCTGCAGTACTCAGAGCACCATCTACGCTTGATGACGAGGAACAAGTACGTCCATTAAGTGATACTTAATCGAGCTAGTCTTATAGAAAGAAGAAAAATGTGACAAGCAAAGTTGCCCAAATTATGTAAGATTGGTTCATATAAAGTCTAGATAATTCCTTAGGAATGCAGAGAAGGACGTTCCATTCGTCGTATTTTGGACTACGTTCAACTTTTCTCCAAATTTTGATTATCAACTTTGGGAGATGATGTAATACAACCCCAGAATAATTAATTGTATTTTGTACTTCCTCCATTCTAAATTATAAGCCACTTTATTTTTTTACATTAATTTTGCTATGTATCTAGATATATATAACGTTTGTCTAAATACATAGCAAAATCTACAAACTTAAAATGTCAAAGCGACTCATAATTCTCTGGGTCACTTTCAAGTTCCAATTAAACATTACTTGTTTGGTTAATGAGAAGAAGATAAAAAACTAAAACTCCCGTCCTCTTTTCTTTTAGAGCAAAATGAGCATATATTTGTTACGTAAAATGGCAGGCCTGGCTGCCGCAAAATTCAATTTTTAATTGTTGACAGCACTGAAGAAGAGAAGAAAATCTGTGTTCTGTGACCTGCAGTAATCTCTGGGTCATCTTTGGACTTTTCTTATTGCCAAATATATCCACAAAGAGATACCGTTTTAATTTCCCTAATAAAATGACCTGACCGAATCAGACCGAGGGCCGCACGTAAGCCGCCGCCGAGAACGGGGAAAGCCCCTGCAAGTTGCGATCTGCGGCACTCAGCTATCATGCCGCCGCCGCCACCGCCACCGCCGCCGCTGTCGCGGCCTCCACCATCGTTGATGGACGAGCTCGTCGAAGAGGTCCTACTCCGGCTCCCACCGGACAGCCCGGCGAGCCTTGTCCGTGCCGGACTCGTGTGCAAGCGTTGGTGCCTCCTCGTCTCCGATACCGGCTTCCAGCGTCGGTTCATCGAGTTCCATCGTCGAGCACCACCACCCATGGTCGGCTTCCTCGTCCACTCTCATCATCGCAATGAAGAGGGCGGCGTCTTCCACACCACCACCACCAGCACCAGGTTCGTTCCCATGCCCGGCGGCTCCAGCCTGCCCCACAGCAACAACGACCTCCATGGATTGCGTCTGTGTGACTCGCGCCATGGCCGCGTCCTCCTCCACCCTTATCCACCAGGAGAGCGTGGCTCCTTTCCCATCATCGTATGGAACCCTATCACAGGCGAGCAGCTGAAACTTTCTAATCCGCCAGGGTGGTACCACTACCACTGGACCGCTGCGGTGCTCTGTGCCGCCACCACCACCGGGTTATGCGACCACCTAGATTGCCATCATGGACCCTTTGTCGTGATCCTTGTCGGCACCACATGGTATAATAGGAATACCTGCATCTACTCATCAGAGGCAGGTGTGTGGAGCAAACCAACCGTTGCACCACACTCTGATGACTCCGTTGGCGCTATTTCCAGCTCGATGCGCAGCACCCTTGTCGAGAACACACTCTACTTCGTGCTTCAGGGTTACAGAAATATCCTCGACTATAGTCTGTGCACAAGGGAAACATCAGTCATAAAACTACCTAGAGCGGGCAAGAACACATTATGTGAACGCAATGGACTAATTCAGCTCACAACCACGGAGGACGGTCGCCTAGGATTAGTAAGAGTGGAGGATTGTTCGAAACTTTGCCTCTGGTGGAGGGAGGTTGAAGAAACAGGATGGGTGCTAAGTAAAGTCATTGAGCTGCACATGTTGCTTCCCCTTGATGATGATAGAAGACCTACCTTTCATTATTTGGTTGGCTCCACGGAAGCTGTTGGTTTCATATTCCTGACGTTTCAAGGTCTCTTCACAGTTGATCTAAGGTCTGGCCGGGCGACCAAGGTGTATACACTTCAAAGACCATGCTTCACCAAGGGCGTAGTTCCCTATGTGACCTTCTGCACTCCAGGTATAAGGATCGATGCCCTAAAAATCTTTGTCACAGTATATATAGCTTTTTTTTTGCTTGATGATGACAACACAATTAGTTTAATTAAATATGTTACAACATATATTACATTTTTGTAAATATGTGCTGTTGTTGCTATGAATCGGAGCACATGTGAAGTGTTACTCATTTATGTCTCATTGGTGGATGATTAAGGCTATATATATAATCTGGGGCAACTGGGAATGTAAAAACCCACTTCATGTGGCAATATAATCTACAGTTTAATTATCTCAATTTCGAGTAGCATGCACACATGTCCGTGATTTCCATGAATAAATACTAGAGCGAAGTTCAAAATTATAATTACTTTGTTCGAAACTAGAGGACATTTTAGTTTTGTCCTAAATTAAATTTCTATAGATTTAATCACATTTTTTAAGGAAAGCTATATGGTAACGTCTAAAGTTCAAGTAAATGTATCATATCTCATTTCTCAGAGACAGACTAAATAAACTAAATTTATGTGGATATGCTGTAGTTCTCTATAAATTAAATTTCTTTAAAATTAGACAAGTCTGGCTTAGGACAAAACTAAATTGACCTATAATTTGGTTATAACAGAAGGTGAAATTGTTTATTTGTGCTGGCTGGAGGTTTTATTTTTATTTAGTAGCAAATTCTACTTAATTGGGCTTTGACATATGTTTGTATATCAACATCATGCCGATCCAACTGAATTGGAAACATTCCTTTGCTATGAACGCTTTAATGTTTATTTATGTTATATATGTGTCAAATGCTACGTAGCTCATAGAAATATGGATGATTATATCTATTGATCAAGTGTGATTATTACCACATATTTGTTGGTTTGACATCAGTGGAGCGGCGAAAACCCTATCTATAGTTGCTTAGAAACAGGATGATTAATTTGGTTAAGTTGATTTCTCATATTGATGTTAATTCCTGTCCACTGTTCTGTATTTCTGCAGTATTCAGAGCGCCATCTACACTTGATGGACCAAGAACAAGTACCTCTCAATCAACTGGCGCTTGAGTTCTTAGAAAGAAAAGTGTTAGGCAGGATTGGTTCAGATACAGAAAGTCTTAATGGTTCCCCACCAAATGCAGAGAAGGATGCTCGATTTAGTCGTTGTATTTTGGACTACATTGAAATTTTGCTCCAAAAAAGTTACCATGATTAATTTGGAGAGATGGTGCAATTGTAGAGCTGGAGTCACATTCACATTCAAGTTCCAATTGAACTTAACTCGTTTGGTTGTTGCCATAACAAATATGTTTATTTTTGTCCTAAAAATAAAGACAGGTCGGGTTGCCACAAAATTTGGTTTTCATTGGTCGCTTTCGCTCAAAAGGTGTCCCCGATCTAATAATCTTATAAGCAATGATCTAGGTTGGTGCTTGCTCTCTTGCTTAGTCTCTTTGTTCATGATGCACACTCGCAATCATGAGTCCGTGCTGCTGCTTAGCTAGCATGTACGCCTAGTTGGTTACCCTAGACATGCTAGACAGTCGCCAACCTGTGGACTAACATCTAAACAGTCTAGACCACGACTAGACGTGGATAATAAACAGTTGACTTTCAAATAAATGTCAAACAAATGTACATATAATCATCGAATTGCAATTAGCTAGTTGTACATTTTTAACTGCAGCAGCGCGCTTTCCCAATTCTCAGTTTCTCGCACATCTAATCTAACGTCTCTCGAACAAACAGACGTGACAATTAATAATCTATAGAAACCAAAAGATACAATGAGAATCACATATTGTGATAGTAACATAGTTCTCAATTCTCACTATAACATGCTAGATAATCGATGTGGTTTCACAATTAACTAAATAACTAGGAGTAAATTTTAAGCTGTATCTTTTTTAAGCCACTGGATTCAAGTTCCAATCGTATTTGAGAGAAACTCTTTGCTTCATTAGTTTGGTCATAAAATCAGAAAACGAAAATTACATGGGCGTATATATATGAGTTTGGCTCAATTTTGCTGTCTTTGATTCGTGGGCCTAGTTTGCTTGCTGTAATATACACCACCGGCCTGTTATCGAAGCGGAACTAGCGGAGTCAGGGGGGGCATCGTGCGCGCGTACGAGGCGTCACCGCCGATCCGCAGCATGCCGCCGCCGCCGCCACCACAGTTGACGGACGAGCTCGTCGAAGAGATCCTGCTCCGTCTCCCGCCGGCGAGCCCGGTGAGCCTCGTCCGCGCTGGCTTGGTCTGCAAGCGCTGGTGCCACCTCGTCTCTGACCCCGGCTTCCAACGCCGGTTCCGCGGGTTCCACCGATCGCCCCCGGTACTTGGCTCCGTCATAACTTACGAGAGCTTCGATGTCGGCACCTGCACCACCAGCTTCGCTCCCGAACCCGGCTCCGGCCTGCGTGGTGCATACCAGTCAGGACTGCATGTGCAGGAGTGCCGCCATGGCCACGTCCTATGCTCTTACCGGATCCCCCACAGCGTAGTCATCGTCGTCTGGGACCCCATCACGGGCGAGCAGGTGCAGCTACCCAAGCCGCCACCAACTTTGCTTTCACACACGTGGATGCTTGCGGTGGTCTGCACCGCAGCCCCAAGTGGCATATGCGACCACCTCGACTGCTATGGAGGACCCTTCATCGTGGTCCTCATGGTGCAGAACAATTCTAAAAGAACCCGGATATCCACCTATGTCTACTCATCAGAGTCTGGTACCTGGAGTGAGCCGATCCCATCTCCGCACTTGGGTGACTGGATAAGTTGGCCAAGCCGCTCCGTGCTGGTGGGGAATGCACTCTACTTCATGCCTCAGCGGAACCAACGAACAACAATCTTGCAGTATGATCTTGGCACCTGCATGGAAACAGCTGCTATAAATCTACCCAAGGAGGTGCAGATGAACATATCAATGTCGACACCAATAGAGCTCATAGCTACAAAGGACGGTCGCCTAGGGTTCACAAGTGTAAAGGACACCAAACTGTCTGTGTGGTCAAGGGAAGTTGTTGGAGGTGGGAGATGGGCACTATGCCAAGTCATTGACCTCCAGAAGCAGTTCCCCATGCCCATGGGTCCTAGCTTGCCTTATCTAGCTGGCTCTGGTGAAGGTACGGGTGTCATATTTGTGAGAGTGCAAAGATGTCGGCTCATTGCTATTGATCTATGGTCTGGATTGGTGACAGAAGTATATGAACCTAGGCCACAATCATACATCGACATAGTTGTTCCCTACATGCGCTTCTTTACTCCAGGTACTAACTTATTTTTCAAGAACTAACAAGTCTTTATGCATTATTATTATGGTTGTATGTTTAAACTAGTCTAATTTGGGTGGGAGGTGTGGTCATGCGCTCAACTACCTAGATTTGAATCCTCTCTCTCAGCTCTAACTTTAATGCATATTCTCTTCATAATGAAAAACCGCCTAGATCCTCTCTTGGATACCTTTATTTCTTTTGGACCATTCTTGAAACTTGCTTGATATACAATGTTATTACTTACTATTTTTTTTACAGAAATTGCACTTTAATTTGTTAAGGATGGATGGGTGATGGGTTTTTGACAGTCCAATATTATGTCTTTTTGCAGTATTATCAAGGCCATGTATTAGGATAAATGACCAAGATCGAGTGCCTCAAGTGTGCTTGGGGTCCTTATAGAAAGGAAAGTAAAGCCTCGAATTCATCCTCGTGACAAGCTTGAAGCCCTCCTTTTCTCTTTGGTTCTTTCTACGACATATGTAGCAAACCAACGAGAATCCATGATGGTGATTTTGAGAGACACTGCAAGATGTCTACAAATCAGTCACATGTATTTTAATATTGCTCACAAGTTTCTCTGAGGGAATAGAATTGTTTGGGCGATCAGCAAATTAAATGGGATAAAACTACGTGGATCTATGGGTGGGCTTGAAATTTCCGATGTTTCTTAAGTGTTTTTACTTGAATAGTACTTAAAGTTTAACAAAAGAAAAAAAATTATATGCATTTGATAGTAGTTGTGTGAATGAGTTATTATCTCTACATATACTTTGAGCGATTATCTATTTATATCTGCATATCTTTGTAGCACACAACCTGTTTATGCAACTAGAAAGATAGTCAACAAAGCAACAACAGAAAGCATAATTTCAGTTAACCACATATTCATTCATTTAGAGTCAAACCAGATTGATAGGATCCACAAACATGGCATTCACTACTGAACGCCTTCTTTGTCGAGTGCCTGAGGCACTCTGAAAACTACTTTTGCACTTGGCAAAGTATTTGCCGAGTGTTGCACTCAGTAAATGGCACTTAGACAAAAATATCGGCAAAGCCACCTTCGCCGAGTGCCGAGTCAGCACTCGGCAAAGAGAAGTTACCGTCATGGCACTGGAGACGGTGATTGTGCAAGCATGCAACCACAGGTAATTTCACAAAGGAGGGGATTCACTAGCACTGAGCCACTGACCATTGTGAAGTAACCACTAGAACAAGAATCAAAAATCATTTAGAATTGTATGTTTTCGTTCAGTAAACACATTCTAGCTGTACAGATGATCTGACAACTCTGTTGAACCAAACTGCACCTCATTGCATCCTTGCTCAAAAGACTTCTAGTGTTATTAGGAATGTTTGTTTTTTTAGATAATGGATAGTATTTCATACCCAGCTTCATCTACCAATAGGTAGAATCAGACCAATTTACAAAGATGACGCCGAAGGTCAGAAAAACTAAGAAAAGATTATCAGTGGCATTCCGGCTGCAAGACAAGAATACACTGTCGAATGAACGGCAACAACACAAGAATCTGAAGGGATAATCTAAGCTGGCACCAACACTAACAACCCATGGAAGGATCTTCCAAAAATGACTTCTTCAACAAGAGCATGCCATTCGAAAATGTTCGAAGAAAAGTGACGACGTCTCTAGTGAGGAAATGGCACCCACAGGCGTCAACGCCGCCTAGACATAGCCATACTCCCACCGAAATCCATGTCGTTATGCCAATGACCAACGAGAAAGAATGCCGCCAAGTCCGACACAAAGGAGATCTTGGGAGGTGTACAACCAATGCGCAGCAGCGCTCAGATCCCTAGTACCAGCAAGGGATCCGGATCCATCGCACGAAGCCCAGATACAGCTGTCTTCGGAAGCGGCGCCTGACAACTGCTGTCCACGCGACCACCCATGCCTCGAAGCCTCAGTTCCGGCCACTGTCGTCCGTCGGGGCTCCTCCACCTCTCCACCCTCCACCTGCACCTCCCCCTCCTCTGCCACCTGATCCAGTCATCGCAGATCAAGCCTTGTAGCAGTCCAGGGGCGCCCGATCCAACCACTAGGGTTGAGGATCCAAGGCCCACTGCCATTGCCGAGAACGCTGCAGCAGACTATGTCCGCCGCCACCACCTTGCGACGGATGGGATCCGGTCGGCGATGCCGTGGCAATAGCAGGCGCCCCAGCCGAACACCACACTGCTCGCCCAAGGCCACAAACTACCACGCCACCACACGCCTCAGACACGAAGGAGCCCCGCCGCCATCACGGCAGGCTGTGTTGGCCTTGCCGATGGCCTACTTCGGCGGCGGCGCGGCGAAAGATGAGAAGAAATGTGGGCGGCGGCTAGGGTTTGGCTGCCGCCCGAGACGCCATGCGTGGGGCCTTCCATACCATTAGGCATGTTTGTTGGAAGATCTGCAACTCAAAAAGCAGATCCAAATCACCAGATTCGTCAAGAACCATCATATAGAAATTCTTCCATGAAGGTAATCTTCAACAAAACTGTTTGGAAGATGTTCAACTCTGATATGTAGGAGGCCAGATGCGAACCCCACAAAACCTATTTGTGAGGCTCCAACCCTCGTTGGCATCATCGTTATTGGAAAGAACCAACACGCTTATCATCACCTTCAGCCACGGTGATGAGCGATCCAACTAGCTTAGTCATTGAAGCCTTGCTCGCGTGCGCCCGCACCATTGTGCCCTTTTCTTGAATCGACGTGACCATGCCGTGATAGGGGTTTGCATCCCATCGAAGAGTTAGTGGGCATAGGCACCATGGCAGTGGCCCCTCCGCCTCGGTCGTAAGGCCATGTAAAATTCATCCTCTAAAACAAGCAGTCCAAACATATTTTTTCATAAAGTCCAGCCTCTTGGTAAAATTTCTGGAAACTAAATCCTTTTTGGAATGAAGTTCCTATATATGACATAGTTTCCTGTATCCTATAAGATTTTAAATCCTTTGGAATTCCACTATTTTTCTTTTGTTCCAAAGGGGGTATCCAGCACCATGTGATCGTGATCAGTTGTACTTTTTGTAGGGAGCCTCCCAAGTTCAAATCGTACTTGAAAGAAACTCCTTAATTTACGTGGGTTATGAGAGTTCGACTCAAATTTGCTCTCTTTCATGGGCCGAACCTAGAGAAGCCTGTTACCGAAGCGGAAGCAGACTGCACCCGCCTAGAAGAGGCAGAGCCGCACCTCGATCTCCTTTCATTGAGGTTTAGAGGCCGCTCCGCGTGCACGCAAGAATCGCACCGCCGACCCACAGCATGCCGCCCCCGCCGCCGCCATTGATGGACGAGCACGTCGAAGAGATCCTGCTCCGTCTCCCACCGGACAGCCCGGCGAGCCTCGTCCACGCCGGCCTCGTCTGCAAGCGCTGGTGCCATCTCGTCTCTAACCCCCGCTTCCAGCGCAGGTTCCGCGAACACCACCGATCGCCCCCCATACTCGGCTTCCTCCGCACTAGCGTTGGCGACGACGGCAACAGTACAGCCATGTTCGTGCCCGAACCGGCCTCCGGCCTGCGCCACGTCGACCACCCTGGACTGCGTCCGCTGGAGTGCCGGCACGGCCGTGTCCTCCTCTACCGTTCCCACCGCTACGACACCGACATCTTCGTCTGGGACCCTATCACGGGCGATCGAGTGCAGCTGCCTAAGCCGCCGGCGCCGATTCTGTTTGCAGACACCTGGACCGCCGCAATGCTCTGCGCCGCCGCCGCCCCTGGTGGCACATGCGACCACCTCGACTGCCATGGAGAACCCTTCATCGTGGTCCTCCTGGTGCAGGATACCATTGCATCCCAGATCTTGTCCTTTGTCTACTCATCAGAATCCGGTGCCTGGAGCGAGCCGATCCCCTCCCCGCACTCCGGTGGCTGGATCGGTTCGCCACGTGGCGCCCTGCTGGTCAGGAACGCACTCTATTTTGCTCCTAATCTGCACCAGCGCATGACAATCTTGCAGTATGATCTTGGCACCAGGAAAATAACAGCTATAAATCTACCCAATGCGGCGCACAAGCACAGATCATTTTCATCAATTGAGCTCAGAGCTACCAAGGACGGTGGGCTAGGGTTCGCAATTGTAGAGAACGCCAAACTTTCACTGTGGTCGAGGGAAGTTGTTGGAGGTGGGGGATGGGCACTATGCCAAGTCATTGATCTCCACAAGCTACTCCCAGCCGTGGATGCCCTAAGTCTAGGGGCTAGCACACCTTACCTATTTGGCTCTGCTGATGGTACTGGCGTCATCTTCCTGAGAGTGGGACGGCGGCTCTTCGCTATTGATGCATGGTCTCGACTGAAGGTGACGGAATTACATAAATGGAAACCACTATCAAACTTTGCTGAAGTTGTTCCATACATGAGCTTCTTTACTCCAGGTACTAACTAATTTCACGACTTCTAACAAGTATTTATGTATTATTATTTTGGTTGTGTCGTTCATACTTCGAACTGGCTTCGATGGGAGGTGCTCAACCAGCCACATAATGAACGACCTCCTAGATCATATATATCCTCTCACGTTGGATATCCTTTTCTAGCAAATAATGAAATATTTTATTTATTATGGACCACACTTGAAACTTGCTAGATATACAATGTTATTACTTATAACTCTTCTTTTTTTTTTATGGAAATTGCACTTTTTGTTAATGATGGATCAACAATGGGGTTTTGACACTTGAATATTTTGTATTTGTTTGTAGTATTATCTAGACCACTCTGCACAGATGCTGGAACAAGAGCGAGTGCCTGAAGTGTTTGAGGGGCCTCCTTAGAAAGAGAAGTGACAAGATAGCTCATTTGGGCATGAGTGTTCGTGTTGAAAACAAAAGGGCTGATTTCGCCTTGGGAAAAGCTTGAAGTTGTTTCTCTCCTTTTTTTCTTTTTTGTACGGCATATATATATCAAACCAACGAGAATTCATGATGGAGGATTTGAGACACACTGCAATTCAGTTTCTAGCACATCGGTCACATGTATTTTAAAACTAGGCAAATTCTCCGCGCGTTGCTGCGGAAAATGTGAATTATTGGATTTCGTGGTATGATGATGTGGTGAATAAAGTAGTCTTACCGAAATGACATTACAATTCGTATGTGGTAGTGCATTGTTTAGTTGGACAACTTGCATTAAATATTCCTTAGTGGATGTGATAGTGGATTGCCTTGTTGGATAGTTTGCATGTTGAGATAATTAGCTAGTGGGGTTTGTCTATATAAGAGATATAGATTGCTCACAAGATAATTGAACTTGTTTGCAACTCTTTAGGTTCATCAGTCGGCAAATTAAATGACAGTACGTGAGCCTGTGGGGTCACTTCAAATTTCCTAAATAAGCAAAGGCACAATTTCAGTTAACCACGTGTTCAGTAATTCAGAGCCTAACCAGATCGCTAGGGGTCCACAAAAACGGCATTGAAAGGATTCAGAACCTGCGCGCAAAGGAAATCGACAAATAATAATATGTGAAAGCAGGAGGCTCCAATTCATTAGCACATTGAGCACTAACGTACCATTGTGATTTCTCAAGTAATACTAGAGCGAGAATGAAAATTGTATGATGATTTGCTCTGCTAAGCCCTTTGTGTGCCTCATGCATCCTTGCTCACAAGACTCCTGGTAAGGAAGGGGTGGCCAGTAGGTGGGACGCGGCCCATAACGTCTGGGTCATGAGTATGTACTTAGTATTTATATTTGACCTATTAATTACTATACAATTTTAAAGGACTATACACTTATACACTTAGTATAGAAGTTCATCAATCAGCTCATCATCGACATCCATCTGGCGTCGCTTCATATTCCCAGTCAACCAATCAATTGAGTAGACTGACATTGTTCTTTCGACCTCTCGCCCAGTTGCTTGACGCCGCACACCCGGCCATGGACGATTGACACTTGAGTAGTTTTGTTATGACCAGGCCATTAGCCTCGGCCTACGGAGATAGGATTCTAAATTTCAGTTCTATTCTTACATATTTAATTGTTGAACTATCTTTTTTATAAAATATAAACATACGCTACAGGTTAACTCTTATCAGTTGTGGAGATATATTTTAATGGTCATGTTAAGAAGAAATTATTTAATGGGCCCTACCATCTTGCTTTCTCAAGCATTTTAAAATGGTCCAGATTTCAAGTTTGGTCATCAAATCAGGCTACATGGTTGTTCGAGTTCGACTCGAATCTGCTGACTTTCTTTTAAATAAAGTCTTTACTTACCTTGCATATCTTCATGGGCCTATATTGGTTGCCGTATAACACCAGCCCTGTTATCGATCGAAGCGGAACCACCTTGCAGAAGCAGATCCGCGCGCACGTAGTTTACGCGATCTGACCGCATCATGCCGCCGCCACTGCCGCTATTGATGGACGAGCTCGTCGAGGAGATCCTGCTCCGTCTCCCGCCGGACTGCCCGGCGAGCCTCCTCCGCGCCGGCCTCGTCTGCAAGCGCTGGTGCCACCTCGTCTCCGACCCCGGCTTCCAGTGCAGGTTCCGCAAGCACCACCGATCGCCCCCCATACTCGGCTTCCTCTGCGTCTGCACTCGCGTTGACAACGACAACGGCCTCAACTGCATTACCAGCTTCGTGCCCAAACCCACCTCCGGCCTGCTGGGCCGCGTCGACCACCATGGACTGCTTCCAAGGGAGTGCCGCCATGGCCGTGTCCTCCTCAACTATAACCACCGCTACGACGCCGCCATCATCGTTGTCTGGGACCCCATCACGGGCGAGCGGGTGCAGCTGCCCAGCCCGCCGCCGCCGTCTTTGTATGTGAACAAGTGGACCGCTGCAGTGCTCTGTGCCGCCGCCACAGCCCCCGGTGGCTCATGTGACCATCTTGACTGCCATGGAGGACCCTTCATCGTGGTCCTCGTGGTGCATTGTATGCATGACGACCTGCCGATCTTCTCCTATGTCTACTCATCGGAGTCCGATGCGTGGAGCAAGCCGACGTTCTCCCCGCACCCCGGTGGTGGCTGCATCGGTTGGCTGCACAGCTCCCTGCTCGTCGGAAACGCACTCTACTTTTTGCCTCATATGCGCACCAGTAAAATTTCAATCTTGCAGTATGATCTAGGCACCAGGGAAATGACGGCTATAGATCCACCGAACGCTGCGCACATGTTGGCATCAATTGAGCTCATAGCAACCAAGGACAGTCGGCTAGGGTTCGCAAGTGTACAGAAGACCAAACAACTGTCACTGTGGTCGAGAGAAGTTGTTGGAGGTGGGGGGTGGACACTATGCCAAGTCATTGACCTCGACAAGCTGCACCCAGCCGTGGATGCCCTAAGCCTGAGGTCTAGCACGCCTTACCTATTTGGCTCTGCTGAAGGTACCGGTGTCATATTCATGAGAGTGGGATGGTGGCGCATCGCTATTGATCTATGGTCCGGACTGCAGGTGACGGAAGTGTATAAATGCAAACCATTATCACAATTTGCTCAAGTTGTTCCCTATACGAGCTTCTTTACTCCAGGTACTAACTTATTTCACGAATTCTAAAAAGTATTTATGTAGTGTGTTCAAATTTCGAAATAGTTCCAATGGGAGGTGTGGTCGTGCACTCGACCACCAGATTTGAGTCCTCTCATAGGTCGAATTTGGATGCATATATTCTCTTCGTAATGAAAAAACCGTCTAGATCCTCTCATGTTGTATATCCTTTTCTGTAGCAAAAAAATGACTTTATTTGTTATGGACCATTTTCTTGAAACTTGCTCGATATACAATGTCACTATTACTTATTACTCTTCTTTTTTTATAAAAAATGCACTTTATTAATGATGGATCGATGACAGGGTTTTGACAGTCAAATATCTTTGTATTTGTTTGTAGTATTATCAAGACCACCCTGTACAGATGCTGGACCAAGAGAGAGTGCCTCTCGAGTGCCGGAAAATGCACATCGAAGGGAAGTGGCGGCGGCGGTGACTAGAGAGGTGGCAACGAGGAGGGAGCTATTGGCGTCGCCCGAGTAGGCCTGGGCGTTTGGGTTACTAGATTTTTTCGGGACGGGTAATTCGGGTAATTCAAAAATCGGATGATGAAAACTGGTACCCGATAATAGCTCAAAAAAACACTACCTGAAATTTTACAGAAAACAATAAACTACACAAAATTTCAGTTTCAATTTATAAATAATGTCACCAACAAATTCTAGAGAATTTCAACAATAATCCCGAGTCCCGAGTCACCCACTATCTTTTTATAAACTGAATGAACATATGGTACAAGTTAACTCTATCGGTTGTAATTACATATTTAACCGATATTATATTAAAAATTTATTTAATGGGCCGTACCACATCTTTTGCTTGCTCAAGCCTGTAAAAGTGTAGAGACACGGTCCAATAATGTAAAGTTTCGTTATCAAAATCAGGACAGGGGACAAAAATTATTTGGCCGTACGAATTCGACTCAAATTTCCTCACATCGTTTCACAAAGTTTGTACTTCTCCGATCCTGCATCTTTCATGGGCCTCGTCTGCAAGCGCTGGTGCCACCTCGTATCTGACCCGGACTTCCAGCGCAGGTTCCGTGAGCATCACCGATCGGCCCCCATACTCGGCTTCGTCAACACTGATGACGACGACGACTGCGCCTACTTCAACACCACCTTCGTGCCAGAACCAGCCTCCGGCCTGCGCCGCGTCTGGCACCCTAGACTATGTCCGCGGGAGTGCCGCCATGGCCGCGTCCTCCTCTACTCTAACTACCTCTTTGAGGCCGCCATCATCATCGTCTGGGACCCGATCACGGGCGAGCGGGTGCAGCTGCCCAGCGCCCCGCCATCGGCGTTTCTGATTATGAACAACTGGACCGCTGCGGTGCTCTGCTCAGCCGCCGCCGCAGCCCCCGGTGGCACATGTGACCACCTCGACTGCCATGGAGGACCCTTCATCGTGGTCCTCATGGCGCAGGATATTGATAGAACCCAGATCTCCTCCTATGTCTATTCATCGGCGACCGATGCATGGAGCGAGCCGACATTCTCCCTGCCACACTCCAGTTCTGAATGGATCGGTTCGCTGCATAGTTCCCAGCTGGTCGGGAACGCACTCTACTTCGTGCCTTATCTGCGGTACGACTTCACATTCTCAATCTTGCAGTATGATCTTTGCACCAGGGAAATAATGGCTATAAATCCATCCGAGGGGGCGCACATGGATAAGATCATTGAGCTCATAGCTACCAAGGACGGTCGGCTAAGGTTTGTTAGTCTAGAGGACACCAAACTGTCCCTATGGTCGAGAGAAAGTTGATGAGGGTGAGAGATGGGCACTATGCCAAGTCATTGACCTGGACAAGTTGTTCCCAGGGCCTGGCAGCCCTTGTCTAAAAGGCTCTGCTGAAGATACTGGTGTCATATTCCTGAAAGTGCAAGGATCTCGGGTCGTCTCTCTATTGATCTATGGTCTGGACTGGTTACCGAAGTAGAAAATGAACAACCATCAAACAGCAGCTTCGTTTTTCCCTACATGGCCTTCTTCACTCCAGGTACGGTAATGGTATAATATTTTTCTTTGGCTTATCAACCACAGAAATTATTAGCCAAATTTGTGTGCATATTCTCTTTGTATTGAAAAAAATGCCTAGATATATATTCTCTCAAGTTGGATATCCTTTTGAGCGAAGGGGATAGTGAGGAACAGGTGCGGTGGACTGTTCGTCGGCGGCAGCGGCTAAATCGCTCGCAGCCACCGTCGAAGGTAGAAACCCACCCACCTTTGGGAGGTTTATTCCTTCTACGATAATCTGATTACAATCTCTAGGTGCCCCTTTATAGGCTAGGTGCACCCCTAACAAACATAACAGAAAAGGACTCCTACGACTCTTAGTTACCATAACAGAACAGGACTCCTAAATTTTCTCCCTTCCTCTCCTAACTTAACTAATCAGGACTCTTACTAGCCACGGCTGGGCCTGGGCCGGCGCTTGTACTAACGCCCAACAAAGGCGTCTATAACATTGTCACAGTGTTTTTACTTGGGTTGCACTTGAAGCTAACAAAATAAATTGCGTAAAAAATTAGTTCACAAAAAAATGCATATAAAGTAGTTGTGTGCATGAATGAGTGATCATCTATTTATCTCAGCAAGTCAGCATATCTCTGTAGCACATCATAAACTCTTTATTATTTAACTACAAAGGTAGTCAAGAAAGCAATAACATGTTCAGTCATACAGAACCGGAGATTTGCTAGGATCCAAAAAAAAAATGATATTGGAAGGATCCAGAAAGCCTTCGTGCACGCAAGTAGGCAATCGACAGGTAATAATATGTGAAAGGAGAAGATTCAGTTCTTTAGCACTGACCCGCCGACCAATGTGATTTGTGAAGTAAAACCAGAGTGAGAATGAAAAATTGTGTGCTTTCAGTTCTGCTGAGCCCACTGCAGCGACCTCATTGCATCATTAATTGGTTGCTCAGAAGACTTCTGATGTTAGTTGAATTTCTATTTTGTGCACTTGTCTGGGGCTACCAATGTGACATTTTTGCTTCAATCCGAAATAATGTGCATTACAGCTAGCAACTCCTGAGGTAGAAGACCTGCAGAATCAAAGCGATGAGAGCAGAAAACCCCAAATCCTAAACACAGAACAATACGCAGTCTAATACTACCATTTTATTTATGCAATGCAACAGGTGCCATTCATTCTCAGAGCTAAAATTGATTTATGAACCTTCCAAGGCATATCTCCATAGCACAGAACCCGTTTATATGTAATTATTACGTACAAAGGTAGTCAACAAACGAATAACAGAAAGCACACTTTCAGTTAACAACAGTTCAGTCACTCAGAGATGCTAACCAGAAAATGGCATTGGAAGTATCCAGATGCTGAACCTGGGCGCAAGTAGGCAACCAGCAGGTAATAATAAGTGAATGGATGGGGGTTCATTAGCACTGGGCCATTGACCATTGCAAAGTAATACTAGAGTGCGAATGAAAGATGATCTGAAGACTCTGCCGAGCCCACTCACTGGCCTCATTGCATCATTGCTCAGAAGATCTCTGGATTTCGTTGAATTTCTATCTTGTGCACTTGCCCGGGCTATCAGTGTGAGTGTGTGACATTTTTGCTTCGTTCTGGAATAATGTGTATTCTAGCAACTGCTGAGGAAGAAGATACTGCTTGCAACTTCAGTGTATTCTGAAGTTCTGAACCTGCTGAATGAGGTAATGAGAGCAGGAACCCCAAATTAATCCTAATGAAGAACAATTTGCAGTCTAATACTATCCATTCAATTAGGCAATGATAAAACAGGTGTCATTCGTTGTTAGAGCTAGAATTGATGTATGAACTTTGCAATCAGTTTGGCCAAGGCAATACCTGACTGATATATTGATATAACAATAATGCTGACGAACAGCCTCCCGCCATGGAAGGAGGCCAAACGTCGGCGTTGGGCCTTGGGCCGAATTGGCAGGCCTTTTCCCCTTCCATTTTTTACTCGCGTCAGCTAGCAGCCGTCCCCATCGAAACCCTCGAGCTGCTACCAGCCGTCCCCGTCATGGCGCCGCCGCCGCCGCCGCCCCATCTGCAGTCCCCGCCCCCATCTCTGCTGTCCCAGACGCCCTCGCTGCCGTCCCCACAGGCGGCCCTGCCGGAGGAGCTCATCGAGGAGATCCTCCTCCGCTTCCCGCCCAGCGAACCGGCGAGCCTCTTCCGCGCCGCCCTCGTCTGCAAGCCATGGTGCCGCCTCATCTCCGTCCCTGGCTTCCGCCGCAGGTTCCGCGAGCTCCACCGCACACCCCCAATGCTAGGGTTCCTCTACAGATTCGGCTTTGTGCCCACAAACGCCTTCTGCCGCTCGCGTGTTGGCCGCTTTCGCATGCGCGTGCTGGATGCCCACCATGGCCGTGTCCTCGGCCGAAGGTATGTGCCGGAGGGGTGGCAGGACGCCCTCGTGGTTTGGGATCCCATCACGGATGAGCAGCGGGTGCTGCCAGTTCCGCCGAGGTGGACAAGTAGTTTTACTGCTGTGGTTCTCTGTGCTGGCGCTGGTGTCTGCGACCACCTCGATTGCCACCGTGGACCCTTCCTTGTGGTTTTTGTGGGGGAAGTGTCATCAGAATTGTTTGTCTGCACTTACTCATCCGATGTTGATGCATGGAGTGAGCCAATCTGCACTCAACACCTTGATATCTTTGAAGATTTGAAGGAGCGCACTGTGCTTGTGGGGAATGCAATCTATTTTGGGATTGAGTGCACAAACATAACTCTGAAGTACGATTTGGAATCACATGAAATGTCCTGGATTCAGCTTCCGGACGAATGCACCTGTTGGCGGCGTCATGTGCTCACAACCACGGAGGAAGGTCTGCTGGGGCTTGTCACTATATTTGACTCTGAAGTCTCCATGTGGTCGAGGAAAGGTCCTCCTGAAGTTGATGCTGGATGGACAAAGATTAGAGTCATTGACCTTAAGATGGTGCTCCCTTTTGATGGTGTCTTTGCCTTGCCCTATGTGGTTGGTTTCGCGGATGGTCTTGGTATCCTATTCATGATGGTGAAAAATGACCTCTATACCATCGATCTAAAGACCCATAAGCTGGAGTTCTACCAGGGCAAAGGAGACATCTGCATTGTTCCGTACATGAGCTTCTACACTCCAGGTACATATTTACTTGGTTTTGGTTTTACAATATCCAAAAGACCACAACAAGTAAACAATTGGTTACTAACACGGCATGATAGGCTCTAAGAATAACGAATTTGTGAATATGTAATATCACAATCCCGTATTGTTTTGGTTCTGTCCTATCTAATTTTTTTAAATATTTGGCAATCTTGATATGCCTAGGAATTTATTTATTGGCCTATGATGCATGTTTTGTTCTCATGGTAAGGTCCTAATAGCTTAGGCTCAGACAGGAAGATATATAGCTGGAGGGATAAGGAAAAAGTAATTCCTTGGATGTGCTTCTACACTAAAAATGTCTTCTACATAACTCTAATCCTGTTCCTCCATAGTATTCATCCGTCAATGGATGGTAATATCAGTGGTAAACTTGGAGACATAGCTATCTTAGTGAGTCAAGTGGTATTGTAACTGTTGTTTTTGTGAATAATAATTTGCTGTTGTTTGGTTGTTGAGAATTTTTTGTTCATTGAAGCAATGTTAATTCAACAATCAGCTGCTGCCATTCTCTAATTTTTTTAATTGCTGCAGAACTGGAGGTTGCATTTACAGGTGACGAACCAAGTGCAGGTGTCTCAAACACCTGACAAAGTTAAGGTGCTCATTGAGGCTCTGGAGCAACAGAGAACTGGGTAGTAGTAATGGTAAGTAGCATTAGACCTATGGTGGGATAACACTTTAGATCAGCGAGATTGGTGTTGACAGCAGCAGTTTCTCTTAAAATGTTTAGCTTTATGTGTCTCCAGGTTCGACTAGGCTTCTATGTAAAGCTGTTAACCCATACGTTGACTTGCTGTATCTATGACTATGTGCTCCAGCATTTGTGCTTCTAATTAATTAGATGATAACCATACATTTGCTATTTTATTGTTGTGGTATTTTGCTTTTGTGGCCAACTTGTTAGAAATCCAAAGTTATAGAACCTTAAATGGGTGACGATGAATCGAGCTATTGCTTGTGCCTACTTACTGGTTGGGGAGGCCATTGGAGATATCGGTGCTAAATATAGGGACATAGCTATCTTAGTGAGTCTGTGCAGGTGTTTCTGTTAGCCTGTTAACTAATGTTGCTGTGAATAATAATTTCTGTTGTTTGGTAGATGAGAAATAATTTTTCCATAAGGCAAATTTGATTCATCAATCAGCTGGTGGCATTCTGAAACTTCTTAAATTGCTGCAGAACTGGAAGGTGGCTCAAGCGCATGAAAAAGTTTAGGTGCTCATGTGAGGCTCTAGAGCGATGGGGAACTGGGTAGTGTAGTAATGATAATATGGTATGTAGCATGAGGTTTATGGTCTGGACAAGACTATTTGCATCAGTGAGATTGATGTTGGCCATCAACTTTTGTGTTTTTTAAGCATCAGTTTCTCTTAATAATTTTTTATTTGTTTCTAGCTTCTATTAGGCTTCTAAGCTGTTAACCCATACACTGATCTACTTTACTGGTGACTACAAGTGCCCCAACATTCGTGCTTGTGATGAAATCCTCAAATGCGTATATGATTTCCTCCTAAAAATATTTAGGGTCAAGAAAATGTGAATTGTGAAATCAAAACATTAAATTTCAGATTCTGCAAGTCATTCCTACATAATTTTATTGTGGTTCAACATCATGTGACTTCTAATTGATCAGATGACAATAACCTGACACTAGGTGATCTATTGCTTGGATTTTCTATTTTATTTTACTTTACTTTATTTGCTTTTGTGGCCTAGTTGGTAGAATCCAAAGGCGGAATGATGACTTGAGCTATTCATTTTGACTCCTTCCTGTTTGGGGAGGCTGATGGCTGTGTGCCACAGGGTATTGGTGAACATCTGCTTATCACAAATCCATATACAGCTCCAGCCCCTCTCTTTGTTTGCTTCACTTCCCTTGAAGGTTCATCAGTTGTCAGTATGGTTCTCTTCTAGAATTCCTGTCTGAATGGAACAGCACAGGTGCCGATGGCAAATGTGGGTCATGAAGGATGACCAATGTCAGGCATCCATTTGACTCGCTGAAGCCATATTATGTCTTCTTTTTAAAGAGAGAGGAAAAAAAAAACCATCTTTTGTGTTTGATTGGCAGTGCCTTGATCTCTGCTTTTGGGAACCAAGTGTGTGATGTTGAAGTCAGCATTGCCCATGTTCCGTTTCAGTTTTCAGTAAATTGGCATCTTGGTGCTCGGCTTGTTGGCTATGTATGGTTCAGCTGTGTTTCCGTAAGACAGTGTGAATGAGTGATTATCTCTGCATATCTCCCAGAGACATAATATTTTTTAACTATAAAGGCAGTCAACAAAGCAATAATAGAAAAAGGCACAAGTTAAGTTAACCACATGTTCAGTCATTCAGAGCCTAACCAGATTGCTAGGATCCACAAAAATGACACTGAATTGGAAGGATTCAGAACATGCACAAGTAGGCAACTGACCGGTAATATTGTGTGAAAGGAGATTCAATTCGTCAGTGATTTAACTCACGCTCTTTGTCAATGTGATTCTTCTTTTTTTTTTTGAGTAAATCAATGTGATTCTTCAATCAGTGTTTTAACTCACGATCTCTGTCTTTTTTTTAGAATCACTCACGCTCTCTGTCCATGTGTGTGCTAACTGATGAAGAGGAGACGTGTGCTAACTGACGAAGAGGAGATACAGCGGCTGCACGAATTGGGCTGATCTCAGCTTCCAACGGGCCTAATCTCGATTAGGGCCCATCCGAATTCGGACGCGGGCCCACCTAGCAGGGCCCAACTTTTTTCCTCTGCCCTCTCACACTGGTTCGTTCTCGTGGCGTCGTGAGATTTCCCAAATCACAAGCAGCAGCAAACCCTTGCTCCGCCGTGCGCCGTCGCCGGCGGCGGCTTCGGAGTCTGACCAAGCAAGCGCCATGCCGCCGCCGCCGCTGGTGGATGATCTCGTCGAGGAGATCCTCCTCCGCTTCCCGCCTGGTGAACCGGCGAGCCTCCTCCGCGCCGCGCTCGTCTGCAAGCGCTGGCGCCGCCTCGTCTCCGGCCCCGGATTCCGCCGCCGCTTCTGCGAGTTCCACCGCACCCCGCAGATGCTGGGGATGTTCTGCACCATCTTCAGCCACCCATACCGCCAGTTCGTGCCCACGGCCGCGCCCACAAGCCCATACTGGACGCCCGCCACGGCCGCGTCCTCCTCCTTGAAGGCAAGGGCCTCCTCGTCTGGGACCCCATCACAGATGAGGAGTGGAAGGTCCCCTTTCCGCTTGTTCCTCCGCAGTACCGGGCGTCGCTTAGCTGGGCCGCCGCAGTACTATGCTCCGCCGTCGAAGCCGATGGCTGCGATCACCTTGATTGCCACCGCCAACCTTTCATCGTGCTTTTTGTGCGCACTGCTTTTGGGGGCCCTGGTGTAGCAGATACTGTGATCTGCACCTACTCATCTGATGCTGCTGCCTGGAATGAGCCAACCTGCAGTCCACAACCTGAGGGCGATTACCAATTCAATCCTTTTATGAGGAGTGCGCTTGTGGGGAATGCGCTCTACTTTGGCATCCCAGATCAAAGGACAGCTCTTAAGTACAACGTGCAATCGCGTCAAATGTCATGGATTCAACTACCATCTTCAGTGCCCCTTTGTCAGTCAACTCTGCACACAACAATGGAGGATGGTGAACTGTTGCTCGCCACTGAACACGAGTCCAAACTCTACGTCTGGTCATGGAAGGATGCTACATGGGAACAAAGCAGAGTAATTTTGCTTAAGATGCTGCTCCCTGCTGATGCCGACTTCACCTCACACCTTAATGTGGTTGGCTCCACGGATGATCTCGGTACCATTTTCATGAGAGCGGGCGATGTGGTGTACGCAATTGATCTGAAGACGTATAAGGGGAAGAAGGTATATGAGGGTAGAGTCAAAGCCATTGTTCCCTTCATGAGTTTCTACACTCCAGGTATATGAATGGTGATATTGGGGTGCTAAACTTAGCGTCATAGTTATCTCAGTGAGTTTGAGTTTGTGCAGGTGTTGTTATTAACTGATGTTGCTGGTAAATTGAGAAATAATTGTTCATTGAGACAAATTTAATTCATCATTCAACTGATCCCATTTTAATCTTTTTAAATTTCTGCAGAACTGGAAGCTGCTTATGCAGGTGAGGGACCAAGTGATGAGATTGGCTCATGTGCTTGAAAAACTTAAGGTGATCATGTGAGAGGTTCTGGGGGCAATGGTAAACTGGGTAGTATGGTAGTGGTACGTAGCATGAGGTCTGTGGTGGGACAACACTTTTGCATAAGTGAGATTGGTGTTGGTCATCAACTTTTGTGTTTTTCTAAGTGGCAGCATTGGGCGTATGTAGCAATGTTAAACTTCCTAGCTTTATTTGTCTCCAGGTTTTATTCTGCTAGTATGCAAGTCATTAACCAATACATTGTCCTACTTTATTTGTGATGTGTTCCAGCTTTACTGCTTGTGATGAAATCCTGAAATTCTTATACCATTGCCTCCTCTTAAAAATATTTTTAGTCTTGAGAAAAATTGAATTATGAAATCAAAACATTACAATATCATGTGGCTTCTAATGGATTAGATGATAACTAGACATAATTTTTTTTTTATGATATTTTGCTTTTGCGGCCACTTGGTAAGAATCCAGAGTCAGAACCTTCTAATGGATTAGATGATAACTACTTCTTGGTAGGGGATACTAATGGCTTTGTGCCACTGGATATTGCTGAACCTTTGCTTATCACATATCTAAATATACATCTTCACCCTTCTTTCTCTTTGTTTGCTTCACTTTACTGCACGATTCATCAATTGTCAGTATGGTTCTCCTCTAGATTTCTCTGAAAGGAACACGGTTGGCATCCATTTGGTTGTTGAAGCCACATTATATCTTTTTTTAGTAAAAAAAGAAACCATCTTTTGTGTTTGATTGGCAGTGCCTCTCTGCTTTTGGCCTGTTTTCTGGTTCAGTTTCAGTAAACTAGAATCTGGGTGCAGGGGCTACTGGCTGTCTATGGTTCAGGGTTTTTTTAATTGCCATCTATTTATGTTAACAGCATTGTATGTAGAGGAGTATAAGTCTCCCAGCATACCGAAGATAGTGCTAACTTTAGAGGACACTGAGCAAGGTTGCTATGCTCACTAGCAGTACATGAAAATACAGTTGCAGCGTAAGTTGAATTGAAGGCCTGTTGAGCTAAGGAGTTGGCTGTGTTGTTGATTGTTCTTTAGATTTTGAGGACTTTAAATTGGGAGTCTTTCATAGTTTCCAAGAATGTAGCGGTGAGTCGCTTGATGTTCTTTTTGGTAGGTTGGGTAGATCATTGGAGTTGTAAACGTTTGCCATGGCTCGATTGTCAGTGAGGAAATTGACTTGGTTGATGTTCAGTAGTTTGGACACTTGAGCAGCTAGCATGAGTGCTGCGGCTTCCTGCCATTAGCACAGAGTCTGCTGTAGAAACCTGTGCCTGTATGTGAACAACCGAAGTTGTTGTAGTTTCTGGGCTGAGGATGAATACACCTAGCCCTGCTTTCCTTCTGGAGTTCATGCTATCAGGTCTCAGAGAAGCATCTGAGTAGCATTGGACTCCTGGTAGAGACTAGAGATGTTGGTAGCAAGACTGCATCTGGCTGTTCTTCATTTATATTTTTTGCGCCCATCCTCAGCGCACGCTTTAAAATATTTCTGACAGAAATCTGCTGGAAGTCGTTGCTAAAATCTGTCAGCTGTGTCAATTGCTGATAATTTTAGTTCATTTACAAAAGAAAACATATGGAAAGGTCAAAAGGGTAGCTCCGTATGGAAACTGACGGGAGAGTAACATTGCAGAACTGAAAGATTGAGAAATATCCATGCACGTACACGAGTAACGGGTTTTAGATAATTAATATTCTGTATATCAGTTAGTGAACCATCAGTTTGCTCTTCAGGTGTAGTGTCAGAACAACAGAGGACTCTTGATACACTATGCAGATTTTTCATATACTATTGAAGCACGTCCCATCCCTAATGCTCAGGTATGCTTGCAGAGCACAATCCTTTTGAATAACATTTTTACAATCTATTTACTCCTAGTGATATCAGCCGGTGCTAGAGACAGTTCTTGAGAATGTGTGGGGGCAAAATTTGGCCTAAAGGCAAATCATGTTTTTTTTAGTTAGCCAAAGCCCAAAAGTGCAAATGGGCAACTGATTTCCTGGCTACAAATCGGATGCTAATCTGACAATCTGATTTCTTTGACCTTGGTATCCTACATGCTCTGCAAACAAATTACACAGATCATAGATAGTGATGACTCAGTGGGTCACTTAATAAAAGCTGAGGGGTTAAAAGTCAAGACCTGTTTTTTTTCGCTTAATAGCTCAGTAAGCAAAGGCTTGGGATTAGAAAATAGAGATTTTATTTGTGTTATAGACAGCAAAACTCATTTAGAAGTCAGAAAAAGCAGGTGAAGGTGAAACATGTGAGTGGGTTTGTTGACTGACAGTTTGTTCTTGTCTACAGCCTTTGCTTGTGAAATCTGATGTTTTGGCAGGGAAGTCGCAGATACCGCCTGCTACAGTTATGTGTAATTGTGAAACTGGTGAGGCCTAAGTTCTTAAGGTGCTAAGAGGAAGTGCTTCTCCGAAAAAATGGAGCCTCACTTTGTAAATTATTCCATTAGTGTTAGCCCTAGGCATGTTAAGCTGTCTTAAAGATGAAGGGTTATTTTTTTTCCAGAGCTCTAAGCACCACTACTCCTATATATAGCACAACTGAAATGTGCAAGTGTAATGGAGTTGGACTCATGTCATGGTGTATGTACTATCGTATGCCTGTCAATTATGGAGTAATGAAGGGTATTTAAAGAGCAAAATAAATCTCTCTTGTTTCAGAATCGCCTTCAACATTACTGTGACCTGTGCAGCTGTGCTGTACCGAATGTTGGATTCCTCTTTGCTTCCATGTTTTTTTTATTGGCTCAACGCTGCTGCCATTTTGTCAACAGATCGAATTAATCATACTAGGTTATAATGTTTGGCGATATGCAATAATGCATCTTGTTAACACGCGTGTGGTTCTTTTACCCAAGGAACTGAGAAATCTTGTGGCAGCATTCCTGTGCTGCTGCACATTCATGTGGCAGCGGTGATCCGTTTTCAGTTCCATTCCAGTAAGCCAAATATATATACTTGTGTGACGAGGATATGATATAACTTAAGAGTTTCTTGGATAAATTCTTGCTGCCAACATTTTGATTGCCTCTTCCTTTTCCTCTCTTTGCCGTGACAAAATTTGGCCTAATGCCATTGCTTGCCAAATGCCATTGTGAAGTATGAGTGGTAACGAGGGTTTTCAGTTTTGACTGGAGTTTTCATTCTGTGTGTGCCTGCCAATGCTGCTCTCCTTCTCTTAGTTGCCTGCAAAGGTGGTGATGGCAATGAAGTTTGATTATGCTGAAAAATTCGGTCGCGTTTTGTTTAAAAAACATAACGAACAGTAGTTGGTGATATTTGAAATCAGTTTATCACTCAGTGAGAAGATGAATAGATTAGGGTTTTTTTTTGGCGTGCAGTACAAGATGGAAACGTGAACAATGAGCTCGATGTCCTTACTGTTTTGCATAGACCCCAATGCGTCATCGACACACCTATAAATCTTTTTATTAACTGTCCCAGTAAAATTATATTATCGTCTCTTCCATATGCAATTAATTAACAGTTTATTTGTTTCAAAAAAAAATTAACAGCCTTTTACGATCAATTAACAGTTTATTTGCACGGAGGATGGCAGCCAAATTCCTCCAGTCCACTGGACCCACCTGGCAGTGGCAGAGCAGCTCCATCCTCCACTCCACGAGCCGAACCGCAGAATCCCTCGATTCCCCATTTCCACTCCACCGACGAATCCCTAGATCAGCCGGAGAACCAGCATGGATCCGCCGCCGCCGGCAGCGCTGCCGGACGAGCTCACCGAGGAAATCCTGCTCCGCATCCCGCCGTCTGACCCCGTGACCCTCGCGCGCGCCGCCGTCGCCCAGAAGCGGTGGTGCCGCCTCGTGGCCAGCCCCGGCTTCCGCCGCAGGTACCGCGCCTGCCACGGCGCGGCCCCAATGCTGGGGTACTTCTGCGACCCCGACGGCGACGGCTCCTCGGAGTTCGTCCCCACGTCCTCCTTCCGCCGCGCCGACCTGGGCCACCTGTGCCTGGAGGACGCGCGGCACGGCCGCGTCCTACTCCGCGCGCACTACCTCCACGGCCGCATCCTCTTCGGCGGCGCCACCACCTGGCGGCCTGACCCCGCCATCACGCCCGCGTTCCGCCTCGTCGTCTGGGACCCCGTCACGTGCCGCCGGGTGGCGCTGCCGAGGCCCAGGGGCTTCTGCGACGATTGGGACTGGAAAGCCACCGTGCTCTGCGCCGCTGACGGCTCGTGCGACCACATCGGTTGCCACCGCGGGCACTTCACCGTCGTCCTCATCGGCAGCGACAACGCTAGGGGTATGCTCTCCTGCGTCTACTCATCACGGCGTCGCAAGTGGAGCGAAATCCTCTTTGCGCCGCACCTCAGGGCCTATTTCGGTCTCTTTGCGCCACGCCGTCCATTCAGCATCAGCGTCAGTCTACACTTTACATATTGTCAACTGACGAGGAATTTGGATGGGGAGGGACCAAAATCATTGATCTCGAAAAATGTGGTAATCATGCCCCATCGACCACCAGAAATTCTGTGATTGGCTTTGTGGGAGACATTGGTCTTGTTTTCATCAAAACCGAAAATAGTGGAATCTTGAGTGTCAACATAAAGTCTGCTCAGGTGAAGGTGCTCGATAAGAGACCACGCATCTCCTGGATTGTTCCCTACATCAACTTTTGCTTTTGCACTCCAGGTACTTTTCTCGAGCATCCTGATTATTCTAGTACCAATTTTGAATTAGAATATTCAATTTATACAATGCAACACCATTTGTGTCACTCCTGTGTCAAATGTTTTTGCAATTGAACATCCTTGGAAATCACTAGATATGCATGTCATATTCATTAGTCACAGTGTCACACCTAATATGGATATTATTGATGTCAGGAGAACTGATCAAAATTTTGGGTGGCTGATAACATACCACTTTATTCAGGTGGCGGTTCAGGATTTGCCTATGTGGGATAAATCCTGAGTGCCACCAAGTTGTGTAGGAATTTATAATTTTTGCAATTTAGGATTCACCTATAATGAGATAAAATCCCGAGTGCCACCAAATAGCATGACAAATTATAAATTATGTTTCCAAATTTAAGCTGGGACAGGGAGGTATCCAAAAGGAGAGAAGCCATTTCTGAATTCCTTCAGGTGCTTTCATGAAACCCTGTATGTTCGTGTTCCTTTGCCAAATTGTGAGATAGCCACTGTGTCTCCAAATTTAAACTTGGGCACCAAGGTGTCCAATCCAAATCCAAATAGAAATAGGAGAGAAATCATTACCTACATGTGCTTCTACAGTTCTGAAATTAGTCCTGTGCTATGCCTTCCTGAAACATTGTACATTCATTAGCTACGAATGAATAATTAGGACTTGACAACATATAAATGTGGATAATGACACCTATACTAAACAGGAAGTGTTCTTCTGGAGCTGAGTTCATTTTCTCTTTTTGATCAGTTGTGGTTAATAACTTTAGAGCTCTGGATCATAAGTTATTGTTGTTTAATGTTTATCTTTTTGGTTAGCCATTAGTACTAGTTGTTCCAAATCTGAAAACAAATGTCCAGTTTGGCAAAGTTTGATTAATTTGTCCGCCATCTGATGTTATATTCAAAACTTTTGCATTTCTGTAGCAATGGGAGTGCCATCTAAAGATGACCAACCAAGAGCAGGTGCCTCGAGGGATGTGCAGTCATGTGTGGCCAGCAGTCTTCTTAGACAAGGTGAAATTTGGTAGTAATAATGTTGAATATCGTGTGTCATATTCTAGACATCTCTTCAATATTTTTGGTTCCTTACCCCCCAAAAAAAATATATCCTAGAAAAATGAGGTTATGAAATTAGAAAAGTGTGATTGTTTAAAGCTCGATGTTATCCTACATGATTTTAGATACTTAAGGCAGCCAATAGTTGCAGTTAGTGCAAGTTTATCTACCTGAGTGCTCTTTCCAGTACTGTAGAGTATTTCCAACAGTTTCCCTTTCATAATCACTTTCCCCTGTATTCTACCCTTAAAGGGAATTGAGGTGGGAAAATAGTGCTTTTTTTTTGAAAGGACGGCAAAAGCTTTGCCGCAATTTCTATTAGACGAAGAAAGAAAAAGAAAGGCAAGTGCCCCCCCCGTTTTTGAAGTGGAAACGGGCGAAAACCACGTACAATTTGGAGGGTACCCTACTCCAATAACACACCTAGGTACCAAATCAACTCAACACGCGCCACAAAAGCGCCAACTCAACTCAACTCAGCTCCACGCTTGGCCGGATTGGGACATCGACACAAGCCTCTAAACACTAGAACTCGGTCGGATTGGGTCGTCGACACGAGCCACCACTTTAAACCACTAGGAGCGGAAAATAGTGCTTGAATAGGTCCCTTTTCCCTTTTGTTTTCTCAAAAACTTTTATTTTCCTCTCTATCTCCCAAAGAAAGGGGCACTTCCTCTCCCCCTCCTGTTTTCCCCCCTTAAGCCTCTCTCTTGAGCACGCATCCTCCTGGCCGCACACCCAGCCCCCTCCCCCGCTTTGGGGTGCTGGAGCAGGCAGGTTGGTTCCCTTGACTTGTTTCATGACTTAATTGTCGCTTTGAGTGAATCTCCTGGGACTTGTTATTTCAGTCTACCTCATGCCGGCATCCAAGATTATAGAAAGGTTAATAAATTTACTGAAAATTTGAAGTCAGTAATTGAGCGGTGTTGTACAAACTTCAAATGTTACTGAGGAATTGAGAAATTCATGTTGGAAGTTTGGGGCCTATATGTTGGACAGGAATCCGTGTGTTAGCTTCTATAACCATTTTTAGGGGAGAGGGGAAAGGATACGTTGGAGATGAGCACCAGGGGCCCATGCAATGTTCTTGAGTGTTAGCTAGCTAGTTAGCTAGTTACAGCCAACTAATTAGTAGTAATACAGAAATCATGTCTATATAACAAGATCCGTGTGTGAAAACTAGTTGTCAAAACCCGAGATTTGTGATGGTGTCATGGGGTGGTTATACCTTGAAATATTTGATTTGTTGCTCTCCATGCATTTCATTTGTGACACCCCATCGTTCTGTTATAGTTCCAGATTGATCTGTGACATACGTCATTTGGTTTACTGTTGTGACCATGTCAAAATATATCTGGAGCATGGCCATGGTTTTCGGAAGTGTTACAACTGTTAACTTATTATGATAAGAGGGTTCACTGACTCCATTTGCACTTCATAATTTATTACTGTTCACTTCATCTTCACCAGTATTTCATAAGTTATTATGTTTTGACTATAGGCAAATAACTATTGTTGTTGGATGGGGAGGAGGCTATCATCAGTTGCTAGACCTAAAATGGACCGTGCAGTGAATCGCTTGCTGTATAGACTTGGCTCTAGTAGTAGCAGTGCAAAGCACTCTATCAATACTATCTGAAACATGTACTATTATCATTATGATTATCATGTGTTTGCTTGGCCAAGGGGAATATCCCCTTTAAGGACCAATGTAATGTAGCAGACGTCCAAATTCAGACATGAAGTATGTGCAGATCTTGAAACCATTGGGTAAGGCCATTGAAACTACAATCATTGTGTTTGTCAAATCCTTATTGTTAGATATATGACTGTACAGAGTGTATTTTCTATTTCCTCTTTGTGTAAGGGCTTATCTGCATATATGCCCAACTCATGTGTACATGTATGGGTAGTTGCCCATGGAATAGATTGAGCTTTCCTCACTCTAACATGGTACCAGCTCCTGTGTTCTAGGGTTAGGGTTTCCTTGCTCCACTGCTCCGCCGTCGTGCTCATCTGTCACGCCCGCCATCGAGCTCCTCTGCGCGACTCCTCTCTATGTCGTGCATCCCGCAGTCGGTCGCAGCTCCTCTGCCCCGCGGTCGTCTGCTGCTCTGCATCGCGCCCGTGGCCCCGCGCTGAGCCTGCCGCGGCTTCGCTCCGCGCTGCTTCTGCGCGTCCGCCCGCTCCTCCGCATCGCGCCTCCGCGCGCGGGCTCGCGGCCTCCGCATCGCGCCTCCGCTCGCAGCCCCCGAGTCGCGCCTCCGCGCGTGGGCCCGCGGCCTCGCGTCTCCACCTTCGAGCGCGCGCCCGCGACTCCAAGCCGCGCCGGGTGAGCCAGCTCGTGGCCCCGTCGCTCCCTCGCGGGCCTCCCGTGTCGCGCCTCTGCTCGTGCTCCATCGAGCGGCCGAGCGCTACTCTGTTTTCAGATAACAGAGTGCTTTGTTCTGTTGAGTAAAAAAAAGAGAGAGAGAGAGAGAGGAAGGAAGATGGCATCTCCTACTGCTCCGTCTACCGGTACTGCTCTTCAGCCTACTGCTATTATTCAACGCTGTCCGGTAACTTTCGATGGCACCAATTATCATAATTGGGTTCCACATATGAAGTGGCATATGCGTGGTCTTCGTCTTTGGGAATTTGTCAGTGGTGAGCTACCTTGTTCAGTTTGCCTGATCGTCCAGTACAGCCTGTTATTCCTCCAGAAACTCCTGAAGATAAACAAAAGAAGATGCGTGAAGCTTATGATGATGATATGGCCTCTTATATGTCTCATTTTCGAGCTTATCGCACTTGGTTGGATGAAGATGCTCGTGCTGGGGCTGTACTTGTCGCTAGTATGGAAAAGCATCTGACTGGAGAAGTCATTCGGCTTAATCATGCTGCTGAGATGTGGGCTTCTCTTCGCCAGCGCTATGAGCCCACTGGTCAATCCACTTATATTGCTTCCTTACGCCAAGAGCAACTATTACAGCAAGACACTTGTGATTCTTGCAAGAAGCAACAGAGTCACCTTGAGCTTCGTCGTACCTATGACTTCCTGACTCGTCTACGAGCCGAGTTTGAGCCTCTCCATGCTCAGTTACTTGCACGTGAGCCGTGTGTGTCCTTGATGGAGGCTCTTGCTGCTGTTCGTAATGAAGAGATCCGCCTTCGTTCTGCTGGTCTACTTCAGTCAACGTCCTCCTCAGTTCTGGCTGCTCGGTCTGGAATTCTTGGTACTCCTAAAGCGCCTACACCAGCAGCCTCTGGTAGCTCGGGAACTCCTCCTAAAGTACCTACATCAGCAGCCTCTGGTAGCTCGGGAACTCGTATGTCAGGTGGCCTTCATTGTACTTATTGTGGCAAAAATACACATGATAAAGATCATTGTTTCAAGAAAAAGCGACATGCTCAGTCTCAGTCTCGCCAAGGTGGGCGTCCCCCGCAAGCTCAGTCCCAGCAGTCTGATACACAGCAGGAGATACTTATGTTACTACGCCGTCTTGCTGTCCCTACTGGAGCAACTGGTTCGGCCGCTACTGGAACAGCTGGTTCTGTCACTTCTGTTCCAGCACTCTCTGCTGCTGCTTCTCAGTCTTCTATTGAGAGACCACCATCCACTTCAGGTACTTTGCCATGGATTCTTGACTCTGGTGCTTCTTTTCATATGACACCTGATAGCACCCGTCTTTCTTCTATTCATTCTCCTTCCATTCCTCTCACTGTTCAAACTGCTGATGGCTCGTCTCTTTTCTGTTGTTGGTCGTGGCACTCTTTCATCCTCCTCTTTTAATGTTCCTGATGTTTCTTATGTTCCTGATTTGACCATGCAACTTATTTCTGCTGGCCAGCTTACTGATCATGGTTGTCGTGTTATTCTTGATTCTGATTCTTGTCGTGTTCAGGATCTCAGCACGGGTCTCCTAGTTGGTACCGGCCCTCGCCGTCGTGATTCTCGCGTCTTTGGGAACTTGACGGCTTCGCCTCCCATCCGCCGCCTGCGCGCCTTGTGGGCTCGCTTTTCCATAACGGCTTCTTCATCTTTTGCTCAGTGGCATCACCGCTATTGTATTTTTCTTGGTGGCTCTCTCATTGCTTGGAAGACAAAGAAGCAGACTGCGGTATCTCGTTCCAGTGCAGAGGCCGAGTTGCGAGCTATGGCTATTGCGACAGCTGAGATTACATGGCTTCGATGGTTACTTGAGGATTTTGGTGTTTCAGTTTCTGCGCCCACTCCTCTTCTGTCGGACAGCATCAGTGCTATCAACATCGCTCATGATCCTGTGAAGCACGAGCTCACTAAGCATATTGGAGTTGATGCATATTACACTCGGGGCCAGGTACAGGATGATGTCATTGCTCTTCAGTATGTTCCTTCCGAGCTTCAAGTGGCTGACTTCCTCACCAAGGCACAGACGCAAGCTCAACATCGGTTCTTCCTCTCCAAACTCAGATTTGTGATGGTGTCATGGGGTGGTTATACCTTGAAATATTTGATTTGTTGCTCTCCATGCATTTCATTTGTGACACCCCATCGTTCTGTTATAGTTCCAGATTGATCTGTGACATACGCCATTTGGTTTACTGTTGTGACCATGTCAAAATATATCTGGAGCATGGCCTTGGTTTTCGGAAGTGTTACAACTGTTAACTTATTATGCTGACTCCATTTGCACTTCATAATTTATTACTGTTCACTTCATCTTCACCAGTATTTCATAAGTTATTATGTTTTGACTATAGGCAAATAACTATTGTTGTTGGATGGGGAGGAGGCTATCATCAGTTGCTAGACCTAAAATGGACCGTGCAGTGAATCGCTTGCTGTATAGACTTGGCTCTAGTAGTAGCAGTGCAAAGCACTCTATCAATACTATCTGAAACATGTACTATTATCATTATGATTATCATGTGTTTGCTTGGCCAAGGGGAATATCCCCTTTAAGGACCAATGTAATGTAGCAGACGTCCAAATTCAGACATGAAGTATGTGCAGATCTTGAAACCATTGGGTAAGGCCATTGAAACTACAATCATTGTGTTTGTCAAATCCTTATGACAAACTTAGGCGAGTTGGTTACTTTCTGGCTGTCCATGCCTTGTCACAGAGCCAAATATATGTTTCATCGTGTGAGAGGATTAACTAGGAGTGGTGGATGCATGATGCATGTACATGTAAACCAAAGGTGTTACTTAAATGGTGAAAGTAGGAGGTTTCCATCTCATGCCAGCATTTTTATTTATTTCGATTGCTAATTACCTCTACTTTCCCTCTTAAGTGTTGTATCTACGTCAAAGACACACAGAATGACTTTTCAATACGACTAAATAAAGAGTCAGATTTGTATCTTTCTTTGACTATAGATGATGCAGGAGCGAGCTCAGCCAAAATGATTTGTTTGCACCAAGAAAATGAAAATGTTGGGTAGCTAGCGGCCTCTGGAGTCCAGTATCACTGTCTCAGGCCCCACCTGGTCGTTCTGGATTTTTTTATACAAACTGAAGTCTGTTACCTTGTTTTGCCACGTGGGCTGATGCAATCAAAATGGTTAGACAAATGAACATCTTTTAGACCAGGTTATTTTAAAAGGCTAAATAAGAAAATGTGTCTACATCGTATGAAAATGGTTAAAATATTAATTAAAGTGGTTAAAATAAAAAATAATATATTTCTTTGGATGAAAGCTTACTAGGCCATATTTTGAAAATATTAATAAAATGTTTAAAATAAAAAATGAATCTAGATACTAATGATTTGTTTGGATAAAGCCTCTCCGAGCTGTTTTTTTTAAAAAAAAAAATCGATTAGAAATAGGGTAGAATAAAAAAATGTTTGAATGAAAAGAACTTGTTATTTCTATATTCATTATCCGAAGTATCAACTAAACAAACCGATGATGTGACATCATAACTAATGGAGAGAGGTGGGAAGAAAATAGTTTCTTAGGTAAGACCTATCTTAAAGCAACTCTGAGAGACCTCCATATATCCTTTCTACTCTCTTCATTTCAAATTATAGTTTGCTTTAATTTTTTGATATACATCTTTTTTTGCTATGCATCTAGATAAATAATATGTTTAGATACATAACAAAATAAATAAACCAAAAAAAGTTAAAGCGGCTTATAATTTCAAACGGAGGAAACAACTAGTAAGAGTGTAGAGATTTTGACAAGAATGTACCTTCCAACTTTTTTATTTGGTTTTCCAAATATATTTTTATTTCTTGCTACCCAAATATAAAAAAAAAAAAACCAGATTCTCTAGAGTAGGTACATGCATGATAGGAGATACATAATATGTCATTGGATAAAATTTATTTTGAAGAAACCTTTCATTAAGAAATGATTTTTATGTAGTGTACAAGTGTAGAAACTATATCATAGTTTGTAAGTTATAACCATTCTAGTGGAGCGAAAACCTCGAAGGAAGCAATGTTCGTGCGACAACCTAAATAAAAACAAGCATGTTTGTTTCTTTTTGTGAAATGTTGGACTATTAGAGCATCTTCGAGAGTTTCCAATAAAGCCTCCTGATCTAGGATCTTTGGTGAGAAAGGGGAAAACCCATCTTCAGTGGTTTCCGATCCCACATATCCCAATCTTTTCAATCTTGGAAAAAATAGACCGATCGCGCGCATATGTCCACACATCTAACATGTGTGTATCCATTGGTCAATCTAAAGGCGAAAGGGCATGAGAAAGAATAAGAGTTCCTGATGTATATGTTTAAGAGAGAGAAAATAAAGGTGGTCGGTATAATTTAAAAACAATAGGTCTTGATGCAAAATTGTCTTATATTTTAGGAGTGAATTATTGAAGAATATTGAAGCAGGTGGTCTTGTTTATTTCTTTCAATAATTTTTGGTGAATTGGAAAACTCTATAATTTTGGGAATAAATTGTTGTAAACACTTTGAGACGCTTACATACTATTTTTTTGATAATACGCTTACATACTAGACACAGTGATGAAGTGATTTGCCCTGTCGCTGCCTTCCAGGCCCCACATGTCATCCTAGCTGGGCCTTGGGCCGCGTGGGGAAGCAGCCTGCTAACTGGGAGGAGTTCGTTCAGGAAACCCTCGCGCCGCCACCAGCGATCCAGGATGTCGCCGCCGCCGCCACCACCACCGCCGGCGGCGGCCCTGATGGAGGAGCTCATCGAGGAGATCCTCCTCCGCTTCCCACCGCACGATCCCGCGCTCCTCGTCCGCGCCGCCCTCGTCTGCAAGCAATGGTGCCGCCTCGTCTCCGGCGCCTTCTTCCGGCGCAGGTTCCGCGAGCTCCACCGCACGCCCCCGATGCTGGGGTTCCTCTACACCAGCCACGACTACTCCACCAGTTCCGAGGCCAGGTTCGTGCGCTCGCCCGCCTCCTGCCCGCCTATTGCCTACCGCGGCTACGCCGGGTGCTCGATGCGCGCCACGGGCGTGTCCTGCGAGCTCGGGAGGAGACCCCGGTGATTTGGGACCCCATCGCCGACGAGCAGAGGGAACTGCCCTTCCCCAAGCCGGAGGAGTCCCCGGCCACCTCGGACTGCGGCAGTTCTCTGCGCGGCCCATGGCAGCTGCGACCACCTTGATTGCCAAAGTCGACCCTCCCTCGTGGTTTTTGTGTGCACCGATGATGATGGCGAGATGACTATCTGCACCTACTCGTCCAATACTGAAATGTGGAGCGACACAATCTACACTCTTCAGCTTCAGCAGGCTTCGACTACGGGCAGCCTTTCAAGCATAGCGCGCTTGTGGGGAATGCACTCTACTTTGTGTTTTACTGGGAGAAAGCATAATTAAGTATGAGTTGGAATCGCATGAAAAGTCTGTAATTGATCTACCACTCATCCATAGGGGCTGTGATGCACTCGTGACCGCAGTGGATGGTGGGCTTGGACTTGCCACCCTACATGAATCTAAGCTCTACATGTGGTCAAGGAAGGATGGTCTTGGAGAAGATGCTGGATGGACACAAAATAGAGTCATTGATCTTGAAATATTTCTCCGTAGTAATGCCATATTTACCTTACCTGATTTGCTGCTTGGCATTGCGGATGAGATCGGTGTCATTATCTTAAAGGCAGATACAGATAATGCGCTTCTCACATTTGATCTGAGGACCTATAAGGTGAAGAAGAACATATGCGAGAACATATACGAGGCCTGGAACATCGGCTCTGTTTTTCCTTACATGAGCTTCTACACGCCAGGTACAGCTTACATTGGTTTTGTTAAATTTCTAATACTCAGCATGAGAAATGTTATAGTTGGTGAAATCTAGGCTCAACCACTCAAGAATAACGAATTTTGGTGTAAGTGGAATATTGCCTAATCTGATATCAAATTGGACTGATCATAAGTTTGTACCTAAATCTTTCATTATTGTTGACCATCTCTGATGAAACTGGTGAGATGTGCCTAGGAATTTATTTGTTCGTTATGCTTGGATACTAGGGTCATGGCTTCTTAGCCTCAGCCAGGATGTTCCATTACTTTGGTGAGTGTTTGGTGTCTGCACTAAGGATGTGGCATGCCCATCTTTAGTCTTGTTCATCGATTAGCTCTGATCCGTCACTGTGACTTAACAACACACAAATAGATGGTTATAACGGTACTAAATTGGACATATTTGTAATGGCTCTGAATAAATTTGTGCTACAGTTTCTGTTAATTTCTGTTGCTATGAATTTCTGCTATTAGCCTTTTGAGAAACAATCATTCATCAAAGGCAAGTTGTTTATTCCTTGATCAGCTGATGTTAAAAAATGTAAATTTCTGCAGCGTTGGGAGCAGCTTGTAGAGGCAATGGACCGGGTAGCTCAAGTGCATGACAGACTCAAAGTGATCATGTGAGAGCTTCTTGATCAAGGCAAAATTGGGTAGTGGTAATGGTAAATTGCATGATATCTATGTTGGGACAGCACTCTTAGCATTACCGAGATAGGTGCTAGGCTTCAAGGTTTCTTTGTATTTCTTATCCTTGAGTTTCTCTTAAACTTCTTAGGTTGATCGTTGGTTCCATATTTTATCAGACTTCTTAGGTTGATCATTGGTTCCATGTTTTATCGGGCTTGTTTGTAAGTTGTTTAACATCTTGTTCGATTATAATTGGTTGGAGAGCCAGAGGTTTGTTAATTTATTGTTGTGATGATACCTACTATTGTGGCCAGCCTAGTAACTGGTAAAGCATCCAAAGTCAAGATGCTTGACATACCTCTGAATCAGCCCACAACACGGCTGTCTATATATATAGGGACTAAAGACCTTTTTGTATGGTGGGAGTATCATGATCATGTGGATGGACAATGGTCTCTTCACTATTCATCGCAAGCCTGGCCAAGTGAAGAAACTGTATCAGGGCCAGTGGCATCTGTGATGTTGTTCCCTACATCAGCTTCTGTACTCCAGGTACCAGCATCACACGCCATGCCATTATTTGAAGTTTGAAACTAGTACAGTTCTGCTTGCTTGCGGTTGCAAAAAATGAGTTCATAAAACTGGAACGTGGCAATTTCATAAAACATTGTATGTGCTACTCTTACCTGAACTGTTTCTTTCCTGTCATGCATCATTCCTGAAATTAGCTATATATACATGGGTTATTCATGGCACCTTTTCTAGATTGATGACAGCATCTTGATCTTGACTACTGATCTGAATTCGGGACGACTCAGATAGTAGCCATTCAATGTAGGATTTGACACTTGATGCCTTCCTAACCCCCACGTCAGTTAGGAAAATAAAGGGTGCTACAGAAATGAGAATTATGCCTCTACATTTAGGCTAGGACAAGGTGTCAAACGTGAGAGAAACAAGGAAGCCACTACCTGCATAATTTTATTCACTCCAATTATAAGTCTTGACCCTACCCTAAATCATGTACTAAGATTTTTGTTTATTAATTTAAAGTTGGGCCATGTGAATGATGATTGATGAGCATGCCCCGTGGCTTCCATCATGTTGTTCCCTATATGAACTTCTACACTCTAGGTACTAGCCTCATCTCATATATATCCTGCCTTAGAATGCTATGTAAACCTCAATATAATTGTGTTGTCAAATCTCAAGTTTAAACATGCCATTTTTTTTGTTATTGACCATTATCTAGATTGTCTACATGTATCTTGTACTTTTTTTATCTAGTAAACAATTGTATATATTTGGTCAGTCAGATGATGAAGCCTTGACAATAGTTTAAATTTGATGGGCCATGAGAAGCATCCACAAGAGAAAAAACAAAAGATAGACATTACCTTTTTGAGTACTGGAAGCAGCCTCCACCAGACCACCAGTGACGGTCCAGGAGTGGCACATGCCTAAAGTGGTTGACAAAGTTCGTAGTATGTGTCTCACGCACGGGCGTCATAGTTGACAGATAAGTCTTGTGCTTGAGCACCAATCCTGCAGATCAGAACTGCAGCTTTAGCTTCTTTTGCAAAGCTGAATAGTAGCCAATTTGTAGTGTGGAATCACTAAATTTTTTGTAAGCCGCTGGTGCTAGCTAAGTACTTTAGTTAACTTGACCTACTCTAGTACATTCACTATGGCAGGCAAAAGAGCAAGGTGTATAGAGTTAGTGCTAGTATAAACAGAACTAGTCCCATGTATATGTGTGGTAATACAGATACAGAACAGCTGTTGCAGCCAGAACAAACCTTCAGGTTCAGCTTGCGTGCCTGCTTGTTGGTGTATGTGTGTGCGAGGTCCGAATTACCTACAACAATGGTGAAGTGGATATTTGGTTGCCGTAGTAGACTGTAGTGGTTGCTTGGGTGCTCATTTGAGGACTTGACATGTAAGTACTCTTGATTTAGAGTGTGGGACTGGGACATATCTGGAGATGTTTAGCGTTTGTGGGGTTTGTTATGTCTTAGTGTGCTGCCTTTCAATTTGCGGTGCCATTTCTCTAAATTTTTTTAGTTTGGTCCCTGATATCAAGTTTTGGGCCTGTCTCTGAAATTGCATTGTCCTCATTTAGGTGAATTGCCCTCTGCTTTAGCTTGCACTGAAAACTTGTTACGGATATGATTCCTTAAGTTTAAATTATCTGTACTCGAAGAAATAATATGCATGTGAAACTGAAACACTGGTTTCTTATATTTGAAACCCAAATAGTCGGATGGTTTACTCTAATAGGCATATACCCTGCCATCACTAACTGAGCTATCAAAATATTCTTAAACTTCTTTGTCAGCATGGTAGGCTGATGATGCTACCACAATTCTCAGTGTTGCTACCACAATTCTCAGTGTTAGTTTCAGTTTGATCAGTGTTGAGAAATGAGAGAGCTTGGCATTGAAGAATGTATCAGGCTATGCTGAACAGAATGTCTGGTTTGTGTATCGTAGTTCGATAAAAATGAATATCAGCACTGAAAGATATGTGATCATGGATCAGGGACTATGTTCAGGCTTTGATTTCAGTTATTTGGTTCATGCTTATAAGGTAATTTTGGGAAGGAAGTTAGTTTTACTTGACATGTGCGGTTTCTTGCCTGGAAATATTGTTTTAATTCATTTTTTTTTGGTCGGAATAAGATTGCCTGCGGCAAGCTCTCATCCACAAACAATTTTTCACGCCCCTTGTATTTAAACTAAATTCATAGTGTCAATCAAGGAGTTGAAGGTTCTCGTGTATCCAGTGAATTCTATACTCTGTAGCCTCTGGAATAAATGAGGGTCTCTATGCAACTATTTTGCCTAAAGAGGCTAGTGCTGATTTTAGTTTATTCGTCTGTAGGGGCTTGTGTTTTTCTGCTTGAGAAGGTTCATCGCTCAGGCTCTACATCCCCTATGTTATCTGGAGTGTATGCCAAGATCTCGGACCATCCATTTTAATTTGGGTGCATCTGATGTAACAATAGCTGCTAACCATTCAGTTGAATTTTGTGAATGTCGGGAATGCTCAACATGTTCCTATTAATTTTTTCATGGTTTATACATGAAGATCGAGCAAGGAGAGCATGAGTCAAAGTGGTTATTTTTGTGAACTACATATCCTTTTTTATCCGGTGACTAACAAGCTGCTAACTGAACTGAATGCACTATGGAGTGAGGAGGCTGTCGGTTGCTGCAGCGCCTAGATAGACAGTTAACAAGTAAGAACAGTTGGGCATCTTTTTTGGCTTGAATTGGATGGATAGTTAAAGTCCCCGTTTGGCACGGTGAAGCTATTTTTTTTTTAAAAAAAAGTAGCTTCACAAACAGCTTTATTGGTGAAGCTAATTTGTTCTGGACAAGTTGTTTGGCAAAATATCTTCATTAGAGGACCAAATGAAAAAATGACTAAAATGCCCTTTGTTATTCATTTTCTTTTCCTTCTCTCCTCACGGGTCCTTTCTTTCCTGTTCCTGGTCACCTTCCCGAGCGCATCCTAGGCCCGGCGGCCCCGCTCCATGCCAACTCGCCCGGCCGCCGTCTCGAGCCCCGGCGGCCATGCAATACCCTACGCCCAGCACTGGCGGATGGGCCAGGTCGCGAGCCGGCGGACATGCCGTGCCCTATGCCTAGCTACCGCGACGGCGGAAGCACTCTGCCCCGCCGTGGCTGCCGTGTTTCCGGCGGTGTACATCGCGCGCTTCTTAGCGGAACACCAGGGGCACATGTTGGTCTTTTGCAACTAATGGGACCCACTTGTACCAGATGAAGCTAGGAAAAGCTACTTTTTTCAGCTCTCCCACCCCATCTCTTTATGTGATGAGAAGAAAAAAATAACTTTATAAGTGAAGCTGTTTTAGAAATACTCCCTCCGTACCTAAATAAGCATCGTTCTCGCTTCCCGAGAAAAAACTACCGGCAATTTTAAAAATACATAAATATTTATGCTAAGTAAATAGTATCTTCGAAAGATCTTTACGTCTCGTTTTTTAACAAATTTATTTGGAGACAAAAATTTTACATGTATTTCTACGAATTAAGTCAAATTTGTGGCACGGAAACTCACGACGACACTTATTTAGGGACGGAGTAGTTGTTTGGCAAAAAAACAGCTCCTAACAGCTTCATGAAATCTGGTTGGAGCCCTCCCAAACAGGCCCAAAATCTTGATAAATTGTAATTGATGTGAATCTTCATCCAAAGATTCAAAGATCATTATTGTGATGTGCATCTTAATCAAGGGTATTCGATGGGCCTAGACAGCTGAGTCCTTGCAATAACCCATTGGGCTCAAACGCAAGGTGGAATTGGGCCAACAACATGGACGCGTTACAGTGAGAGTTGTTGGCCCCCGTCTTCTTCTTCGTCTCATTTCGTTTCAGTCCTCTTCTGTTGGACTCCCGAACGACATGGAGCTGCTCGGTGCGTGTTCCAACCCTAGCTAGGGTTTCGGTTGACTTCTCCCCCAAATCCCCATACTCCAGTCTCCTGAGTGCGATTTGAGTTGTTCCCGTCCTCAAGGCTGCTGGTGAAGGTTTTTGGGGCTGCATTGGCGTGCGGGAGGTGGCGTCGGGAGCCAATCCGGCGGGAGGAGGCAATCCTTAGCGCGTGGGAGGCCGGCGTTCGGAGCCAATCCGGCGGGGGAGCAGGCGACGGGGTGGATCGATCCGACCTCCGAAGCAAGCCCTCGCCGCCGCGCGCCCCGCTGGCAGCATGGCGCCGCCGCGGGCGCTGCCTGAGGTGCTGGTGGAGGACATCCTGCTCCGGTTCCCGCCAGACGACCCCGCGCGCCTCGTCCACGCCGCCCTCGTCTGCAAGCCCTGGTGCGCCATCGTCTCCGGCGCCGGCTTCCGCCGCAGGTTCCGCGCTGCACCCCACCCTTGCTGGGCTTCGTCTCCAACGTCCGCACCCAAGGTGAAGGTGAAGGTGAATTCGTCCCCACCTGCTCGTGGCCCGCGCCCCCCGTCTACCGCCGCGTTGGGCGCGTCGTCGACGCTCACCACGGCCGCGTCCTCCTCCACAGGGTATCCAATAGTTGGGCTGCTCCCTGGTCCAGTATCCTTATGGTCTGGGACCCTACAACGAACGAGCAGGAAGAAGTGCTCGTCCCGAATGTGAGGTTGTGGTGGGGTGGTTTTTTGGCAGCGGCAGTTCTCTGTGCTGCCGGCAGCCCCTGCAACCACCTTGATTGCCGACGGGGTCCCTTCCTCATCATTTTCGTGGGCTATACAGGTCGCGAGATAGTTCTTTGCACCTACTCGTCCAGCACTGCATCATGGAGCAACCCAATCTCCAGTGATCAGCTCCCATTAAACGGCCTAGACGACTATAACTTCACGGAGGCTGCACATGTGCAGAGTGCATTCTACTTTGGGGTTCTGATGACAGATCACATTCTCAAGTTTGACTTGGAGTCGCAGCAAATTTCTTGGATTCAAACGCCGCCGCTTGCATGCTCCAGCGAGCGGCCTTATGTGCTCACGACTTCAGCGGATGGTGGACTTGGGCTTGCCACCATACATGAATCCTCGAAACTCTATATGTAGTCCAGGGATGATGTTTCTCAAGTAGATGATACATGGACACAAAGCAGGGTCATTGAGCTTAAGACACTGCTCCCTGCTCATGCTGTCTTGGCCTCACCTAGTCTGCTTGCCTTCACTGTTGGTACTGGTGTCGTTTTTGTGAGGTCAGACAATGTCCTCTTCATGATTGATTTAAAAACACATAAGGTGATTAAGGAGGTTTCCGGGGCAAGCGGGATCTACACCATTGTTCCTTACATGAGCTTCTACACTCCAGGTAAAACTTCGCTTAGTTTTCGGTTTTACAATATTCTGGATGAGTAATATTCAGTTAGCAATATGAAATTTGCATACTATGCTCAAGAAAAATAAAATTATGAAAATGGAATGGCACAGTCTAATATCAACATGGTTGACCCTATCTAGATCTTGTTATGTTGGGCCTTCATTGAAACTTGATTGATATTCTAGGAATTTATGCATCTGCTATGCATGTTGAGCTATGATGATACAGTCTTCACAAATTAGGCTCAGCGAGCAAGGTTTGTAGCATGAGAGATAATAAAAAGGAACTACTCGTCCTTACCTTTGATCATTTATTTTATATTTCTCAGCTATGATCTGTCAGCACCACTTAGTAACAAATATAGAATCCTGGATATTCATATCAGTCATAGACAAACTAACAAAGAGAGTTTTCCCTCAAGTCAAGTAAATACGTGACATTTTCCCATTTGGGCATCAACCTGCTATTCTTTGCAGCTTAATAGAAAAAAAAAATGTTAAGGTTACATCACTTCTCAACCAGGTAAATTAATTTTCAAAATTTGTGTTTTCAGTTGCATTGGGAGCAGGCTCTACTTGTGAGGGACCTTGAGGAGGTGTTTGAAGGGCATGAAAATGTTTAGGAGCTCATGTGAGTCCTTCAAGGTCGTGGTGGTGGTTTTATGATATTATTTCTACTATATGTAGCATTTTGGCAGGACATCTATCTAGCATCACTGAAGTTGATGCTTGTCTTAGTGTGTCATCTTTAGGGTTTCTAATTTAAGATGTTATGTTGTCTGGTAGCCTGGCCCTGTGCCTACACTCCTACTCTATGTGGGTATGCTCTCTATATGTACTCTAGCCCTGTAATGAAATTGGAGCATTACATCTTGTGCGCTTCTACTTGTCATATTCTCTATGATGATGAATAAATTTATTGTACGAGTTCATTTTTAGCCCAATCTACTTGTTGGTTCAAGCTTATATCATCTACAGAACTAAATCATAGTCATTCATCTTGGTTCGTTTCTCTTTCCTCAATTCATCTGCCATTAGCATATTTCTGTGCTTCCTGTCCTGTCAACATAGGTTTGCACAGTTCTTATGGGGTTACATGACCCTTTTATCCAATCTGGATTTGCTTCTGCCAAGTAGCAATTCTTCATGTGAGCTCACGTGGCCAACAAATCATGCACAATGTTCGGACTCCTATTTTGACTCATAAAAGTACATGTCTGTTCATGCTGAATTGGTGATATTCATTAGTTCACTTACAATTGAAAAAAAAGGAAAGTTGAAAGGGCTGCTATGGAGATTGACTGGAGAGTAATATTGCACTGAAAGTTTGAGAAACATCCACACACCATGCATGAGTAATGGTTTTTGAATGTTCATGTTCTGCATATCAGTTAGAGGACCATTGCTGCACTCTTCAGCAATAATATCGGAACAGCAGAGTACTTAAGAGTTAAGATACATTATTCACATTTTCATATATTGCTGGAGCATCTCATATCCCTAATGATCAGGTATGTTTCCAGAGCACAATCCTTAGAAAGTTATTTCCTTTGGTGAAAATTCTGGAGCAAAAATTGGCCTAGAAGCAGCTTCTGACCAACCATGGTTAATAATCTCTAGAGTTGCAGATAATAAGTTAGTGTTAGTTACCTTTTTGATTAGTTATTAGCCACAACTGTTAAACCTTATGGTTGGTCAAATTGTGAAAACAAATACTCAGTTTTGGCAAATCCATCGATTCCTCTACCAGCTCGTGTTAATTTCAAACCTTTTGCATTCCTGCAGTAATGGCAGTGAGGAAAGGAAAGGATGGACCAAGAGTGGGCGCTTCAAGTGGTGGGCAGTCATCTATGGCCACCAGACTTCCCAATCAAGGTGAAATTGTGTAGTAATAATTATGTTTGGCAACTCTTTAGCATCAGTGGAACTGTTGCTTGTTTGTCTTTTTTTTTCTCATGCACTCAAAAGAGCTGCATATATTATATTTAGAAGAAGTTTCTCTCTCTTTTTTTCCTTCATGGTTTCTGTGTTTTTCCATTTCTTTCCTCTAAACTTGTTTAGCTCAATCAGTGGTGTCATGGGCTTGCCTGTAAGCTTTGCAATATCCTACTTCATATGTACTCTCATTGTCCTGCTGACATGTGGCGGACTGGTGATTCAGAATTCGCCACTGAGTGAGATTATCAAATTTAGTGGCAAATTATAAATTATGCCAACAAATTTAAGTTTGGACAGGAAGGTGTTCAAAAGGAGAGAAGCCATTATCTGCATGGATATGGATACGTGGATACGGTATTTTTCAAAAAAAAAAACAAATCGGATACTTAGATATCTTTTGCTATTTTTTAATACAAATAGTTAAATAGGAAATGATGCATATTAAAATTCTTAAAGTAGTAGTAACTTAGCAATTTTGCCAATACTTGTAATAATCTTGCATATGTGATGTCTTGCTCATCTTTTCCATATTTCAATTCTCAACACTCCAACAACGACCAAGCATATCCATCCTATTCTCAAAATCCAGCAGCCAAACACATATATAATAGCAAAAGTCTTTAGTTTGTTATACCTTCTTTAGTAAAACCAAGCAGAGGTGTTACTGTGTTGCGACTGTGGGGTGGCGGCACATCATACGTGGCGGTGTTTTATTGTGTCGTGACTGTGAGAGCGCGTGCATATAGAAACCTAGATTTTTATTTTTATTTGGGATACTTCATGGATATGTATCAGCCCAAGTATCTAAATTTAGATATTTATTTTTATTTGGGATACTTCATGGATATGTATCCGGATACATATCCGATATGGGATACGGCACCTACCTGGAGTATGGGAGTAACATTGCCTGCATGAGATTAGTGTGCTTGGAAAACCCAGGTCTATTTTGTTCTTTCTTTGATGCAATGACACCCAGCTCTCCTGTTTGTTGGTGAAAATAATCCAGGTTTATATGAGGGGATCGTTGGGTTATACTCTGTCAATCAAATTGGAATTATTAACTGTTACTCGCCATGCATGACATTGTGGCATCCCACTGTTTCATTATAGATGCATTTATATGTGCTATGCGGTATTGGTTTTCCAAAGTGTTAACTTGTTTACCTCATCTCTGCTCAATTGTTTCTTTTCTCGCCACTTGATAATTTACCGTTGTTGATTGACTACTTCAATTGCAGGCGAATAGCTGCCGCTGTTGGATGGGGAGCAGGAGGCTTTCAGTTGCTGCACCTAGAATCGTCAGGCTTGAGGGCGAATGAATGCTTCCTGTTGGACTCGGCTGAGGCAACAGCAGCAGCCTAGATAAAACCTTGTCTGAAGTATCTGAAAATCGTACTAGTGTCAGGACAACTACTGCGACATCCCCTTCCTGCTGGGCCAATAATCTTATAAACATCTAAATCCAGATTATGTTATTGTAGAATGTGGTCATGACTGATGAGTATACGCTAGTAAAACTGAAGACATGCATGCATCTGGTTTCCAGGGTTAGAAATGGCAGCGGTTCAGTTCCATTCCAATAAGCCAGCATGCATATATTCTTGTGTGATGAGGATTGAACTGAAGAGATTCTTGGATAAATTCCATTCATTTTGATTGATTGTCTATTCCTTTTCTTATCTTTCCTGAAAAAAATATATATATTGCAAGCGGATTGTCTATTAAATTCCATTCAATAAGTTAGCATGCATGTTTTTGTGTTTGTGACGAGGATTGAACTGAAGAGTTTATTTGTTGGATATAAATACCTGGTGCCAACATTTCGATTGATTTTGATTTCGCAAAAAGAAACATTTCGTTTGATTTTCCTCTTTCTCTACCTCTCTTTGCTGAAACAAAATATTGCATCGACATATTACTGAAAAAAAAAATATTTGAGGGAATCCATTCTTTTTTTTTTTTTTTTTTGAGCGCTTGAGGGAATCCATTCGTGCACGAGCTGATGCAGTCCTGACTGGATCCATCCCGGGCCCCACCTGTCAGCGTTCTTCTTCTGTCTTCCTCATTTCAGTCCTCTCTTCTTCAGTGCTGCTCGCAGTATGTTCGAACCCTAGCTAGGGTTTCAGCCAACTTCACCTCCAAATCCTCCTCCAAATTCCCATAATCCCAAGTGCGATTCCAGTTCTTCCCGTTTCTCAAGGCTGCTGGTGAAGATCCAAGGCGTCGTTGGGGCTGAGGGAGGCGGCGTCGGCCCGCCAATCAGGCGGGAGCAGGCGACAGGGCGCCGCCTCGCTCGCACCATGGCGCCGCCGCAGTCGCGGGCGCTGCCTGAGGAGCTGGTGGAGGACATCCTGCTCCGGTTCCCGCCCGACGACCCCACGCGCCTCGCCCACGCCGCCCTCGTCTGCAAGACCTGGTGCGCCATCGTCTCCGGCGCCGACTTCCGCCGCAGGTTCCGCGCGTTCCACCGCACTCCACCCTTGCTGGGCTTCGTCTCCAACTCCGACGTCCGCAACCAAGGTGACAGTGACAGTGAAAGTGACGGCGCCGTGCATGAATTCTTCCGCGGCAGCATTTACGTCCGCACCCATCCGCCTGGTGACCACAGGGCGGCTGAATTCTTCACCACCTGCTCCTGGCCCGGCCCCCCCGTCTGCCGCCGCATTGGGCATGTCATCGACGATCACCATGGCCGCGTCCTCCTCCACAGGAAATTTGGTTGGGATCTTCCCTGGTCCAGTGTCCTTATTGTCTGGGACCCTACCACGGACGTGCAGGAAGAAGTGCCCATTTCGGCAGTGGAGACGCGATGGCTCAACTGGACAGCGACGGTACTGTGCGCTGCTGCCGGCTCCTGCGACCATCTTGATTGCCACCGGGGTCGCTTCTTGATCGTTTTCGTGTGCTATGTCAATTGGACAACCGAGCTTTACACTTACTCATCCAGTACTGCATCATGGAGCAAACCAATCTCCAATAATCAACTTCCATTCAGCAGGGACTATGACTTCATGGAGCAGGTTGCACATGTGCAGAGTGCACTCTACTTTGGGGTTCGGATGTCAGATCATATTCTCAAGTTTGACTTGGAATCACAGGAAATGTCTTGGATTCAATTGCCAACCGCATGCTGCCGTGAGTGGTCTTACGTGCTCACCACTACAGAGAGTGGTGGACTAGGGGTTGCCGCCATACTCGAGTCCTCCAAACTCTACATGTGGTCCAGGGATGATGTTTCCGAAGAAGATGCTATATGGACACAAAGCAGAGTCATTGATCTTAAGACACTGCTCCTGTTCATTCTGTCTTGGACGACTCACCTAGAGTGCTTGGCTCCACAGTTGGTACTGGTGTCGTTTTTGTGGAGTCGAATGATGTTCTTTTTGCAATTGATTTAAATTTAAAGACATATAAGGTGATTAAGGAGGTTTCTGAGGCAAGCGAGATCTATAACATCGTTCCTTACATGAGCTTCTACACTCCAGGTACAAGTTTGCTTAGTTATGAGTACTTCTACTCTTCTGATCAAGTGTGATTAATACCCTCTTGAGCCACTGATAATAAATTACTGTTGTTTACCTTTTTGGTTAGCTACCTGCCAAATCTTGTGGTTCGCCAAAATGTGAAAACAAATATTCAGTTTTGGCAAGTCAATGCCTCTGCCAACTGATGTTTCTTTCAAAACTCTTGCATTCATGCTGTAATGGGGGTGAGGAGTAGGTGCTCTAGTTTTGGGCAGTCATGTGTCGCCAGCAGGCTTGTGAGTCAAGGTGAAATTGTGTAATAATTATTATGAATATCATGGGGTGGGACTGTGCAATGGTACATTGGTGGACTGCTGCTGTTTTCTGCATTTTTATTGTCCTCTCTTAAAACATTTAGCTCAATCATGGTGTCATGCTATATTTGGCATGTCAATAAGCTTTTCAATTTCCTACTCCACATATACTCTCGTACTGATGTTGCAATGAAATCCTGGAATTATTATGGTTCCTTTTTCCCCAAAAATACATATGCTGGAGAAAATGAGGTTACACAATTAGAACAATACAACTGCTTAAAGCTCAATGTTATCCTGCATGATTTTAGATACTTAAGGCAAGCAATCAGTAGCAGTTAGTGCAAGTTTAACTACCTGAGTGTTGAATGCCATGTAGAGCATTTCCAACAGTTTTCCTTCCCTAATCACCTCTCCTGATATTCTGACATGTGGATTAATGCATCCAAACAAGGCCTAAAGGGGATTGAGGTGGAAAAATAGTGCTTGAATACCCTTTCACTATTTTCTTCTCAAAACCTTTTTTCTGCTCACTATCCCACAAAGGAAGGGAGCACTCACCTCTCCCCTTTCCTGTTTTTTTTTTTTTTTCCGATAAGCCTCTCTCTTGAGACACATCCTCTGGCCGCACACCCAGCATCCTCGCCCACTGGGGTGCTGGAGCAGGCAGGGCTTCCTCAATAAGTTTCATGACCTCATTGTCGCTTTGAGTGGTCTCCTGAGACTTGCTCTTTCAGGGTATCTGATGGTGACGCTCAGGATTATAGGAAGGTTAATAAATTTACTGGAAATTTGAGGTCAATAATTCGGTGATGGTGTTGAAACATCAAATGGGCTTAAATTTTGGACAGGAATCAGTGCATTGTGGTACTAGAGATTATAGGGCCAGCGGCCAGTGGAAAGTCATCAAGCACGTGCTGTTAGACAGCCGCAACCTCACTGACTTCATCTTGCCTTTCTTCCCCTCTCCATCAAGGTCCATGCTTATAACGTTGTTAGTGTACTTGTCCATGTGTTCTTGTGACCATGCCAAAATATATCTGGAGCATGGCCATGTTTTTCAAAAGTCCATTTGCACATCACAACTTACTGTTTACTTCATCTGTGACATTATTTCAGAACATCCTGTTTATTTCATCTGACTGTACTGTTCGACTACAGGCAAATAGATGCTGCTGTTGGACGGGGGAGAATGCTATCATCAGTTGCTACTCCTAAAACGTTGGACCTTAGTGGATCACTTGCTGCACGGACTTGGCTGTAGTAGTAGAGTGCAAAGCCCTCTCTCAAAACCATATGGTGTGTGCTTGTTGGGCTGTTGTCCAAGGGTAATGTAGCATGAGCTCTGTGTTGAGGTCAACCGTTCTGATATCCCCTTTAGGGACTAATATAATGTAGCAGACATCCAATTATGTGTGGATCATTGTGTTTGTAAAAAAAAACTGTGTTTGTGAAATCCTTGCTGACAAACTGATAATTGTGTTAGAAACTATCGACCAGTTTGAGTTGAAGTTACTTTCTAGCTGAAGTTGTCAATCCTATATCATGGTGCTGCATGGGAAGTATCATTTCTCTTGCTTCGCAGTGCAGCAGCTTCCTGTCATCAGTTCAGTATGTTCTGCAGCTGAGTTCTTGTTTGAATGGAATCATATTGTGGACACATGGGCAGTTGGCGGTGCTGATGAATTATGCTTTGTAATTGCTCGCCAAATGAATCTGAAGTTGTGTCTGCTCTGTTGCTGGCTGATGGGCTGCTTTTGCTTGGGCTCATCAGTCCAGCCGTTCGGCAGCCCAACAGAATCCCAACAGCCGCGACGGGCCAGCTCTTCCTCTCTCATTCCCTTCCCCGGCGCCACTCTAGGGTTGCTGCGGCGCGAGTGGCGGCCGCCGTCGTGCTCCGAGCGCGGATCCACCGGCGGAGCTGCACCTGCACCCCGTCGGTCGCCGGCTACATCCGCCCGTCAGCGACCGCGGACACGTCCTGTTGTTTCAGCCCTTTGGGGTTGCACCCCCTAAAGGACCGAAACCGGAAGGAACTGGAGAACACGGAATTACAATACGAAACACACAACGCAAACCTTATATACCAAGTCCTCCGGCTAAAACGCACGGAGTCCAGAAGTCCCCTACAACGTCCCCCCGAGGGGTCTACTTATAGGAAGTCGTGTTGCATTTTGTACAAGAATGCCCCCGGCAACCCTAATTTCAACGTACAGGAGCAGCCGACACAGGCGGCATAAGTAAATGGCCCAAGGGCCCACTTTTGCCGGTTAACCACCGACCAGCACATCCGGACTCTTCTTTCGCCCGGCCGCCGAATGCGTCCAGACTCGTGCCGAATGCGCGCCTTCGCGCTATTGGGGTTTCCTCCTGGCACCCGACGACGCCGAATGCGCGCCTTCCCGCGCTATCGGGGTTTCCGCCTGGCGCCCGGCGATGCCGAATGCGCGTCTTCCCGCTTATCGGGGCTTTCCGTCCCGGGGCCGATGTCGACGCCGAATGCGCGCCTTCTCGCGCTTATCGGGGCCGCCCCGGCGCCCGGCGATGCCGAATGCGCGTCCTCCCGCGCTCGGGGCTTTCCGTCCCGGGCCTGATGTCGACGCCGACGCGCGCCTTCTCGCGCTTATCGGGGTTTCCGCCGGGCGCCCGGCGATGCCGAATGCGCGTCTTCCCGCGCTATCGGGGTTTCCGCCCGGGGGCCGGCGATGCCGAATGCGCATCTTCCCGCGCTATCGGGGTTTCCGCCCTGCGTTGACGCCGGATGCGCGTCTTCCCGCGCTATCGGCCGTGCCTGCGTACATCAAACACATGAGGCGCACACAATCAGGGGGGACGGGGTGGCCAATTCCACTCCTGCCCCCAACAGTAGCCCTCCGGCCTTGTCCGGAAGGGTGGTCCCTTACGGGCATGGCCGACAATATTTCGTTGCACCGAATGTGCCCGCGCCGAATGTGCCGCCGCCGCCCACAGGATGAGGAGACGTTTTTTTTTTTTACCTCGATTCGCGTGAAGCGACGCGTCGGCTCCCCACGGCCGCCCCCGCCTATAAAAGGCAAAGGAACGGGAGGGGGCGGCACTTAGCCCCTCGCGCTCGCCTCGACGCATTCGCGGATCGCTTCCATTCTCCGCATCCGGTGTTCTCCTTCTCATTCGGTAAGATGTAAATTTGCACTTTTGTTTCTTTTATGTTAGTTTAGCATTCGGGATTTGGTGAGGGAGGCTTAGGTTAGTTACAGGTGTCTCTTTCGGCCTTATTGAATGCAATTTCGTTTCTCTTCATAGCTCGGAAGCCTGGGCACCCTCTTGGAGCGATCGCCTATGTCCGAAAGCTCCTCGTCCGGGATTCGGCCGGAACAGCCCACGGCAAGCCGCATCCGGACTCTCCACTTTTTGCGCTGAACTGGCAGCCCAGCTTAGCCAATCCGGAACAGAAAACATGTCACGGAATTCTGGGGCAAGCTTGGGGGAGCCAGAAATAGTTGAACCCATTCGTGCTGTGGCACCCGCGATAGCGGCGCCCGTGATTGATTCGTCTGCTGATGAAACCAATAGCGGCCAAGGGAGCGCTGGAGTGGCCGGTGAAGATGGTGCCGATTCTGTGGAGTATGATGGGGCGTAAGGAGCAGCCGTCGCTGGACCGGATGGAGGTGAAGGCGCCGAATCTGGCCCGACTCGCGTAAACCGCCGGGTCGACCGAGGGGCACACCGGCATTATTTGCCGATCTAAAGTTGACAAGGAGCGACTTAACTCATACCAGCGCGGCCGCCTTCTCGCCGCATTCGAGCGCGAAAGGAGCCGAGCTCCGGGGACGAAGTAACCCCGAAACCGGAACCGAATGAGGCAGTGGTGTTCCGCGATTTCTTCATAGCCGGGTTGAGGTTTCCCTTGGTTCCGCTTTTTCGAGCCGTTCGCAAAAATACCGCCCGCAGATTCATCATCTTACGCCGAATGCCATCGCGCGGCTCAAAGATATATGCCATGGCCATGAAGATGATGGGCCACGAACCCAGCGCGCCCATTTCGTGAAACTCCATTGCACCCACTTCCACTCCAAAGTGGGGAAGGTAGATGGACGGCCCAATATTCGCACCAAATACGGATCCTACAACTTTGTGCCGGCGCCGGGCAAGAACAGAACTGTTTGGTGCCCACTTTCAAAGAAAAATGGGAGGATTGGAACAAGTACTGGTTCTACATTCGGGTTGCCTCGGATGAAGAGGTGGAAGCTGCTAAGAGAGTAAGGCGCCGCCGGGCGAACCCCTTGGTGTCCTTGATGACCGTGATGATTGGAGAGAAGCAACCGCCACACGACACTTTCGGTCCGGCTGATCACGCTGCCGCGGAAGCGTATGCTCTGACCGCCGGCCGGGCCAGCCCGTGACTTGGCCGAGGAAATGATTGCTATTGATGAATGGCCCCTATGTGAATCGGTGAAATTCGAGCCAATCCGGGACGTCAATGGCTATCGAGGTCCCGACTTCCTCCTCGAGCGCCCCGGATTACTTTGAGTCCGATGCTTTGCGTACTGGGCCGCGCCGGATAAGAAGGCTACCCGATTGTGCGGGCCGTATGGAGAAAGGGAGCACAAGAGAAAATGCTCCGACTTGGAAACTCTCCTATTAGAAACCGTGCCCCGGATCGCATGGGTATCGCCTATTCGGAGAGGCCGCCGCCGCCCGAAAGCGTCCAAGGCCAAGGCCACCGATAGTGCCGACGAGCCGGAGGCCGCCGTGCCAAGCGGCCGATCGGGGTGCCCAAACCGATCCCCGTCCGGCGCCCTCCTCCTTCCGCGCCGACTCGCGCTACTACAACGGCCACCGCCGAGAAGAGAAAACGCGCGAAGCAAAACCGGAGCGACCGGAGCCGGAGGCTCGCGATGTTCGTGTATGCCGCGAAATGGCTGGACGGCCGTGGACCAAACCTCGAAACGCAGCGCTAAGTTCTCCTTGGACTTCCCGGGGGTCCCGAACCTTTGCATGCCGAAATGGTAGAACGGGATATGCATTGCACATTAGGGCATAGCCGCTGAATTCACATTTCGGGCGGCGTATGCTAACATGACAATTTCGGCCCGTGTTTTGCAGACAATACCGGCGGATCGAGTTCGATGGCCGGACGCGCCCAAGAAAGTTTTGGACCCGTGCCGCCCGCGCCGAAACCACAAACCTAACGCCGCCGCACCCTTGGCCTCGCCTTCAAAAGGCCGGCCGATGCCCCGGAGGTGTGTTTGAGATGTCCAAGAGGCGTAAGCCGCGGGCACGCCCGCGAGCACGAATGCACCCGTCTCCATGCTGCCGCCTGCCGCGCCCGAAACCTCTCGCGCGCATTCGTCCCATCCGGCCCGGAAGTCTGGTAAGTCCCGATTCCACCGCGAGATGAGCCGCATGAGCCCCGAAACCACCGCGTGTGCCCTATTTGGCCATGGCAAGCTCTCCTTGGAGCGAGCCCCGGGCGAGTGTGATCACATGCGCATGTATTCGGGGTGCTCATCTCCCGAAGAGACGAGCCTGGGACCGTGAAAGGACTTACCAACTTGCTCGTGCTCTAGGGGCGGCCGGACGCCGCTTAATCGCGGGGGTGGATCGCGCGCAAGTGGCGTGCTGCTCGTGCGGGCCGGCTGCGCTTTCGCGGACCAATGCAAAGCACTTCTTTTAACACCACCACCACCGAAAGGGACTTGACCCAGGTGGATCGTCTGGAGCTCCTCTCGGCCATCAACTTCCACGCTATTTCTGTGAGTTGTCGAACCCGAATAATCAAAGTCTTTTCGATTTCGGGTTGTTTAGATTCTCACTCCTTTTTCTCGCGCAAAATCTGTATAAGTGCTACGCTTGCCAAGCGGATCAAGCCGCGGTCACTTTCGTTGAGTCAAAGCTCACCGAAAGTGAGGCCGAGGTGCGCAGCCGAAGGAAGAGCCGGCGCAAGCACGCACCGAGCTTAATCGGGAGAAAACTGCGCGAGGAGGCCGAAGCCGACGCCCGCACCGCCAGACCGAAAGAAATACCCGTAACCAGCCGCAGAGGTCCGCCGGCGCCGCCAGCTCGATGAACTCAACCAGGCCGCCGCCATATTCGCGCGCGCCGGTGGCCGGAGTCGTCGATGAAGTGGTGGTGCCCGCCATCGGGGAGGACACCACGGTCTTTGACTTCTCCAGTTCCTCCGTACCGGGCTCGCCGCGTTGGAGGGCCGATGGAGCTCGGACGTCCGCCGGGCTGCCCTCGAGACCGCCCGTGCACTGTGCAAGGCGCTGAAGGACGCAGGCTGTCCACATGCGACGGCCCTTCCGGCTCCTGATGACGTGGATCGTTTCTGGATCCCGGATAAGGACGTGCACGAGGCCGCCGTGAAGTTCTTCAGCGGTTTCTGGAGCTGTGGCGGACGCAATATCAGCCTGATGCGGGCGGCACTGAGCGTAGCGGAGGTAAGAACTGCTTAATGCGTTTATCCTTTATGACGGATATGGTTAGGAATCTTTTAGTTGACCACTTTCGTGTTTCTTTATTTTAGGGGGATGAGGCAGAAGAGGCCATTATCCGTGATCGGGTTATGGCCTACATTCGGGACAGGGACGAGCGCGAGGCGGCTGCGGCGGGCAGCACGCCATCTTCCAACGCGCTGCGGTCCCCGGAGATGGCTCTTGCGCCCGATGGTGCCGCGCAAGGCGATCCTTCCGGTGCCGTCAACCCTTCGCGGCGGCGTCCACCGGAGCCGCCGCGCCAATCTCAATCTCCCGCCAACGAAAGTGCGGCCGACTCTTAATCTATTCATTCTTCCTCTCAGTATCGACTTAAGACTTGCGTAATTGGCCCCGCATGGCCGTGTTTGAGGCCTTGCGTGGCCGGGGTTCGGGAACCCTTGTACCGTTTGGACACATTTTGTGGCACCAAAGGTGCCGAATCCGGCCGTAGCTTGACTATCCGGTTGTTTTCCCCGCGGGCTTATGTTGCCACTTTCGCCGTGGCGGTGCATTCGGCCCCGCGTTTTTATAAGTCGTTTTGTGGCGTTTCTTGCGATTTCGTAGACCAGCCTGATTACGGAGACTTAGAGCGCCGAAACCTACGAATTGGAGCGGCGCCACCTTCAGCGTTGTGTGGAGTCTGAGAGCGCCGCCCCCCCCGAATCTGAGCGGTGGAGGGCGCGTTCGGGAAAATTTTTCATTAAGCCCTCCAGCGTTGTGTGGAGTCTGAGAGCGCCGCCCCCCCGAATCTGAGCGGTGGAGGGCGCATTCGGGAAAATTTATCGTTAAGCCCTCCAGCGTTGTGTGGAGTCCGAGAGCGCCGCCCCCGAATCCGAGCGGTGGAGGGCGCATTCGGGAAAATTTTTCGTTAAGCCCTCCGGCGTTGTGTGGAGTCCGAGAGCGCCGCCCCGAATCCGAGCGGTGGAGGGCGCATTCGGGAAAATTTTTCGTTAAGCCCTCCAAATACGTTGTGTGGAGTCTGAGAGCGCCGCCCCCCCGAATCTGAGCGGTGGAGGGCGCATTCGGGAAAATTTTTCGTTAAGCCCTCCAGCGTTGTGTGGAGTCTGAGAGCGCCGCCCCCCCAAATCTGAGCGGTGGAGGCGCATTCGGGAAAATTTTTCGTTAAGCCCTCCAGCATTGTGTGGAGTCTGAGAGCGCCGCCCCCCCGAATCTGAGCGGTGGAGGGCGCATTCGGGAAAATTTTTCGTTAAGCCCTCCAGCGTTTATTTTCCGAGATATGCTGATGTTGTTACACGGTGATCTTGCGCTCTGCATAGCTACTGAATGGAACTCTATATGGCTTTAATGGTTGTAGCTAGACCCCGACCGTGGGCTAGTCGGCGTGAGTGAGCCGGGTCTTCCATTCATTCTTGGCGATAGTGAGACACACGGTTCTGCGCATCTCTGCTATTGCGTGCGTGTTACTTTTGCTTAGGCAGCCGAGTTGAGCCTGGCTGCACCTGCTTGTCCGGTGCTCTCAACTGAAACGGGAGGACTAGTGCTGACTCCCCTTCTGACTCCTCCTGAGTTAAGCCTGGCTGCGCCTGATTACCCGGCGCTCACAACTGAAACGGGAGGACGAGCGCTGGCTCCGTTCCTGACTCCTCTTATTCCTATTATCCTTGGTTTGAAACAGGATAGGTTTGTTTTGACCGACATGGCTTTGCGTGATTGGGGACGTTATGTATATATAATACTGTTTGGATCATGTTGCCATGAAACACCTTTTTATGTAACGACCTGGTCGTACTTTTATTAGGTGGATCATAAATTTTACACGTCTTAGAGGCCATGTAGCCGGATTATATAATCCAGTCAAACCCGTTGGTTTTTACCATGCCTGCAGGAACCTTAGCTTTGGTTCTACTGACTGCTCATATTGTTTGTAGTATGTTGGAGTGGGAGGTTTCATGATAACCGGTATCGTCAGACCAAATGCGGCTTCCGCTTACCGGTCCTCACTAACCGCATTGGGTGTAGGATTTCGGCCCTTTTGCCTGTTGTGTATGCCATATTCGGGTGGAGCACGCTCGATAATGGTGCAGTACAGCGCTCCTTTCGAGAGTCCGAGGGGTTCTATTCGTCCGTATTCTCGAGGCATTGCTCGATATAGAGGGTGTGTTGCTCTTGATTGTGAGATTAAACGCCACAAGCACTTCCGGTGTAATTATACCATCAGAATATGATGAATAAGAAGTTTGGCTTTGCGGGTGAAAATTGCTTGTTGATGGCTTTGCGGCATTGTTACATTCGGGTTTTTATCCCCGAAGCTCGCTTCACCTGAAACGTTGATTGCACGCATTCGGCTTTCTGCCGTTTTCGCGACACTTCAACGTTTTTGCTGAGTTCGTCTGCAGCGTTTTCTTTTCGCGCAATTTAGATGTTTGTTCGTGACACTCCAGCGTTTTGCTGCGTTCACTAGCCGTTTTTGGCTTTTGGTTGCTTGCAACCTGACAAAAACTGATCCGAATAGGGACAGTGGCATATTTGCCATTGTCTTTTTCGGCTTGAAGAGATTAGTACGCATCCTCGCTTTTGGGGAAACGCGGCTTAAAAAGCATTGAAAAGGGTACATAGGGACGCCTCATTAAAAAACCTCACGCCTCCGAAAGGCTTCCCCTGTGAGGAAAAAGAGCGCGCCCCCCGAATTGTAAAATGTATGCTTAAGAATTAAAAAGGAAAATTACAACCCCTGTGGGGCAATTTCACGGGTAAAAGCGGCGTAAATTGTCGGCATTCCAGTGTGGCCGGACTCGCGCCATTTTCATTCACCAACGTGTAGACACCTGCTTTTACCATTCTCGCGACAATGTACGGTCCGTACCATGGCGACTGCAGTTTGCCTTGCTTGTCGGGCTGCCGAATAAGCACCATATCTCCGGGGTTGATGACTTGCCTGAGCACTTTTTTATCTCTCCAAGCCTTTGTTTCCTGATGGTACTTGTCAAGATTTTCCGCCGCCTGTTGCCTTAGGGAGTCAACTGCTTCAAGCTGAGTGTATCGCTGTTCTGGCGTAGTAGCCATGATTTCAGTTCGGAAAGATCCTAGCCGCACCTCTTCCGGGGTAATGGCCTCTTCCCCGAAAAGGAGTCTGAAAGGCGTGAAGCCAGTTGCGCGCGACTTGGATATATTGTGCCCCCAAACCGTGGCCGTTAGCTCCCCGAGCCCATCCGCCTTTCTTCTCGGTGCTTTCGAGGGTCTTTGATATGGCGGTGAAAATGTCGCCGTTGACCCGTTCCACCGCGCCATTCGATTCTCGGGTGGTTTACGAGGCGAATGTCGCTTGATCCCGAGGTCTTCACGTAAAGTCCCGAACTTGGTACTATCGAACTGCTTTCCGTTGTCCACTGTTATGTAGGATGGGACCCCGAATATGCAGATGATTCGCTGCCACACAAAGTTAACTAGAGTGCCAGATGATATTGTTGCCAGCGCCTTTGCTTCGACCCATTTGGTGAAGTATTCAAGTGCCACTGCAGTGAATTTCAGATTTCCGGGTGCTGGCGGAAGCGGCCCCACTATGTCGATGCCCCATCTCTCGCGCGCCAAGTTGGACATATCGGGAGGTTGGGTGCGCCGGGGCCCTCGATATTTTGCAAACTTTTGGCAGCCCCGGCACGATTTCACCAATTGCTTGGCATCCTCGATGGCGGTCGGCCAATAAAAGCCTTGTCTCATTGCTCTGTGAGCTATTTCATGCGGACCTCTGTGGGCTCCACATGTACCCGAGTGTATATCGTGCAAAAGCCGGACCCCCTCGTGCCGGCTAATGCACTTCAAGAAGGGCGCTACAACTCCCTTCTTGTACAAATTCTCTCCAATTATGGAGTATTGCTTGGTTCTGGACTCCATCCTTTGTTGTTGCTTCCTGTCTCCGGGCTCATAAGTTCCAGAAATGAATGCCCATATCGGTGCTCTCCAGTCGTCACTCGCGATAGCGTGAATTACTGCCGGTCGCTCCTCCTCCAGCTGCACCGCTGCGGCTGTCAAGACTTGGTAGAAAACATCGGCGGGCAAGGGAGTGTTCTGGGCTGCAGCTTTTGCCAGCGCATCTGCCTCTGTGTTGTCCGCCCTTGGAATGTATTGCAAAGTGAAACCAAGGAAATATTTCTCCATTCGTCGAACGGCTTCCAGATACCTGGCCAGAGCCGGTTCCTTTGCTGTGTATTCCTTCCGGATGTGCCCCACAATTACTTGCGAATCAGACTTGATGACGCATCTGCGGATTCCTAGCGCTCGGAGTTTCCTGAGACCCAGCAGAACTGCCTCGTATTCGGCTGTGTTGTTGGTGGTGCGATACTGTAACCTTGCGGCGTATCGCAGCTTTGGGCCGGTTGGAGGTGTCAATACCGCGGATATGCCTGCTCCAGCGGAGCACCACGCTCCATCCGTGTGCACTGTCCATTCTGGTTCCTCGAAGCTGAGGGTGGTGTTGTCCCCGCATGGGGTCCAATCCGCGATAAAGTCCGCTATGACCTGCGATTTGATGGCCGATCTGTGCTCGAAGTCAATGACATATTCATTCAGCTCAGCCGCCCACTTGCCTATCCGCCCTACCGCCTCGCGTTTCCCGAACAGGGCGTCTAGGGCCGAGCGACAAGACCCGAATGTGATGAGCCCGAAAATAGTGCTTGAGCTTCCGCGACGCCATGACCACCGCATATGCGATTTTCTCCAACTCGAATAGTTTGCCTTCGCCGATGTCAACGCTTCGATACGAAGTAGATTGGGAACCGCCAGTAACTTCCCCTCGTTCTCTTTTTCTTCCACCAAGACCGCGCTCACCGCGGCGTGGGATGCCGCTGCTACGTATAGTAACAGGTCGCATCTCGGCGATGGGCTTGATAATGTTGTGGCCTTTGACAGTAAGCTTTTAGGTCATCGAATGCTTGCTGCTTGCTCCGGCCCCATCCGAAACCTTCGAATTCTTTAGGATACGGAAGAACGGAAGTCCCGCTCCGCGCTTCGGATATGAACCTCCCTAGAGCGGCGATCCTGCCAAGGTGAGCTTCGCACCTCGCTTCTTTGTCTCGGGCGGTCTCATGTTTACAATAGCGGCAATCTTGTCCGGTTAGCTTCTATGCCTCGGCCGATACTCGACATCCCAACATCTTGCCCTTGCTAACCCCGAATATGCATTTTTCCGGGTTTAGCTTCGTGCCGCTTGCTCGAAGGTTCACAAAAGTTTCCTTTAGATCCTCGATGTGTGTGCTTTTTTTATCGCTCTTTACCACTATATCGTCCACGTATGCGACTAGGTTTTTCCTCTTTTTTCTCGCTCCCTAAAGACCTCGTCTGTCATTCGGGAGAAAGTAGGGCCGCATTGCGCAGTCCCTCGGGCATGCGCTTGTAGCAAAAGGTCCCCCGGGAGTGATAAAACTTGTTTTCTCTTGATCCTCTTCATTCAGCCATATCCGATGGTACCCCGAGAAACAATCCAAAACTTAACAGCTCGAACCCGATGCGATATCGACCAGCTTGTCGATCCACGGCAATGGGTATGGGTCTTTAGGGCAATGTTTGTTTAGATCTCGTGAAATCCACGCACATGCGCCATTTGCCGCTTTTCTTCTTGACCATTACCACATTGGCTAGCCATTCCGGATACCGCACCGGCCCGATCACGTCTCGCGTCCAAAAGCCTTTGCACTTCATGCGGCCGCCGCGTCTGCTCTTTCGGATGACATTTTTCTCAACTTTTGCTTCCTTGGCTTTGCTGTTTTGCTAACGTTGAGATTGTGCTTTGCCAATTCCCCGTCAACCCCTTGAGGTCTTTAGTGGTCCACGCGAATACGTCCTTGTTCTCGCCCCGAAATGCTAGCAGCTCCGAAGCGTCCCCGTTCCGGCGACTTGCCCCGATATGTACACACGATCCGGGCGGTTCGCCGATAAAGGCACTCTTCTCGTGCCCTCGTCGCTCGGCTCGCTCTCCGCTCTTTCCGCTCCGCGGCTTCATTAGCATCCTCTTTCCTTGCGGCTTTTTTACTTCGTGCACCATGCCAGTATCCCGGTATATGTTTGCCATCTATCTTTCCGGGCGTGATTTGATCACCATGCACCGTGATTACCCCGAAAGGGGAGGGCAGCTTCATGCACAGTAGCTCGCTTGATTATGATGTCAAACTTGTTTATGATTCCTCTTCCGAAGATTGCCGTATATGGGTATTCCATTTGTACCACATCGAACGATATCTCTTCCGCCCGCACTTTCTCTCCTTCGCTAAACGCTACCGTGAGTGTCTTCTTCCCAAGTGCATCTATTTTCTTTCCACCAAAACCGAATAGGGCATTGCCCGCCTGATCAAGCGATCGCCTGTCGAGTTTCATGCTGTCGTACGCTTTGGTGAACAAGATGTCCGCCGAACTCCCGTTGTCAATCAGAATGTTGTGCAAGGTGTACCCGGCTACGAAAGCGGTTGCAACGAAAGCGTCATAGTGCGGGTAATCCCGGACCTGATTATCTTCTTCAGTGAAGGTGATGGGCTGAAGCTTCCACGCGGCCCGATTCGTCGGAGCGGCTGATGATACTGCCAACACGCGCCTCTGATATTCTCTTCGCGTTCTCTTGCTGTCGTGCTCTATATTGGAACCTCCAATGATGGCGTATATGTGCCCGTTGGATGGCATCGCATTCGCGGGTGCTACCGTGTGCACGATCTGCAACTCCTTGGAAGTTTCTTGCTTTGCTGCCTATTGCTGCTGCTGTCTATTCTCGATAGGCGCTGAGGAAGAAGCCACAGCCGATACTGGCATCGGATGCGCAATCATCGGCTGCTGGTATTGTTGGTACTGCATGCTTGGCGACCCCCCCCCCAATGTGCATGAACATGTGGGGCGAGGTACGGATTCCCCGGCTGCCCAGACTGGAAAGCAGCCATTTGATGGGGGAAAGCGTAGTGTTGTGACGGTGCCGTGTGGAATACGTGCTTTGTGGGTTCGGATTTCCCTATAGCGTCATCTCTTTCCTTCTGCTCTTTGGCCTGCTGCGTGTATTTGCGCCTCGGTGAAATGGCCCTTGTTTTCGCCACACACGCAACAATATGGCGTTTTTGGGCGCCGCCATTGCGCCCTCGACCTCGTCCGCCTCTCGTTAGCACGGCCCCCCCGGTTCTGCTGTCCTCCTCCCCGGTTTCATGAAACCGGCTATCGTTTTGCTTCGGGGTGCGGGGTTGGATGACGACTCCCGAAGGTTGTTGACATAACCTTGATTCTCGTCCCCACTTCGCCGGCGATTCGCTTCGGGGTGTTTTGTTTGAGGCCGTTTCTTGATACCTTGCGCTTCGCAGTCTTCCTCTCGAAATGGCGAATTTTCTCATCTCATCGAACAACCGCTTTGCTTACGCTTTGGGTACCTCCTCGGTCAACACTTCGGCGCACGGCCCAATTTTGAGGCCTCGATGGCCGAAGCGATGACCGTGTCGTCGACACATTCGGGACTTGTGCCCGCATCTGGATGATGCGTTCCAGGTACTTGGCCATTGGCTCGTCATCTGGTTGATACAAAGTGAGCAGATCCATTATGGTTTTCTTGTCGGCTTGAAGCCCCTGAAATGTTGCCAGCAGCTCCTCTTTCGCCTGCCTCCATGACCGAATGGATAATGGACGCAGGGACATGTACCAATCATGTGCCACATCTTGCATTGCCGTAATCAAAGTCTTGGTCGTAAGGATTCGTTGCCTCCGCCGAATATATTGCAGCCTCGTAACTTGATATGAACCTTCGGGATTGGATTTACCATTAAAGTGCGGGATTTTGGGCTTGTACCCCGGCGGCCATGGGTATTTTTGCAGCTCAGGGGACAAAGGGGACGCCATGTCAACCATATCCGGGGCCCCCTTGCACGAGGCCGAACCCGCATATCCGACCTCGCTCTCGCCGGTTCTTGCTCCAAGTGCCTGAATCTCCCGCTGTAATCTTTCTGCTTCTCTTGCTGCGTGATCGACCGCTACCTGGGTCGCTGTTATCCTGTTTCTTGCTTCGATGTCTCCTTGCAACCGATCACGGTATGCCTTTAGCTCCTCGATTCTCGGTTGTGTGCTCATCCAAAGGCGCTTTAACAGCTTGGAATTCTGCAAAGATCGGTCGTCCACCGCATTCGGGGCTGCTGGGTCCGGGTCGCCTCCGCGTCTTCCGCCGCCCCCTCGGCGACTACGGCTTCCACATCGGATGGGATCGGCGCTCCGTCTCGCTCGCTCTAACGGCATTTTCTTCGGCGGCCGGATCTGGCCGCGGAGGCGTCGGATTCGGTGGCGGAGGCGCCGCCCGATGCGTGGGGCTTCGGGAGTACCGGATCCGAGCCGGTTGCTGCCGAAGGAATGATTTCGTCAATGGTCGGCATTTGCTTTCTTGAACTTCTAGCTTTTCCCTTGGGTGGCATGACAAGTCCGGGCGACAACCACGGTGGGCGCCAATGTTGTTTCAGCCCTTTGGGGTTGCACCCCCTAAAGGACCGAAACCGGAAGGAACTGGAGAACACGGAATTACAATACGAAACACACAACGCAAACCTTATATACCAAGTCCTCCGGCTAAAACGCACGGAGTCCAGAAGTCCCCTACAACGTCCCCTGAGGGGTCTACTTATAGGAAGTCGTGTTGCATTTTGTACAAGAATGCCCCTGGCAACCCTAATTTCAACGTACAGGAGCAGCCGACACAGGGCAGACAAGTAAATGGCCCAAGGGCCCACTTTTGCCGGTTAACCACCGACCAGCACACATCCGGACTCTTCTTTCTGCCTGGCCGCCGAATGCGTCCAGACTCGTGCCGAATGCGCGCCTTCTCGCGCTATTGGGGTTTCCTCCTGGCACCCGACGACGCCGAATGCGCGCCTTCCCGCGCTATCGGGGTTTCCGCCTGGCGCCCGGCGATGCCGAATGCGCGTCTTCCCGCGCTATCGGGGCTTTCCGTCCCGGGGCCTGATGTCGACGCCGAATGCGCGCCTTCCCGCGCTATCGGGGTTTCCGCCTGGCGCCCGGCGATGCCGAATGCGCGTCCTCCCGCTATCGGGGCTTTCCGTCCCGGGCCTGATGTCGACGCCGAATGCGCGCCTTCTCGCGCTATCGGGGTTTCCGCCTGGCGCCCGGCGATGCCGAATGCGCGTCCTCCCGCGCTATCGGGGTTTCCGCCTGGCGCCCGGCGATGCCGAATGCGCATCTTCCCGCGCTATCGGGGTTTCCGCCCTGCGTTGACGCCGGATGCGCGTCTTCCCGCGCTATCGGCCGTGCCTGCGTACATCAAACACATGAGACGCACACAATCAGGGGGGACGGGGTGGCCAATTCCACTCCTGCCCCCAACACGTCCGGAGCCGGCCTGCTCGTCGTCCTGTTGGCGTTTGTTCATCGTCAGCGCCGCCGTATCCGACCCGCTCCTCGCCATCATCGTCTCTTGCCTTGCCGGGTACGGTGAATCTAGGTGCGTTGCCTCCCATTTTCTTCGACATTTCGTCTTGCTGTGAAGAGTTGGATGAGTCCAACTAAGCCTGATTTCAAATATCTGTTGACTGATGGCTAATTGGCCCGTAGCTCAACTTTACTCAAATATCTGCAGCTAACAGGATGAGTCCAATGATCTCGTGCTCCTGAACACCGTCCTACTCACTCTTGTTCCTGCTCCCCACCTGAAGCCAGGCAGTACAACCTGCATTTCAATGCCCCAAGCGGACTCACCAGGCAAGTTTATTGCTCTTTACCTGCATTCCAAACCTGCATTACAAAACTTACATGTTTTATTCCAGTACAGTACAATCTCTCAAGTCTCGGACTGCTACTCATGAGTGCTGAACCTCTCCGGGCAGACGTTGGGCCAAGAACAAGGAGATGCAGCTGCCGCTGCTGTTCTTCAACGCCCACGGCACACGGGCAGCTACAGTGACTCAGTGAGAACAAACCCTCGCCGCTCGCGCTCTTCCTTTAACATGGAGGCGGCAGCACCACCGCCTCCGCGCTCACTGCCGGAGGAGCTGGTAGAGGAGATCCTGCTCCGGTTCCCGCCCGACGACCCCGTGCGCCTCGTCCAAGCCGCCCTCGTCTGCAAGCATTGGTGCGCCATCGTCTCTGGCGCCGGCTTCCGCCGCAGGTTCCGCGAGTTCCACCGCACCCCACCTTTGCTTGGCTTCGTCTCCAACGTCCGCACCCGTGGTGATCGCTACGGGGCCCAATTCGTCCCCACCTGCTCTTTGCCCGCGTCGCGAGTCTACGGCCGCTGGAAGGGGTTCGGTCCCACCTGCTCTTTACCTGTGTCCCAAGTCCACAGCCACTGGAGGGGGTGCGTCATCGACGTGCACCATGGCCGAATCCTCCTCTACAGGATCTCTACTGGTTGCGGTCTTCCTAGGTCCGATGCTCTCATGGTCTGGGACCCTATCACGGACGAGCAGGAAGAAGTGCCCTTTCCGCCTGTGCCATATTACCTTCACAGATGGACAGCGGCGGTTCTCTGCGCTGCCGGTGGCCCCTGCGACCACCTTGATTGCAGCCGGGGTCCCTTTCTCATCGTTTTCGTGAGCTATGATCGGGCACCTGTCCTTTGCACCTACTCATCCAGTACTGCATCATGGAGCAATCCAATCTCCAGTGATCCGCTTCCATATGGGCGCTTCTATTGGTTCACGAATGTTGCACATGTGAAGAGTGCACTCTACTTTGGGTTTCTGATGACAGATCATATTCTGAAGTTTGACTTGGAATCACAGGAAATTTCTTGGATTAAATTGCCAACTACATGCTCCCGTATGCAGCTTTATGTGCTCACCACTACAGAGGGTGGTGGACTAGGGCTTGCCACCATACATAAGTCCTCAAAACTCTACATGTGGTCCAGGGATGATGTTTCTCAAGTAGATGCTACATGGACACAAAGCAGGGTCATTAAGCTTAAGACACTGCTCCCTGCTCATGCTGTCTTGGCCTCACCTAGGGTGCTTGGCTTCACAGTTGGTGCTGGTGTCATTTTTGTGCTGTCGGACAATGTTCTTTTCGCGATTGATTTAAAGACATATAAGGTGATTAAGGAGGTTTGCATGGTAAGCGAGAGCCTCGCTGATATTCCTTTCATGAACTTCTACGAGGTCCTCACTGTTATTCCTTACATGAGCTTCTACACTCCAGGTACTACTTTGCTTAGTTTTGAGTTTTAGAATATTCTAGACGAGTGATATTTGGTTACCAATATATATGAAGTTTACATACTATGGTCAAGAAAAACAAATTTATAAAAATGAAATGCCATAGTCTAATATCAACTCAGTGGACCCTGTCAAAATCTTTTTATGTTGGGCCTTCAGTGAAACCTGCTTGATGTTGCTAGGAATTTATGCATTCGCTATTAAGGCTTGCAGCATGAGAGATAATAAATGTAGTCACTGCACATGCCTATTTTTGATCCTTTCTTTAACCATTTCTATTTCTCAGCTATGATGTCAATGCCAGCTATTAACAATATAGAAAAACCTGGATGTTCTTATATAGTTCTAGACAAACTTACAAAGTGAGGTTTTCCCCCTCCAGTAATGACTCCAACTTTCTGCATTGGTCAAGTGTGTTTGTTACCTGATGAAATTGTGTACAATGAATAAGTGAGGTCTTTTGTTAGCCATGAAATCGTTTTTATGTTGAACTTACTTAAAATGTAACATCATTTGTGTCACTTGATGGTTGTTACCTGATGAAGTTGTGTACAAATGTACAATGAATAAGTCACCTGTTTTTGCAATTGATGAACATATTTATCTTGAACTGGATTCTGTTGTCTCTAAATGAGTTTGCGCTAGTATTTCTGTTAACTGTTGTTGCTGTAAATTCTGCTGTTTGATTTGTGAGCAGAAAGTGTTCCTCAAAGGCAAAATTGATTTTTTTAAAAAGCCATTTGCTTTATTTTTATCTCTAAAAAATTGAAAATTTTTGCAGCACTGGGAGCAGCTTTTAGGGGTGAGGGACCAAGTGAGGGTGGCTCAAATGAATGAAAAACTCAAGGTGCTTTTGTCAGAACTACTTGATCAAGTGAAATTAGGTAGTACCGTAGTAGTAATGCTAAATCGCATGATAGTGGTATAACATTATTAGCATTACTGAGATTGGTGCTAGTGTGTCGGGCTTCTGTGCCTTTTCAAGCTGGAATTCCTCTTAAGCTTTTTAGGCTGATCACTGGTTCGATGTTTTATCGGGCTTGTCTATAAGTTGGATTATATGTGCTCTGCTTGCCGTGATAGCCTGAAATCTGCATATTAATCCTTCATTTTGAAAGTCTTTGGGCCCAAGAGTATAATCGTTATAAATCAAAGCACGGCAATTTCATACTCTTATTGTTATTCTTACATAATTTTATTGTGGTTCAGTATCTTGTGGATTCTAATTGCATTGGTTGGATAACTAGAGACTTGTTTAATTTACTGTTGGAATTGGACAGTGATCACTGATCAGAACTCAAACAGGTTGATTGGCAATGTGCTTCCATATAGTATAAGCTTGGCATACAATTTGGTTTTGATGAATCAACGGGGGTACAGTTTTACAAAGGCTCTCCTCAATGGTTTGGATTAATTAGAAATCCATTAGGCTGATTGTTTTTTACACACAAGAGCTCACGCTATAAATCTCTATAATCTCTATACAACCAAACCATACAAGATGATATGATTCATCTATGCATTGGTGAAAAAAATCAAGTTTTTTTTTGAAACGAAAAAAAAATCAAGTTCCCAGTATGTAAATACATGTTCTTTATTTAAATCTGTGTGGCATCCTTTTAGGTAAAATAGGCCCATAGATCACAGTCTCAATTTTACAGAGTAGAACTACTTAAGGAATAACAGGACTGCTTAGAAGTACTCTGTTCCAGATTTTACACCGAAATATTCTCAATTTACTTACCATATGAGCAACCTAGTACAAAATTGAACTGAAATTTGAACAATTATGGCTTATCAGTTCCTAGCATGTGCATGAAAAAAGGCTGAAAGTAATACTGAGTGTTGACCAACCTTGTTCGAGGGGTTATAATAACGGCAGTCAGCTTGTGCTTGGGTAAACCTCACAAAAAAAAAACTTGCACCATAAAGAATAACAGTACAATAATTCACTAGAGTGCACATGATATCTATTCTTGATTACAGATGAAGTTGTAAAAATTGTTCTGCTAGAGTAAGGTGTTTGTCTGGAGTTTGTACTCATTGGCAAAGTTCTGCTTATGACAGGACTAGATACAGATCATTTTTATTTGTTTCTTTATCCTGAACATTCATCAATCATTGGTATGGTTGAGCACTTGAGTAATGAACTTACCATCTGAATGGAACAAGGGAGCAATAGGCTTTGCCAGTGAATCATGGTTTGTCTAGATCATGAAATGCCATCACAATCTATGAACATTCTTGGGGATTTTATTTTAAATTATTGAATCATGGCTATGCTGAACATGATCACATTTCTTTGTTTGAAAATGGTGTGAATCAGGTTCAGTAAGCAACTATGCATATTTGGTATAGACCAAAGAGCTCTTATCTTTAATAAAAGCTCTAGATTGCAACCATGTACATGAAACTCTTAATAAGAAATTTAAAAGTTTGTGTGGTATAAGCTGATGATAGTTCAAATAACTATCTCGATTTAGGAGACTACAGAGTAGCCTTGGGCATGAGCATGGAGATTTTATTTTATTTTATTCTCTTTGCTTTGCTCTTGCTGAAATGCTACAACGGCGCATGCATACACATTATTACATAAATCTGTTTATTTGCTTGTGCATACACATTATTACATAACTCTTGAGCATGGACTGTTGACTGTTACACTTATAGTTGTTATACAGCCTTGTTTGTGAAATCTGATGTCTTGGCATACGGCGCATGCACACATTATTACATAAATCTTGTGCATGCACATTATGACATAAATCTTGTGCATGGACTGTTGACTGTTACACGTATAGTTGTTATACAGCCTTGTTTGTGAAATCTCATGTATGTAGCATGAACTCTAGCTGAGAACACTGTTCTGATGTCTTCTTTTGGGAACTAATCTAGCAAACAAGCATGTATGTGTGGATCTTGAAACCATTGGGCACAAGATCATTGAACACGTGATGCAGTTTCAGGAAGAAGAGTGCTACATACCCGCTCATACTGATTGGGGTAGAAATTCAGACATCCATATATGTGTGGAGGTGGATCTTGTCTGTATTTTGCACTGGTGGTCGAATCTCTTATTACCACAGAACCGGGTAGAAGTTCATTCCTCTTAGTTTGCTGCATCTCATCAGTAGGTTCGGCAGTTTAGTCTGTTTGAATGAAATGATATTGCCAAAGTAGCAGCGTCGATTGCCATCCTTAAGCACGAGCCATGTTCAGGGTTTTCAGTTTTTAGTTGTTGGAGCCGTTTGTTGTTTTCATGCCTGGCAGTGCTGCTCTCCTCTTGGGAATGAAGTTGGCTATGCTGAAAGATGAATCTGAGGTTCAGTCCCACTGAACAAGCATAATGGGGAGTTTCCTTCAGTTCAGATTCAGTTTACAAGTCGAGTAGTATAGGTGTCTGATATCTGCATGGTGAATGAATTGAAAAGATCATCTCCAGTTTAAAAAAAACAAAAAGAACATTTACAACCATGTAAACCAACCTGCACATGAAATTCTCTGGTTAGTGTTTATTTTGAAACGAACAGTAGTTGGTGGTATTACTGATTTTTTTTTGAAATGAACAGTACTTGGTGGTATTTGAAGTACCAACCTACTATAGCTATGTCTATGAGATAGAGATGAGCCACCAATAGGAAGCGCTATGTCTAATACGAGATATGAGCTAGAGGTGAGCCACCAAAATGAAACGTTCTGTGAGAGATGGATGCACGCTCTCTTAATCCCTTCATTACTATTACGATATGCTTTGTTGAGAATGTGTTAATACTAACGTGCCTGTCACTTGCAATATATATATAATTATGTCAAGGCATATGCTCTTTTTTCATGAGTTGTGAATTTCATTTGGTTGGTTCTATTCCAGAGTCCCCCCAGAGCAACTTCTGTGGCCTTTTCAGAGTTGTGTACAACTTACATAAAACGTGTTGAATTCTTTTTAATCTGTTTTTCCGTTTTTCTCAACAAATTGAATCTAGCTTCTTACCGCAAGGCAACAAGGGCTCAGTTTGATGTCGTAAGATAGATTGTTGGAAGATTGTTCGTCATTGACTCATTGTAAGTAGGTGAACTTTTTTTACTTGATTCATCAGTGGCATTTGATATGCAATCACTTCATCAAGGCCATTGCCACGAGCCAATAACAACATCAGCACGAGAAAGGGTCTCAGATGTGATGTAGATGCACACATTTTGGGTTAATTAGGTCCATACCATTATAAATTTGACGCTCTAATAAGGCATGTCACTATTTCTAATTTCTAATATAATAGGTTTGGTGCCATTATAATTACTCGAGAACTTGAAATACACCACAATGTACCCCTTATACTCTCCTCTCTCTCCCACACACGAACATATGGGATCCATTGATCAATCCTCCAACAAGCATCTCCCTGTCTCTCTCTTCGGTATGCGGTCTTCTCCATATTCGTTGGATTGCGTGGCAACCCATTTGGCCCTACGCCATCTTTACCTGAAGGCATGACAATGACGCATGCCCTTAGTGGCATCCATGGTTTTGTAGGTAGTGGGCCGATGAGCACGAGGTGGCTTGTGGGATGATGGACAAGATGGGATACAGTGGGAGAGAAATTGTGTGGAGGGCTGACAAGTGAGCCTGGGCCTTGTTTAGATTGCAAAAAATTTCAACATGATGAATAGTAACTCTTTTGTCTTATTTGACAAATATTGTCCAATCGTGAACCAACTAGGCTCAAAAGATTCATCTCGTGATTTCAAACTAAACTGTATAATTAGTTGATTTTTTTTTATCTATATTTAGTGCTCCATGCAAAGAGTGTAAAAATTGATGTGATGGAGAGAGTGTAAAAACTTGGAACTTTGAGGCGAACTAAACAAGGCCCCGATACCTTAGCGAGTGAGAGGGTAGTGTGTTGGGAAATTTTGCTCCTACGAAAATATGTCTACACGTGGGTCTAAAGACGTGATAGGTGCACATGTATGTATTAGTTCCGAAGAAATTATAATGGCGTCAACTCAATCAGCATGCCCCATAAATATTAAAGCTTATTTCTCATGTGGCACTTGCTTACCTCCAATTGGTAGCTTAATAAATTGACAATAACTTTATTTAATATTTTTTTTTCATAAGAGAGTAAGGTAAGGCCTCATTTGCAATGGAAGATTTTTTCCTCAATATTTTTCTTGTAAAAATAAGTTGATTCCTCTAAAATTGCCATACAATCTTGTAAAATTCTTGCATTCCTAGGGGAAATTAAGACTTTGTTTGACATGTTCCAATCAACTCTCATAGTCACATTGCACGGAGGAGCAGACTCGCATCTTTATGGGTTATAGTTTATTTTATATATATATATATATATATATATAAATAAGATAAAATTAATTAACAACAGCAACAATGAAGAAAAGAGCTGTGCACGGACACGAGAGGGTAGCCAAATTCCTAAACTGGGCCCCACCTGGCAGAGCAGTCTCTACGAGCTACCTACCTGGTTGAGCCGAACCGCAGCGTCCATTCCCCATTTCCCGTCACTCTCACTCGCCACCACCGGCCAAACCCTACCTCCACCGCCGCACCAAGCGAGCCAGCCAGCATGGGGCCGCCGCCGCCGGCACCGCTGCCGGACGAGATGGTCGAGGAGATCCTGCTCCGCATCCCGCCGTCCGACCCCGCCACCCTCGCGCGCGCCGCCGTCGCCCAGAAGCGGTGGTGGCGCCTCGTCGCCGGCCCCGGATTCCGCCGCAGGTACCGCGCCCGCCACCGCGTGCCCCCCACGCTAGGCTTCTTCTGCGACCACCGGGACGGCGACGGCTTCTCCACCAGCTTCGTCCCCGCGTCGTCCTTCCGACCCGTGCCCCGCGGCGTCGGGCACCGCGAGCTGCGCCCGGAGGACGCGCGCCACGGCCGCGTCCTCCTCCGCGTCTCCCCGGTGATGCTTGGCATCGTCCTACGTCGATTTGGCCTCGTCGTCTGGTACCCCGCCTCGGGCCACCGGGTGGTGCTGCCGACGCCGAAGGGCTTCCGCGACGACTGGACCTGGAAAGCCATGGTGCTGTGCGCCGCCGCCGGCGGCAGCTCGTGCAACCACCTCGATTGCCACCATGAACACTTTATTGTGGTGCTTATCGGTAACTACCAAAATGGTATGTTTTCATGCGTCTACTCATCACAGGATGGTGCGTGGAGTGAAATCACCTTTGCTCGGCACCTCCGTTGGGCCTGCCGTCTTGATGAGTACAATGAGCAGCAGAGCAGCCATGTGGGCAATGCACTGTACTATCTGTTAGGCTGGGGAAATAAAATCCTCAAGTATGATTTGGTCACACGGGATTTTTCTGTGATGGAGCCACCGCCTCTGCTCTCGCGTGAGGAATCCACTCACTCTGAGCGCATTGAACTCACCACCATGGAGGACGGGCAGCTGGGACTAGCAGTACTGCGTCAATCTACACTTTACATACTGTCAGCAAACCAAGAATTTGGATGGGGAGGAACCAGAACCATTGATCTCGAAAAATGTGGTATTTATGTCCCATCGACCATCCCACCCTTTTTGACCGGCTTTGCGGGAGGCGTTGGTCTTGTTTTCATGAACACTCAAGATAATGGAATCTTGAGTGTTGACATAAGGTCTGCTCAGGTTAAGGTATTCTATGAGACAGCATGCATCTCCCGCATTGTTCCCTACATCAACTTCTGCACTCCAGGTACTTTCCGCAGACATCCTGATTATCCTTATTCCATTATCGACTTAACTTTCTTCAAGAATGATGAGTTTATGAATACGCAACGTCATCTGTGTCACTCCTGCATAAAAATGTTTTTGCATCAGAATATCCTTGGACATCACTAGATATACATGACTAATTCATTATTTGTGTGTGATATGGATAATATTGCTGTCTGGACAACTGATCAAAGTTTGGGGCAGTTGATAGCAAAGCATACTATTCAAATGTTGGTTCAGGATTTGCCTCACCGAAATAAATCCTTAGTGCCACTAAGTTGTGTGGAAAATTGTAATTTATGCTATTTGTGATTCACCTCTAGTTATATAAAATCCTGAGCGTCACCAAGCTGTGGCAAATTATAAATTATAAATTATGTTTCCAAATTTTATGCTGGGATATGAAGGTATCCAAAAGGAGGGAAGCCACTGTGTACATGACTTCCTGCAATCCAGAACTCAATCTTCTATCTTCCTGAAACCTTGTACATTGCTTTGCTATGATTGGCTGTCATTTAAGAACATAGAAATGTGGATGATGATACCTATGCTTAATAGATATTGTTCTTCTCTTATGAGTTCATCTTCTCTGCTGATCAACCCTTGGTTAATACCGTCTAGAGCTGCAGATAATAAGTTCGTGTTAGTTACCTTTTCCGTTAGTTATAGTCGCAACCTGTTAAACCTTGTGGTTGGTCAAATTGTGTAAACAAATGCTCAGTTTTGACAAATCCATCGATTCCTCTGCCAGCTCATGTTACTTTTAAACCTTTTGCATTCCTGCAGTAATGGCAGTGAGGAAAGGAAAGGATGGACCAAGAGTGGGTGCTTCAAGTGGTGGGCAGTCATCATCTGTGGCCACCGGACTTGCCAATCAAGGTGAAATTGTGTAGTAATTATCATGTTGTATATGTTTGACAACTCTTCAGCATCAGTGCAGCTGTTGCTTGTTTCTGTCTTCTTTTTTCTCAAACACTCAGGAGAGCTGCGTGTTTTAATGGCATTGCCTAAGGGATGGGCCGTTTCTGTCTTTTTTTTTCTCCTCCCTCTTCCTATCTTCTCTCCTCTCTTGAAGGTCAAAGCCTGCCTGCTTTGTTCCCTGATTCTCTGTTTCAATTGCTGCTGGCTGCTGCTCTGTTTTTGCCCCTGCTACTCTGGTTCATAGATGCAGAGTGGACTGTACTGCTGCTTCCTTTCCATGTGTTGTGCTTTATTAGTTCTTTTATTCTTTCTTTCCACAGTTGATAGCACAATATCTGATGTCTTTGGAGATACGGAGATGAGAGATGACTTGGAAACTAACAGAAGGAGAAGGCCAGCGTCCCTAGATGACATTGATTAATTTTAGTTCTGTGCTAGCAGCAGTGCATCACTGTTAATTATGTTACATCATATCAGTAGAAACTAGTCTGTGGCAATTAAGGGAGAGATCTCAGAGTTGCTATCTTACTACTTGATGTTGTGCACTAGTTGGCATACAATTTGTTTTTGATGAATCAGTGGGGGCTACAGTTGTACAAAGGCTCGCCTCAATGGTTTGGCTTAATTAGAAAGCCATTAGGCTGGTTTTATTTTATTTTATTTTTTTTACGGAGAAGAGTGCATGGTGTGCACCTCTTAACAGTAAAGGGGTTAACCTTGTCAAACAGACTAGCTTCACGTTATAAATCTCTATAATCTCTATGCAACCAAACTATACAAGATGGTATCATTCATCTATGCATTGATGAAAAAAATCAAGTTCCCAATATTTCGTACATGTTCTTTGTTCAAAGCTGTGCAGCATCCTTGTTAGGTAATATAGGTCCATAGATTACACTCTCAGTTTTAACTGTGTAGAGCTACATAAGGAATAATAGGACTGCTTAGAAGTACTTTGTTCCAGATTTTACATCAAAATATTCTCAAGTTTACTTACCATATGATGTGTATTGATAGTACAATATCGAACTGAAATTTAACAATTAGGACTCATAGCATGTGCGTGAAAAAAGGCTGAAAGTAGTGCTGAGTACTGACCAACCTTGTTCAATGGGTTGTAATAACTCCAGTCGGCTTGTGCATGGGTAAACCTCACAAAAAAACTTATACCATAAAAGAATAACAGTACAATAGTTTTCACTTGAGTGCACATGATATTTAATCTTATTACAGATAAAGTTGTAAAATTTGTTCTACTAGAGTAAGGTGTTTGTTTGGAGTTTGTACTCATTGGCGAAGCTCTGCCTATGACGGGACTAAATACAGATCATTTTTATTTGGTTCTTTATGTTGAGCATTCATCAGCCATTGGTACGGTTGAGCACTTGAGTTACCAACTTACAATCTGAACGGAACAAGGGTACAACAGTTTTTGACGGTGAATCATGGTTTGTCTAGGTCATGAAATGGCATCACAATGTATGAACAATATTGGGGATTTTAATTTAAACTATTGAATCATGGTTATGCTGAACATGATCACATTTGTTTGCTTGAAAATGGTGTGGATCAGGTTCAGTAAGCAACTATGCATATGTGTTAATAGACCAAAAAGCTCTTATCTTGAACAAAAGCTCTAGATTGCAACCATGTACATGAAACTCTGCATAAGAATTTAAAAAGTTCATATTGTATAAACTGATGATAGTTCAAATAACTGTCTCAATTTAGGAGACTACAGAGTAGCCTTAGGCATGAGCATGGGGATTTTTTTTCTGTTTGATTTGCTCTTGCTCTTGCTGAAATGCTACGATGACGCATGCATGCACATTATTACATAAATCTGGTATCTGCTTGTGCATACACATTATTACGTATCGCTTATGCATGGGCTGTTGACTGTCTCTCACCTTAGTTATTGTTATACACCCTTGTTTGTGAAATCTGATGTGTCTTGGCATGGACGTCCCATATACTGCCCTGCGACAGCTGTCTGTAATTGTGAAAATAGAGGCGGGGTTGATGGTGATGGAGATTTTATCTTTTCCTGTGTGGTACTGTTGGGACCATGCCAAATTATGTCTGCATCACGGCCATGGTTTTCGAAAGCATTATGATTGTTTGATAGGATGGTTCACTTCATTCGCACTTCATAACTTACTGTCTACCTCATCTGCTCCATTATGTCATAACTTACTGCCTATTTCATCTGCTCCAAGCTCCATCCTTTCTTTTCCTCACTGTCAATATAACTTACTGTAGTTATCCTTTTTTTTTTACTACAGGCAAATAGGTGCTGCAGTTGGATGGGGGAAGATGCTGTCATCAGTTGCTGCACCAAAAATTGCCAAACCTTAGTAGCAGTGCAAAGCACTCTGTCGAAACTATCTGAAACTTGTACTTTTATCATGTGTGAGCTACTGAGCTTCTTGGTCAAGGAGGGGTTCATTAGACTAGTAACAAATGCATGTAGCATGAACTCTAGATGAGGACACTGTTCTGATGTCCTTTTTGGGGACCAATCTAGCAAACATCCAAATTTCAGACATCCATGTATGTGTGGATTTTGTATTGGTGGCTGAATCTCTTATTTTCATCACAGAACTGGGTAGGAATTCTTAGTTTGCTGCAGGTTCTGCAGTCGAGTCTCTTTGAATGGAACGAGATTGCCGAAGTAGCAGCATCTGGTTATGTTGAATTATGCTTTGTCATTGTTCTTAACGCCATCCTGATTCCTGAAGCACAAGCAATTGTTGGAGCTGTTTGTTCCGTGCATGCCTGGCTGGAATGAAGGTTTTTTTTTTTGGTTGAAATTCTTGGGAATGAAGTTGGAAAATGAATTTGACGTTCAGTTACAGTGAACAAGCATCGGCGTGTCATGCAGTGCAGATTCAGTTTAACAAGTACAGCTGTATAGGTCTCTGCATGGTGAAACGAATTGAAAAGATCATCTCGACTCTGGAGTAAAAAAAAAAGTTGCAACCATGTAAACCAAACCCTGCACGATTTTTTTTTTTCGGAAACTGCACGAGAAATTCATTGGAGTTAGTTGGTGACATTTTTTCTTTTTGGAAATGAACAGTAGGTGGTGTTATTTGGAAAATCAGTTATCACTCAAGGAGAAGATGAGTGAATAGCTGAATTCTTTGGCATCTACAAAGAGTAGTTTATCTGTAACACGAATGGAAACATGAACAATAAGCTCGATCGATCATTTTCACTGTGTTCTAGATCCCTGCATCAGCGATCTTATATGACCCAGTAAAACCATATTATCATCTCTCTTGCATACGATTCGTTAAGAGTACAAACTCTGAACTCTCGGCTGCAACTACGGATCAACCTCATCTTTCCTCTCGTACCCCGGCCTCACCTGTCAGTCAGCCAATTAGTACGCAACCTGATTTGATTTGGTTGGGCCGGCCCACCCTTTGGGCCCAAGCACAAGCACACCTCGTAGCTCTCACATTCTCCGCTCCCCTGCACCTCGTAACCCTAGGCCATGGCGAATGCGGCCTCCTCTGCATCGGCGCCGGGGTCCGGGCCGTCCACCTCCTCCTTGCCGCCGCCGGCGGCCCTCCCGGAGGAGCTCGTCGAGGAGATCCTCCTCCACATCCCGCCCGACGAACCGGCGAGTCTCCTCCGCGCCGCCGTAGTCTGCAAGCCATGGCGCCGCTTCGTCTCGGGCCCGGGCTTCCGCCGCCGCTTCCGCGAGTTCGTTCCACCGCACCCCGCCGATGCTGGGGATGTTCTGCACGATCTTCAGCCACCCATACCGCCACTTGGTGCCCACGACGGCCTTCCGCCCGCGTCAAGCCGGGCACGCCCACAGCCGCGTGCTGGACGCCCGCCACGGCCGTGTCCTCCTCCTGGGGGAAGACAATCTCTTCGTCGTCTGGGACCCCATCACCGACGAGGAAAGGAAGGTGCACTTCCCGCGTGTCCCGCCGCAGTACAATGCGTCCTCTACCTGGGCCGCAGCACTTCTCTGCTCTGCTGCTGCTGTTGGCGCCGGTGGCTGTGATCACCTTGATTGCCACCGTCGACCTTTCACCGTTGTTTCTGTGCGCACAGCCTATGGGGCCCCTGGTGTCGTGGTTGCCGTAATCTGCACTTACTCATCCGATGTTGCTGCTTGGAGTGAGCCAACCTGCAGTCCGCAACCTTACCAATTTAATCCTTGGTTGAGCCAACCTGCGCCAGAAATGCTTGTTGGTTAATATTACGCTGTACCGGATTTGGGTAAGGATTCTAGTTCCCCGGCAACGACTCAAGAAATGCTTGTTAGTAGATCTTAGCACAATCACTAGAATTAAGTATTGGTAGCTAAGCCTACTGCAAACCCGAACTACTACCAGAGAGAGGGTGTCACAATTCCTCTTCCGGCAACAGCCTAAGGATGCTAAGCTAAGCTAAACTCTAGTGACAACGTAGGACTAACCAAAGGGTAACTCTGCAAGCGCACAGTACCGATGTAGCACTTCAACCGGGTGAGTACTCCGGTGTCGAATTTGTAGTTCGCTCACGGGAAGCGGATTAAGACTCTCTAGCAAATGTGTGATGGAAATCCGTGGTGGTTCTACTCAATCCAAGCTATTGATATTGATAAAGGGTATGAGTGTTGTTATGAGTGATAACTAAGAGTAATTAGTAGGTAGCTAGCTAGGTGGGAGGACAACGAGTGAGTAAGGACTCCTATGTATCTAACTATACTTCTGTGTTCTAATCTAACTAGTGTAACGACTTAACTAAACTAATGCCTAGACCATCGATGTGATAGGGGAGATCGGCCGACAAATAGGAGGGTAGCGTCTCCCGAGGGACTAACTCCTATTCCAGCGGACCTATGACTTTAATGGGCGCCCTACACCCTACCCCTAACGTAAACAGATATAACCGAAAGGCTGCGTTCGTCACAACCGCCCCGCTAATACGTTGGACAGTGAATGGACTTACCACTCAAGAGTGAATGGAATTACCAATCATCGATAGGGTGCATCCACTATTAAGCACTAGCCTAAGCACCTCGCCTAATCTAGTCTTAAGACTCCGGCTACCACGTAAGTAGCCTCGGCCCCAGTTGGTAGTGAAACACACACAAAGGATCTAGACACTAACTAGTTCAGACTCTACACTAATGAGACTAAGACACAACACTACTACACTAGTATAGCAATGCACTAAGTAAATACTGAAAGTAAAGTACTCAAAGTAAAGACTTAGTAAAGTAAAGCGAGACTATATTAATATAAGGAAAGTACTTCGAAAGTAAAGGTACAAGAGCTATACCAGATTCTCCAGAAGACGACTCCGGAGACCCGAGCTTCGCTCGACTCGACTCTAACTCCCACTCTAGACTAGACTACACTACTCTTGATCTCCCAAGAGAGCTTGAGCTTGAGAACACTAATGTGAACTACTTGGGGACACTTTACAATGAGAGACTAGGGGGTATTTATAGTGGAGGTGGAGTAGGGGTTACTCCAGCGCCACGTCAGCGATCCGTGTGCTCTCCGCCATGCGCCGTTGGATCAAACCGACCTTCAACCGACTTGAATGGACGTCTCTCGGTGCGGGACACGTGGGAGTCATACGGGAAGGCGGTGGAAGCGAACCGACCCTGTGGGGCCCACCTGCGGTCGGCCGACCAGGGCCGGCGACTGTGGGTCCCACTCGGCCTTCTAGAAGGTCCAGGTGGCAGTGGGACCAGTGCCAAGGTGTCCTGCCACCAAAGGTGGGTCGGCCGACCTGGCCCTGGACCCCTGGTCCACGTGGCAACTTCCTGGTGCTTGTCCCGGCTTGTCACGTGTAGTCTTGTCCGAAGTTGGGTTCACTTGATATCTTGCTTGCTTCCATGTGGATCCTTGGTCCATTGTACCAATCGATGGAATGTTGATGTGTGGTACATTTGGATCCAGGATCGGTTCTCTGTAGAGTTCGGGGACCCCGCTTGGTGGTCGGATCCGGTGAGACCGAATCGGGTCGAGGACACGGGTTTTGGTCTCACGGGGCTGTTTCCGGCTTTCCCGCATTTCACAAGCTAAGAATACAAGTGGAACTTTATTAGTGATAAATATGCTCATGTGATGCTTATCTTCCTTCTATCGAGGACTGTTGACGGGTTTCTGAGTGTACCAAAACTGGTCTTTATTCCCGTCAACAAGTACCCGCGAGCCTGACACCCCTCGTGTTTCTCTTCCGGCAGGTGCCGATTGGGTTATCCGTAGGAGGCCTGACAACCCTCGCAGGATGTCCAGCACTTTCCTCAAGCAGGGTGGCTTGCCCACTCTTCTCTGGAGGATCTTGCACGCTGCTGGCTATCCTGACGGTACCTACCCTCGCTACTACTGGGACACTGAGGACGTCCAGGAGCGCAGTTTCGTCACCATGACGGTTGAGGTTCCGTCCTTGGGCCTCAGTGACCTCTGGCGTGGTTGGTCACAGAGAGGCGAGGGCGTTGACCTCTTCCGGGCTGCTGAGGACGCTACTTTCCAGGTGTTGGTGAGGATAGTGGCAGAGCTGCCCACTAAGCTGGCGAGACTTGTGCCTGGTGTCTTTCCCTTGTCTGACCCTCGTGCTGACAAGTGGAAGCAGAGGAAGGGGACGTCACTATTCGCTGGGACACAGGAGGCTGAGAGCAGTACTACTCCTGCTCAAAGTGTGGTCTTCTCTCTCATGAGGGCCTACTCTGACATGGAGGATCTTGCTCTGTCCAGGTACGACGAGCTGGAGTGTCTCCAGGAGGAGCACAAGGTGGAGGTTGAGAAGTATGAGAAGAAGCTGACGGATTTGAAGGAGTGGTATGATGTGAGGCTGCAGGTGCTTGAGCAGAAGCTGGGGAACCGTGAGACTGTGCTTAAGAGCACAGAGGACTCCCTGATTGAGATCACTAGGCAGAGGAATGCAGCCTGGTCCGAGCTGCGCAGTCTTCGAGAGGAGACGCGCAACCTCAGCCGTGAGTTGCATCAGAAGGAGGTGTTTGTTGATGGGATGCAGGATGAGTTGCAGAGAGGAGCACTCGTACAGGAGGTGGACATGGACGTGCAGGACGCTTAGGGCGACTTGTGTGCGTAGCTAGACTAGTAGCACGTTAGCTCCTAGTAGAATTCTTTTGAGCGACCAATGTCTTTTCTTTTGGGAATGTAATTTGGTACGCTGCTAAGTATGATGATGATGAGACCTTTGGAACGTGGGATGCGATGTAATCTGAACGCATTTGAAGTCCAGTGTATGTATGCTGGCAGCCATGTATATTTGACTCCTCTGTGACGTGAGACATAATATTATTAGCGCAGTTGTGATGTGAAAAATGAATTATTATGTCTGTGCGAATGATTGATTGAATGTTAATATTCTCTCTATATTGTTCAGCGTAACATGATTATATATTTGTTTGTCATATCGGTTCAACTCCTAATCCCAACAATATTATCGTTGGCACTTGCAGATGGTGGATATCCGGTGGCAGTGGTGGTGGAGAACCTCAGCTCCCTCGAGTTACTGGAGATTGGTGATTGCCAATGCTTAGTGTCCATTCCTTGCCACATATGGAGCAGTAATCTCAATTCACTTCAGAGCTTGACGTTGGTTGGTTGTTCAAAGCTTAAATCAATTGGAGGACCAGGCGCAATTGGACACATAAGAGATTTATGTATTTATAACTGCCCAGAGTTGAAGGAAATTAACCAGCCACTGAGGAAAGGGCAAATAATTTTCTAGATTGCTTGCGTGAAAAAGTGGGCTCGCTCTCTATTTTCAAAGGTACATATGCCACTTGTTTGCAGTATAACCTATGGCTACACTTACATAACTCTGTTAGGACACTTGTAATTGTTTGTACTTCTCACATTTTCATGAGTTAGATCATATATATGTCTTAGCCACATACTATTACTCAGTTAGGTCGTTCATGAGTGTGCGTACATTTTCTCTTATAGAAGAAAAGTTATCCCCCACCCCCCTCTCATAGTGTTATCTTGTTGATGAAAGTAGGTGGGCATTATAGACAGCTGGCATGGAGCAAATATGTGCAGTGCATAGCTCGAAGACCCAACAAGGACAAACAAAACATCTCAGTTGTCTCTGAATGGCTGAATCCAGATGTGATGCTCCTACGGCTGTGTTTTCTTCCCATCGCTGCAAGAGGACATGAAAAAAAGCCAAGCTTCTCGCGGTGTGACCGGTCAGAGCAGTGAGCTCCAGGACTCTCCCGTATGACCCGGGTTCAAAGCTTGACGCCTCCTTATTTTCAAAGTCATAGGGGAGTCTTCTCCTTTGATCTAACTTTTTTAGAGGACATGAAAAATCATTCATATGTTGTGTTTTTGTCATATGCCTAGTGTGTTATTCCTATCTTTTTGCAATTCCTGTTTTCCTTGCGAATTAAGTGGGGCAGAACACAAACATAGTTGTACCCTCGGTTAAGCTCATTTCTTATGTGGACAATGTGACATATTAATGCGTTGTATTAGAATTATACTAGTACAATTGGAACATTAGAACTTTGCACGCTCCATTAGTTTTGTTGGAGGAAGGGTGTGGTTGGTTTACTAATTTATTGGAGAAGAGGGGGTCAGAACTAGAGTAGCCACTGCATCTTCTACATCTTAAACTCTGGCAGAGAAGGCATCACAGGATTTCAGATTGGGCTACCTATTTTAGAGGATTCTCCGATGAGCACGAACCCTTTTTTTTTTGTTGTTGTTGACCAAAGAGAACATACAGGTTCTACCTGCTTTTCTACATGCAAGCTTTTAAATTAAGTGTACCTAGATTTGTGATTTGTCCCGCCTGTCCATACTAGATCTCCTTGAACTCTTCTGTGTCCTTAAGAATGCTAGGCATCGTTATCTTCGATGGCACAATGGCATTGTGTGATTCGATTCTCGAGGCTGAAGGCTAAGGACTGCAGAAACATACCTTTTGTCATCCAGCTAGCCCACCGCCGCCCATGGCCTGCACCAGGTACTTGAACTTAGGTTTGCAGTGATGCAATCATATAGAATGAGTGATGTACCGTTCTCACTCTCCTGAAGGCTTTAAAGACATGCTTTAAATAGAATGAAAACTTGATGAGTCAGTTTTACCGTGTACAATTACAATGAAGCTGCGAAGTCCAGATTGCAACATTTGACTATGAGTTTGCCATTTGGAACATAAAAGTTCTTCGGATGGTTATTTGATTAGGGGATTGCATTATTTGATCGCTATATGTTCAGTCCATGGAACTTTGCTTTGCCGCTTTGGAATACCATTCCCATTTTCTATCAGATAAAAAAAGAAAGTTGTGCCATCAAGAAACAAAAACTTGCACCAACAGGAAAGGTCATTTCACTGCACATGCAGATTCACTGCTATGTCAATCAGTACAGAATCGCCAAAAAAGCAGACCCTAAGGCTGGGGCAACAATTTCATATCATCATACTCTGAACAGAACAAAGGTGTGGCCTCGGTCCCCAAGCAACAATCTCAAGGAAGAAGGGAAGAGCATAAGCTTAAACTGAAAAGAGAACATGATGTGCTGAATTCAGGGACATTGTTGGCATATTAAAGATACACAAAAAAGAACAGGGGCCCATTTCACGGGCATGCTTCTACAAGAACCTGATTTCCACGTACGAGTACAGGGAAGCAACAAGGATTCATGGATGTTTAGTCTGCATCCATGTCCATGGCATTCCCCAACAACAACTGAAAGAAAAATAGAAAATCACCGAGTTCTCTTCTCACCCTGATGAGTCTGCTGCCATCGCCGCCTGCACTTCATCAATCGCGATTCTCGTTCCTCCCTGACGACGGAAGAGGTCACCGTGCTCCTCAACCTCCTCGCAGTGGCCTTCTCTGGAGCTCGCCGCCGGCATCCACCCCGTCTCCGCGTCCCCTGCTGTGTGGGGAGGCCGTCTCGGCAGCTGCGATAGTCCTCGGCAACTGCCACGCTGGCATTGCCTCCAGCAGAGGACGGCCAGCAGCGCAGCGGCCGATACGGCGGCTTGTGCGGCGGCGTCCCGGCCAAAGCTTTCGGCCCGTCCCGGCGACTTTCTCTCATGGGCCAAGCTGCTTTCCCGAAGTGAGTACGGGCCCAAACTGAGATTGTTTCGGCCCAACTGCACCTATCCTGTTTCTTTTAATTAATTTCAGGATCTGTTTTACAATTTACAGTAAATTAAATTAAACTCTCCTTCAAAAAAATAATTAATTAAATTAAACTTCCTGACCAAAGCTAATATTTTCTTAGTAAACAGGGGATTTTCTGCCGCGGCGCCGAGCTAGCCGGCTCCGGCGACCTCCCCGTCCCCGGCGGCGGCGGGGCGCTGGAGATTGTGGGATCCCGGATCCACGGCATCCGGCCTGCCGATGTGTGCTTCTCAGCGCTCTACGGCATGGGCGCAGTGTGGGTTCTGTCCCTCCCTCCAAGGCCGTCCTGGACTGGAGACGACCGCAGCGGCAGCTGAGGCCTCACAGCTAGGGTTTCGTAATCGGCAGCCACAATGTCGTCGGTGCGGTCAGATTCGGCGTCCAACATCAATCTTCGTTGGAGGTTTGTTTATTTCTATGCCTAATTGCGAATCGGGTGCAGATTTGGTTATCCCCTTCGATTGATTGATGAGTAAAAATGGTTTCTACTTTGATGAAAAAAAATGGTTTATCATTTCTAGCAATGTGACCCAGTGCCTGCAACTTGGGCTTCGTGGATGATAGTTTACACGCGGTGGATGAGCAACTTCAGATCAGGGCAAGGTGCAAATTTCTCTCTTACCTGAACTAAATTAAATGAGTGGAAACTTTACAGACACGGGAAGACCGCACATTTGCTTTGCTTTTGTAAGCATCAGATGCTTCCAAGCATTTCTGTAGCCTGAATTAGATTAAATTACATAAAGCCTTCAGGCACAAAAGGATGTAGCCACTAAGCTCTTCTTTCGGCTTATGCTTTTTGTAAGCATCAGATGCTTTTGGAAGCTCACAGGGAATGTTGTAGCAGGACCATTGAAGTAAAGTAACGCACTGATGTCCATCACCGCAGTCGAGCCTGCAAATCAACAACTACCGGTTCTGGTTTGACAAGCCACGTAGAGGTGATTGTGCACTAGCTCCTTCCTCATCTCTTGCTCTCTTCTCTCGCTTATGCTTTTTCTGTAGGAAGATGCATGGAAGCTCACAGGAAGTGTTGTAGCAGAACCATTGAAATAGCATGTACATCCCCGTGGTCGAGCCTGTAAGTTGACAAACTCTCTTGCTTCGGAACTTCCGCTTTCCTATCGTCTTTACTGGTTATCTGTTTTTTTGTTACTCACAACAAACCACGTACAGGTGAAGTGAGCGTGCCCTCGATCCTGGTAGCGAGCCATACTAAATCAGATCTGCTACTCATCTCCAACACAGATCATAGGCAACACTTGGTTGACATCATCAAGCACATAAAAAGGTAATTAAGTACTAAGACATACATAACCCAATATAAGCATCAGTTGTTATTTCTTTACTGTTTTACAGTTGTTACTACTTTGTTTTTCTGTTAAGGCCGCCAGGTATGCTCTGCTTTTACCATTGCACTGCTCTGTTGTTATTAATTTGTCGATGGGGTAGTTTGGAGTGCTGAGGCGTACTGCTTTGGTTACCTAATCATTAGCAAAAAAAAAAAGGACCGGAATGTATTCATCCCTGCTGTCTTCTGGCAATCCCTGTGACCCGTCTTCATATTTTCTGTCTGTACATCTCAATAAGGGGTCAGTCCATCTGTCCTAAAATTTTATTTCCATTTTTGTTCACTAGAAAGCAATGTCTCAGATGCTTGCTCTTGCCTTTTTGATGGTTGCTCACATGCTCTGTTTTCATCTTATGGGAGAGTTTAGAACTCTTGCCAATATTCATTAGGACGCTGCATATACTTTATTTTTCTTTCTGGTAACCGTGTGATTTTTATTTTTGTAATATATTATTGTTACACTTATACTAGGATTTTTTAATTATTTTTAGTACCAAAAGTGACTTATCTAGATGTTGATAATTTTTATTCTCAACAAGAATTCTCTGTTAATTCCCTCATTCATATAGAAGTGCTTGAGTAATCAGGAATGGGTACCGGAGCTAGTGAACGTGAGGTATTGGAGAAAAAATTGGAGAAAAGGTTGAAGGATCCAAAAACAGAACCATTAGTTTCTTTGCCACTATATTTTATGAAAGAAATCACAAGCGGTTTTTCCACTGAACGAGAACTTGGCAGGGGTGCGTGTGGAATCGTATACAAGGTAATGACCATTCCTCTTTCACTCCAATATTCAACCAATGGCAACAGAGAGATAATAAATGGTTGACCTACGTGCTATGAAGGGAGTTCTCCGGAGCGGCAAAACTATCGCTGTAAAGAAGATTTTCGATACATATCTAAGGGACAATGATAATCAAGTTAAGAATGAGATCATTTGTCTGACGGAGGTGAGGCACCAAAATGTCGTACAACTTGTAGGTTACTGTGTCGAAGCTAAATCGGAAGTGATGGAATATAGTGGGAAACATGTTATGGCTGATAAACATGAATGTTTGCTCTGCTTTGAATTTCTTTATAACGGAAGCCTTGACAAACATCTTTCTGGTATGTTGAAATACAATACTAAGATCTTCTGTCTTATTTTACTTTGCAAGGTTTACTTGATTAGAAATTTAGAACACACACAACTCTATCGTGATATCAATAGCCACAGTGATAAATTCAATTATATTTTCTCTGTTTGTTGATCTATCTCTACAGATGACACCTCGGGCCTTGATTGGGACGAGAGATATAAGATAATTCGGGGAGTTTGCAGAGGTTTGCATTATCTTCATGATAAATGTCGTATCATTCACCGGGACCTCAAACCTCAAAATATACTGATGGATGACATGATGATGCCGAAAATCGGGGATTTTGATTTGTCCAGGATTTTGGGTGAAGAAAAATCCAGAACTGTCACTACAAACCTTGCTGGAACACTGTAAGCTATGCCTCCTCCTAGAGCTTCTATTTTTTTACTATTTTCTACTGCTGATTATGCTAAATTCTTCTGCAGTGGATATATGGCACCAGAATGCATAGAACATCAATTTATCTCTTTTGAGTCAGATATATTCAGTTTGGGTGTCATAATCATAGAGATAATCATAGGTCGCAGGGACTATCCCAGTATTGGTGAGAGAACCGAAATGTCTCTCAAGCACTATAGAGACAAAGTAAGATTATTTTATACTACGTACCAAAATTTCCTACCTGACTTGTGCAAATGTTTTTTGTTTAAATTACTTATGCAAATGTTTAGGTAGTTGGAAGTTGGAGTAACAGAACACCCACACATATGTTACCGGAAATGCATATCCTGCAAGTGGAAAAATGCATCTCTATTGCCCTGATGTGCCTGGAACCTGAATCAAAGAAGAGGCCTACTTCACTGGACATAGTTCAAGGCCTAGATGCACTAGAACCAGAATCTGGGTCTCCTGGAAACTCCCCCAGTGATTCTGAGGAGGTATGATCTCTCAACGTGCACCCGAGCCTCTCCACTATCAATTTCATAAGACTGTCCAAATTAATATGCATGTCTGAATGAATAAAGACAATGCTCCTTTTTTATCTTAATTAGTGTCCTCTTATAGTTATAGTGCATTATCTATATCTATGTTAGAAATTGTCCTGCACAGTGACAAGTTATTCACTAATCTCCATGTGCGGAGGCATCACTTGGATTTACCGAGATGTACATGCAAGATCATTAGATCAATCACATGTGACACCAGTGGCTTGATAGTTGTTGATGAGGTCCAGCCACCAAGTGCCGATTGGCACCCTCCAAACTGGGATTCCAGTTGGCCAGAGCACACCTAAGTTACGACTGTCATAAGCCAATTAGTTTGGCATAACCTTTCTTTTAGTGTTGCTAATAGGGTTCGTGAGGATATATGGGTTTATGCACTCATTAATCATATTATTTTTCTATGACAAAAAATGTGACATATTTGACGTTTTAACTGCAATATCATATTTATACCCTTTACTAACGTTGAAATCTAACCACAAGATATACTTCTCTAATGCTCAACACATCCACTTTTTTGTCCAGGATAGGAGAAATCAAAATCTTCAGAGTCAAGTAAAAGAGAACATAATCAACATACCGAAGACCATCTGTGCCATTAACAGTCTCAATGAGTGCGCCAATTTGTTCCAGTGGGTTACATCTGCCATTTCATCTCCAAAACTTCAGCTGAATGAAATACAAAAGGAAAAACTTCATGGAGATGTAAGGCAGTTGCAGAGTGACCTTCAATGCCTTAGTGATACTCTACCAGCAATGTACAACCTCATTGATCGAGCAGAGTGGAGGATCCATGATCATTATGTGGCTGAGCTCCATTCAAGACTCAAAGATGCAGTGTATGATGCAGAAGACATTCTAGATGAGTTCAGATGGTATGAGACAAAGCTTTCAGTAGAGGGCAATGCAATCTCTGTGGAACCAGTCATTGACTTCTTTCACAGTGTCACTCAAGGCAGCCCCAACAAGGTGAATGATATCCAAAAGAGACTCAATCAACTTTCTGGACAGCTTGAGAAAATGGGCTTACTTCAAGCAGCTATTCAACAGTTTGACAGATCATTAAGGCCCGAGACCACCACTTTCCCCACGGAGGCAAAGATTTTTGGCCGTGATGTGGAAAAGAAGAAGCTGATCAGGTTGCTTGGTGTACCAACAAATAAAAGCGTGAATCCTTTTGGATGCAAGAGAAAAAGAAGTGGAGTCGGTTCCTCCATAAGCAATCAAATTTGTGCTACCATTGACACTAGTGAAACAACAATAACTAGTGTTCCAGTTTTGCCAATTGTTGGAATTGGGGGTGTTGGAAAAACCACATTGGCTCAAGATATCTGCAACCTTTATGAAGTGAAACATCACTTTCACCTGATAATTTGGATTTGTGTCTCGAGATGATTTTGAGGTCAAGAGATTAACTAAAGAAGCCTTAGAACAATCTTGTGGGAAAGTGCCAAAAAATGATAATCTGAATTTTCTTCAGACTTCTCTTGCAAGTAGCCTGAACACTAAAAGAGTCTTACTTGTCCTTGACGATATGTGGGATGGAAAAGAGGAGGAGTGGAAGCGCTTCTATGCACCTTTCAGAAATATGCTTCAAGGAAGCATGATTCTCGTCACCACTAGGTCACCAAAGGTTGCTAATGTAGTTGGTACTATGGATCACTTTCCCTTAGAGGGTTTGAAAGAAGATGTCTTCCGAAAATTCTTTAAACTATGTGTGTTTGGATCAGATAGAACCATCAATTATGCTGAGTTGGAACAGATTGGTGAAAAAATACTCCCAAAGTTGAAAGGCTCTCCTTTGGCTGCAAAAACCATTGGACGGCTGTTAGGAATGAGCCATGAACTAGCACATTGGGATAGGATTCTCGAGAGTCAGCTGTGGGAGCTTAGACAAGAGGAGACCGACATTTTGCCAGCGCTTCGGTTGAGCTACATGTATTTACCATTCCATTTAAAGAGGTGTTTCTCGTTCTGTGCCGTTTACCCAAAAGATTACCGTTTCAGGAAGAAAGATTTAGCTGAAATTTGGGTGGCAGAAGGCTTAGTAGAAAATCAACACCGTGGTGATCAGTATTTTGAAGAACTTGTACACCTGTCATTTTTTCAGAAATATCCACATTTCCATCCATGGTTCCAGGATGAATATGTAATACATGATTTGATGCATGACATGGCACAACTGGTTTCAAAGGATGAATGCTTCGTATTAAAATATATTAAGGATATTCCGAAGATCCATCAGAATGTCCGCCATGTGTTGGTGCTCAAAGGTGGAGATATTGGGTGTTCTGATTTATTGACTCTTGACCTGGGACAGCATAGAAAGCTGCGCACCCTACTTTGTGACCTATCCTTAAAGAGTATAATTGGCCATTCTGTGATGGAGAAATGGTGTGCTGAACTTTTGTGCATGCGTGTCATGGTCTGTTCCTCTATCTCTGAGTGGGGGTTGCCAGGTACTATCAGCAATATGAAGCATCTTCGGTACCTTAAAATCTCCAACTCATGCCTTTGCAAGAGCTTTCCTGCTGGATTTTGTCACCTTTTATAATATGCAGATATTGTATGCTAAGAAATGGGAGATTGATGACATGCCTAATGTCTTTGGTATGCTGATCAATCTGCAGAAATTTGAATCAGCAAAATGGCAAATTCATCACATACCTTCAGTGGATATTCATGGAGGTGCAAGTTGTGCAACTGACGAAGGGCCAGGAAGGGAAATTATTTTTAGAAACTATAATGGAGAATCCCTTCCAATCTTCTTTCATCCACAAAACTTGCCAAATTTAACATCACTTGTGGTTGATTATTGGGAGAACGTCGAGAGCATATCATTACACAGTTACTACAGCACTGGTAGCACTTTCTTGTCGCTGACCAATGTACGAATTGAAGGTAGCCAAACATTATCAAGCGTGGAACAATTTCTACAACCTACTTATGTGCCCAACATCAAGAATATAAAAATTCACAGTTGCAGAAATTTAGAATGTCTTCCAACTGAGAAGCTTAAAGATTTGTGTTTCCTAGAACAACTGGATGTGTCCGGATGTCCAAATATGAAATCACGATGCCTGTTTGCCCCGTCCCTAAAGTGGCTGCATGTAGATGACTCTGGGAATCTTGGATACATGATTGAGTGTAGTTCTCTGATCAGCTTGCATTTATCAAACTACCCTCGTGAATCCATCCAACTGCAAATGTGGAATCTGTCGTCATTGCAGGAGCTCGATATTCGTCAGTGTCCCTTTTTGAGAATCATTAAAGATTCATCAGAACTTATGTCCACTGACCTTTCCCTTTGTGAGGCCCTTTCAAACATTGATAATCCAAGGTTCCCGTTTCTCAATCAGCTAACCATTGCCAACTGCGATAGGCTTCAAACTATCGATGACCTCCTTTATCACCCTGCCATTGGGGGAATTTGGATTTACAACTGTGGTCTGTTGTCCCTGCCAACTAATAGATTAGTAGGTTTTCCTTGTCTGCAGAATTTGGGCATTTCATTGTGTCGAAGTCTCAACTGGCAAAGTGGAATGCTGTTACCATCCTCCCTACAGAAGCTCGTGTTACGGAGTTGTGGGGATTTCTCCGCCTGGTTTTCTAGTTGTCTCGAGAATCTCACCTCCCTCGAGTCATTGGAGATTTGTGACTGTGAATGCATAGTTTCTGTTCCTGACCACTTGTGGATGAGTAATCTGAAGTCACTTAAGGGATTGACGTTTATTAGATGTCCAAAGCTTAAATCAATTGGTGGACCAGATGCAATTGCACACATAAAAAAAATAATTATTTGTGGCTGCCCAGAGTTGAAGGAAATTGACCAGCCACTAACGAAAGATTCAAGACTTGTCTAGATTGCTTGCACGAGAAAGTGGGCTTGCCCTCTTTTTTCGAAGGTATGTATGCCACTTGTTTGGAGTATAAACTATGGTTACATTTACAGAACTATGTTAGGACACTTGTGAATGTTCTTCTATGTCATGTTTTCATGAGTCAAATCATATTTATTTCTTAGCCAATTATATTGTTACCCTTAACCTTCTAGTTTTTTTCTGAAAGCATGGCAGTCCTTTTTCCCCCTCATCGTCTTGTCTTCTGGATGCCTGCAGGTAGAAATTAAAGCCGGTTGAGATGGAGCAAATATATGCAGTGCAGGGCTCCAAGACCCACGAGAACGAACAAAACATATCACTCGTCCGTCGTCCCTGAATGGCTTAGTCTGGTTCCTAATTTCCTATGCTTATACGGCTGTTTTCTCTTCCCTTCTCGCTGCAAGATGACACGAAAAACTATTCGTATATTGTGTTTTAGTCATAGGGAAAGTATTTTCTTGTAGCTACTCCCATGTTCATATCTTAAGATTTAGGGTATGTATGACAAAAAAAAGTATATGTACGTGAAGTATATGATCATACTAGACCATCTATGGTATTATATATGTCAAGTATGCAAGCATACATAGAGTATGTGGTCATACTTATTTTATATAGTACAGTAAGTGGCATTTTTGTAATATATTAAAAGTATGGGTTCTCTTGAAATTTTTTCGCGTAAGAAGATTTAGAGTATCTTAGTATTACTATATAGATATACTCTATGTGATAAACAAGTATGAATATATACCTAAGGTAGGTTTCTAGATATGAGAGTAACTACTCCCAGAAGTATAGAAAATGCACCCTTTAGTCATATATATATATATATATATATATATATATATATATATATATATATATATATATATATATATATATATATATATATAGTGTGTCATTGCATCCCTCGGTTAAGCTCCATTTTCTATATCAAGAATGTGACTTAATGCACTGTAATACGAACATATTCGTGTGATCGCTGCATGAGAGCTTCACATACTCCATTAGTTTTGTTCGGTGTGTTTCGTTTATTATGTCTGTAGACTTGACGAGGGAACAGAACAAGAATATCATCTGCATCTTCTTATGTCTGGAAACTAAAAATTCTAGCGGAGGGATTAAACTGTAATTGGAGAGGGGCAAGTGCTGGAGTAGCTTGTGTGTGTTTGGTTTGCGGAAAAATATTTGCAAGGTAGCCAAGCCAAAATTTGGCTTGGACCATTTAGCTGTCATTTGGTTATGTGCTAAAATTTGGCGTGGTAGCCATATTCGTTCATTTAATTTAGGTAGCCCAGTTTGTCAAAATTCATTTGGTAAATATCATGATTTGGTAACTCTCTAAAATATATGGCAATTGAAAAAATAGACCCTCTCTAATAGTTTGTCATTTTAACTTGGTATAAAATTAAAAAAGACCTACCGGTCCTAACAGAAGTTGTTGTGACTTCTTCACTTGGCGCAAGGCAGAGCTCCTAAAGGGTATATTATATATTTTACACAACATTTACATGACATGAAAAAGCTAACAAAACAAGAACCACATTATTTTGAGCATTCTATAACTCGTTATGCATTTTTCAAGATTCACCATATATCAATAAATAAATAGAGTTGAATACAAAGTATCACAAATATGGCATTTAATATTTTTATCATGTAGCACTCATCAAGACAAATCCAACAAAATTTGTCTCACTGAAATTAGACCAATATTCACCAAGATATGATTTTTCTAAGCTTTTTCATATATTATGGAAATCTATTTTTGAATAAAACGAAAATCCTAAGAAGACAACGACTTTGCATCCGAGCCCCTAGAGATTTCAAAAATTAACCAAACCCTGGTTTAAAACTTTTTCTCTTGCGTATTTTGCATCTAAGTCTGAAAAGTGCAATGAAATCATGGATATGCCCTTCCACTTCAACCGTACGTACGGAGGAGTAGCTATGCCAAGTTGTTTCCGCGCACATAAATATACGTGCATGGAAGGGAGAAATACTAAGTCGATAAAATTGGCAAGCTGGTTTAGCAAATTGTTGGAGAGTAATTTTGTTTATTTTGCCAAATTTTCTATGATAGCAACTTGGTTTTGGTAAACTGTTGGAGTTGCTTGAGCATCTCCAACAGTTTGGTAAAATAGGTTCTATCTTCGAAATTTAGCAAAATAGGTAAAAATAACTCTCCAATAGTTTGTCATCTGACTTTGAAAATTTTAGCAACTTACCAACGAGGTCGTCCGAGCTCGAATCGGACTGCGTATCGCGACTCACGGCGCCGCATGCCTTTCCGCGACTCCTTCCCATGCAGAGGAAGCTTGGCTTTTGCGGCTGACGAGGACGAGGACAACGCCGCTGGGGACAAGAGCTAGTGGATAACCATGACGCAGAATCCGAGGTACAAGCGGAGGAGCTCGCCGTCCCTTGGCGTCGGCGGCGGCCACTCGCCGTTCAAGGCTATTGTGGGCTCTGGCGCGCCGGCGTTCGCGCCGCTCTGCTTGAGGACGGACGACAAGGCTGCACGCGTTGGGATGACGGACGACAGGCAATACTAGCTTGCTTGATGATGTCACATATGTTTATGGCCGTTTTCCTTCACAAAAAATAATTCTGTAAATACAATAGAAATACATGTATATGTTTCAGTTATTTACAAATTTCCTACTACTTTCAAATGCTTATAACTTTCTCATTTTTTTTAATTTGGCAAGTTAAAAATAGTGAACTGTTGGAGCGAGCCTCTTTTTAATTTGGTATATTATTTTAGCAACTTGTCAAAACATAATATTTGACAAGTAAATTTTACCAAACTGTTGAGGGTCACCAATTTGGTGGCTAGGATTTCACTGCGCACAAATGTAGCTTTCCTCTCAAAAAAGAGAGAAAAAAGAAGTGTATACAAATCTAGCTTTGCTATTTGGAGGCATGTTTGTATTTATGGAAGTGAAAATATATGAGTCGAGTGGTCTTAGTGCAGATCATTTGTAGCATGTGTTATTTTTTCATATTCTGTTATGTGGATGGATATTTAGGGGATAATTGGGGATAACTAGGCCTTATGCTTAGCCAAGAGTTTAGGATAACTAGGCTTTATGCTATGCCAAGAGCTTCAGAGATTGGCCTTATGCTATGCCAAGAGCTTGAGGGGAGATTAGATTGTTTCTTTATAATTCATTGCTTGATTTCCATTGTGCCCCATGGGCTGAATATAAAGGGTACATAGAACTAACACCTCTTGTGCCTAGACAATATGGTACTATTCCTATAGACAAATAACTAAGAGAGACACTAATTAATAGTAATGGGCTTAAGGCCCAACTAGGACACTTGCGCCCTACGGCGCCCCTCTTTATGCCCATGACATCTCCCCCGCCCTCGAAGACCCAGCTCGTCCTCGAGCTGGAGAGCTGACGCGAAATAAGGTTAAGCCTTTTACATCTCGGCTTCCCCTTTTTATTGAGGACTAAAATACAAGGATATCCACCTGGATCCCATGGGAAGAGCGCCTGTGCTGCCTTCATGTAGGCTGAAGGGTGGAGGGTGAAGTAGTCGACTCTTACGCTGGAAGTGTCTAGCACCACAGCAGGGCCAAGGATGAATGAGATAGCCTTTGAAGCCAGATGCTGGTTGCTGATACGAGGTCGCTGCACTGGAAACGCCCATACTTGGACCTCCACTGCAATTGGAGCAGCAGGCCGTATCGGCGAGGCCGAGTGGAGGAACACGCACGGCAGCGACGAGCTGAGGAGCATGCGTATCTGCCGCACCATGTGACGGACAAGCATACCTCGCACTGCTGCCTGGAGGCGCACCGTTGCTTGCTCCCTCGATGCTTTTGTGGCACGAAGAGCCTGCGCTCGGCGGCGTGCCAGGAGTCCCCGTACTGCTGCCTAGAGGCGTATAGCCGCCCGGCATTCACGATCCTCCTTCGCCTGGAGACGCTCCAGCTTTACGGTTATCTCCGCAAGGGTGCGCAGGCAGTTGTCGATGCCAACGGATAGCCGGTGGAGTGGGTCGGGGCGCGGGGGCGGTTTGAATCGCTGGAGCAGGAGCTCGGTGAAGCGACGCCACGCCGGGGTGCCTTCCTCCTCCTGGACTTGGAGGAACCAAACTCGGGCGTTAGCATTCAAATTGCAGGAAACCAGCCATACCCGTCCTTCCACCATGAAGCGCTCCCGGCGGAAGTAGAGCTCGCACTGGTTGATGAAGGCCTCCGGATCGGAGGTTCCATCAAACTGCGGGCAATCCATCTAGGGTGGTTGATGGTGGGGGCGATGGCCTCGCGATCAACACGGAGTCGCGGAGCAGCAGACGTCGTGCCTGCCTGGGCCGGGGACGTCGGATCACCCGGCATGGTGGTCTCCACCCGTACTAGATGAATGTGGCGGGAACTCAATCGCCGCGCTGATCAGGGGCGAATCGCAGTCACTCACGAGCAGTAGGGCGGGGGCGTGGCTTCCTCGTGATGTCGCCTCACGATCACGCGATCTCGTGAACGCGCGGATCGACCGAGCGATCCTTGGCAGAGTAGCGGACGACGCGACGATGGGCCGCAGGAAGACGACGCGGCGACGCGCAGCGATCTGGCGATGCGGCTCGTGGGCGCGCGGAGAGAAGCTTCGCAGACGATGCGGAGAAGACCCGCGCAGAGTCGCGAACGACGTAGACAGCGCGAGGAAGAGGCCTGCTGATGCGAATGGCGCGTGCGACGGTGGTAGGCTGAGGCGGCGGCGGATGGTTGTGGAGATCGGGAGGAAGTGATCGGGATTGTTGCTGTTGGCGGCGGCCGATGGAGATGGAGGCACAGCGGCTGGTGACTGTGGTGGATCGGGCTGCGATCTGGATTGAATTTTTTTTGGAAACGGAGGGAGTTGGCGGCGGCTGCTGGATCGGGGATTGCGGCGGCGGTGTTAGGGTTTGGTGCTAGATCGGGGTTTTTTTTTAAAGAGGATCAACAGCAGCTGTGGATGGAGGATCGAAAGGCTATCTGATACCAGCTGTTATGTGGATGGATATTGTCGGGTACCTAGATTAGGGGGTCCTAAGCTAGGAGGATTAGAGGCGAGCAAACCTTACTTTGCCCTCACTAAAATCCCGAAAAGTTAATCAAAGGAAGCCCCTGATTCTCCTTCTATACCACGAGTTGGGCCGGCCCACGACGACGCTCACAAAGCCACAAGGCCCACCGACTCGAGACGCAGCCGCTCGCCAGCTCGAGGAAGAATGACGGAAACCGCTCGAGCGAGCGACCGCTCGAGACGGTGACGGGGACCGCTCGAGCGAACAAGTACTCGAACCCGCCTCCAATAATTGCTTTCCCAGGGCACCCACGTGGCTACAGGGCTCGAAACAGTGCAGCGGTACACCAACTCCGCCTAACTCCATGGCTACAGAGCCCGTAATAGTGGATCATACGCCGATCGCTTCCACCATTACGCTGCCCATCCCCCGGATTCGAGGATGGCAGAAGCCACTGTGACACCACGCCGCACACTGTACCGCGTACGGCACCCCTTCAAACGCCATTGTCAACTCCCCGTACCACCAAACACGCCGCTCAGTCCCATCGCTCGGGCCCTCGACCCCTCGAGGCGGCCTTCAACCGCTCGAATAATGATGGTGGATGTGACCGGTGTACGGCGCGCGCGGTGACCTGTCTACCCCACCACGACGGCCGCTCGACGGGGTTCCCGGGCACGCCACCATCAACCATCCCTCCATTTCATCAGCCCGCGTCAGGCAAGGACGAGCAGGACACCTTTGCCCATGCTGCTACAGGCTCGAACCGGGCCAAAGCATGAATCCACAGGCTCGAACCGGACCATAGGAAGCATCTACAGCGCCGACGACTCGATGGAGCGCCCATGCCTACGCGATCGCCCTACCAAATCTTGTACTCCTGAGCCTCCCCTTGGCCTATAAAAGGGGACGCCAGGGCATAGCATAGGGCAGGTTCCTACACACACAACTCACCCACAACTCTCCACACGCTAAGTCTCAGGACTGCCTTGTACTCACCCCTGTACAAGCACTTCGGTGCAAGATAATACAAGTTCTCCTCCCCCCGCTGGACGTAGGGCCTTCTTTGCCCGAACCAGGATAAAAATCTTGTGTCCTTCTTGCATCACCATCCGGATTAGGGAGCACGCTTAGAAATTTACTTGTTGGTGTGATGCCCCCGGGGTACGAAACACCGATAGTTGGCGCGCCAGGTAGGGGTACTGCGTGTTTTCGCCCGATTCCCGCCATTTTTCCGGATGGCATCTTCCACTTCATCGCTTCCTTTCGCTACGGTGATCTGGTTTGGGAGCTTGGAGTTCGTGTCGCTCGGTACGGGCTACGACATGGCTCTGCTCTCGATCGGTGAACCAGGCGGGGGACGCTCTTCACCCCCACGCGCTGGTGGAGTCGCGCGCCGACCGCGTCACCATGGCTCGCCACCGCGGCGCCGACGCCACCGGCACCAGCCTCATCGCCAGCCCACGCAGGACCCTAAGCACGCTGCTCGCGTACCCTCCCAGCCGGACGCCATGGCACACCCAGCAGGGGCGCCGAGCGCACGGCAGGGGGTGGCACGTAGGCAGGAAGCTCTCGACGTAGACCCTGGCTTCACGTTCGCCATGCGTTCACTGAGAGAGCCCGGCGTGGCACCTCGAGCACGCGCACGACCGACGTCGCCCAACCTCTTGCCGCACGGGCTCTATCGAGCTCGTCGCAGACTCCCGTTCGGGCTCACCAACGCAGCCACCACGTACGCCAACGAGATCCGGTCAGCAATGGGGCCGCAAGAGGAGAGCCCTGGCCCCCTCTTGCGTGCCGCCATGAACTTGGAGATCGTGTGGCCCGCGTCGGTGGACCGCGGGTTTGACCGGGCGCCCGGCTCGCTACGCCACACCATGGTCGGGAACATGCGCCGCTGGATCAAGGAGGAGAGCATGGGAAGGCCCTGGACTCCGTCCGGCGCTGACCCCGACTCCGATGACTCGGACTCAGGGTGCTATGACCCGGCTCGCGAGTGTTTTCGTCTCGAGGATGACGTCCCGTCGGATGCAGAGACAAGAGACGACGACAACGCCACAGCGGCCGCCGCTACGGCCAACCGGCCAGTCGGAACTCCGGTGGCCGGAACGTCAGCGGCTGGAGCCTTGAAGGTGATCGAACCTCGCGAGGTGCCGCCGCAGGACCAGAACAACCAACGACCTGAAGATGATGCTCGAGCGGCACAATGGGCACAGATCCGGGAGATCGAGGCCAAGATGGATGCAGAGCGTGCAAACTTGGACCTGCTCAAGCGCGCCCTTGAGCAGAACCAACTTCCTCCGCCTCGACCTCCCGGCGCTCGAGGAAAAGCACGAGGTGTTTTCAACCGCATCGTCAATGACGGACAACCAGAAGCGCCGGCCGAGCCAGCCCGTTTCCCTCGAGCAAGCCAAAATGTTCTTGCAGCAGCCATGCTGCTGTGGGACATGCCTGCGCCCTCGAATCCGCAGGAGTTGCTGATACGAGATGAGGTCCAAGGGCTTCTCCAAGTCGCGGCTGCCCAGCAAGCCGAGAGCTCGGCCTCGAGACGACGCGAGGCGGCCTCGGAGCAACCACGGAACGAGTGGGAGGGCTCTGTCCACCAAGAGGCACCCCCTCGAGGTGGTAGAGCCCCCGTCCGCAACCGCGTCCTCGACAACCGTGCGCCTCAAGATGCGTGTCACGACATCAACGACAATCGACGACGCAAGGCCGCGGGAGCTGAAGACCGTGGCTACAAGGCCAATCGAGGGGGGCGCTATGACAGTGACGAGGACCGGCAGGCTCCCGAGCCACTGGCCCTCGAGTCTTCAGTCGAGCCATCCGCAACACGCCGCTGCCCAACCCGTTTCGACCCCCCACGAGCGTGGTCAAGTATAACGGGGAGACCAAGCCAGAACTCTGGTTGGCCGACTTCCGGCTGGCCTGCCAGCTGGGAGGGGCTCGAGAAGATAAGGCGATCATACGCCAGCTCCCTCTGTTTCTCTCTGACACCACTCGAAGGTGGCTCGAGGAGATTCCCTCCAACCAGATCCATGATTGGGCCGATTTGGTTCAGATTTTCGAGGGGAACTTCAAGGGTACCTACATTCGACCTGGCAACTCGTGGGACCTCCGTAACTGCAAGCAAAATGCCACGGAGTCTCTCCGAGACTTTGCTCGATGTTTCTCCAAATTACGCACCGAGCTACCGCACATCCCCGACCACGATGTCATCCTGGCGTTCGTCTCAGGCACCACATGCAAAGAGCTCGTGCGGGAGCTCGGGCGCAACCGCCCAAAGTCAGTCGACGAGCTCATGGATGTCGTCGCCGACTACGCTGCCGGTGACGAGGCCGTGGGAGCCTTCTTTGGCGGAGCTGGGAGCAAGCCCGCGCCGCCCCCAGGCGACGGTGAGGGCTCGAGCAAAGGCCAGAAGAAGAACGGGAAGAAGAAAAAAGGCAATCAGCAAGGCAAGCGCGTGGTCGTGGAGGACGAGGTCGCCGCGGCCGAGCGCAAGAAGCCTCGACCCCCTCCAGATGGGGCCGTCTTCGACAAGATGCTGAAAGAACCATGCCCATACCATAAAGAGCTGGTCAAGCATACCCTCAAGAACTGCCGCATGCTTCGAGGCTACTTCAAGCGGCTCGGTATTGGCAAGGATGATGACAAGAAGGATAAGGGTGACGACGACCGGGCCAACGACGACAACGGGTTCCCGCCCGTGGCCGACTGCTATATGATATATGGCGGCCCTACGACCCAGATGACGCGTCGGGAGCGGAAGCAGGAGCGCAGGGAGGTCTTCTCGGTGAAGCCTGCCACTCCTCAGTTCCTCGACTGGTCAGATGCTCCCATCATGTTCGACCGTGATGACCATCCAGAACACGTCACCAACCCCGGCGCATACCCTCTCGTCGTCGACCCGATTATCCTCAACGCCCGCTTCACCAAGGTCCTCATGGACGGAGGCAGCAGCCTCAACATCATCTACATGGAGACGGTCACGCTGCTCGGCATCACGAGGGCCCAGCTCAAGCCGAGCACCGGGGGCTTTCACGGTGTCATCCCCGGCAAGAAGGCACTCACGATCGGCCACATCGACCTCCCTGTATATTTTGGCACGCGCACGAATTTCCGCAGGGAGGTCCTCACTTTCGACGTGGTCGGTTTCGAGGGGACCTACCACGCGATCCTGGGCCGCCCGTGCTATGCCCAGTTCATGGCGATCCCCAACTATGCATACCTCAAGCTCAAGATGCCGGGACCCAAGGGGATCATCACTGTCGACTCCACGTACGAGCACGCGTACTGCTGCGACGTGGAGTGTGTCGAGTACGGGGAGTCCCTGGTCGCGTCCAAGGAGCTAGCCAAGACGCTCGATTGCCTGGCAGCCGAGGCCGCCGCCCCAGCGCCCAAACGACAAGCCGGCAACTTCGAGCCCGCCGAGGACACCAAGAAGATCCTGCTCGACCCGAGCTCTTCGGGCGAGAAGACGCTGATCATCAGTGCCTCCCTCGACAGCGCATAGGAAGCCGTGCTCGTCGACATTCTCCGCGTAAATGCTGATATGTTTGCGTGGAGTCCCTCGGACATGCCTGGCATACCGAGGGATGTCGCCGAGCACGCCTTGGAGATCCGTCCCGGTTCGAGACCTGTCAAGCAACGCCTGCGCCGCTTCGACGAGGGGAAGCGCAGGATCATCCGCGAGGAGGTCGAGAAGCTCGAGAAGGCCGGATTCATCAAGGAGGTACATCATCCCAAGTGGTTAGCTAATCCTGTATTAGTAGAGAAAAAGAATGGAAAGATGAGGATGTGTAGACTACACTGGTTTGAATAAAGCATGTCCCAAAGTTCCATTTCCTTTACCTCGAATAGATCAAATTGTTGATTCCACTGCGGGTTGTGAAGTACTTTCCTTTCTCGATGCTTACTCTGGCTACCACCAAATAAAAATGAAAGAGTCTGATCAGCTCGCGACTTCGTTCATCACCCCTGTAGGCATGTATTGTTATGTCACGATGCCTTTCGGCCTTCAAAATGCCGGGGCAACATATCAACGCTGCATGCTTCAGGTTTTTGGCAAACAAATAGGAGAAACGGTCGAGGCATACGTCGATGACATTGTCGTCAAGACACGAAAAGTAGAGAACCTTGTCGAGGACCTCAAGTTAACGTTCGGGTGCCTCCGGGCCAAGAACATTAAATTGAACCCCGAAAAATGTGTCTTCGGTGTACCTCGAGGCATGTTGTTAGGATACATCGTCTCCCAACATGGGATCGAAGCCAATCCCGAGAAGATCGCGGCCATCATATGAATGGGGCCGATTCGAGACCTGAAGGAAGTGCAGAAAATCACGGGGTGCTTAGCCGCCCTTAGCCGATTCATCGCACGCTTGGGAGAAAAAGCCTTGCCTTTGTATCGACTCCTCAAAAAATATGAGCATTTTGCATGGACACCCGAGGTGGAAGAGGCCCTCTCGAGGCTGAAGAGTATGCTCACCTCCCCTCCCGTGCTCGTGCCACCTCGACCAGCTAGACCAGACAAGCCAGCCGAGACCCTCCTCCTCTACATTGCCGCAACCACCCAGGTGGTCAGCGCGGTCATAGTAGTCGAGAGGCAGGAAGAGGGGCACGCACTCCCCGTCCAGCAGCCAGTTTATTTTGTCAGTGAGGTGCTCTCGGATGCCAAGACTCGATACCCCCAAATCCAAAAGCTGCTTTATGCAATCGTGCTCACCCGTCGAAAGCTCCAGCACTATTTTCTTAGTCACCCGGTGATGGTAGTATCATCATTCCCACTTGGGGAAATTATCCAGAACCGGGAAGCAGTGGGTCGAATCGCCAAGTGGTCGGTCGAGCTCATGGGCGAAACCATCACTTACGCCCCACGAAAGGCTATCAAATCTCAAGTGTTGGCTGACTTTGTCGCTGAATGGACCGACGTCCAACTCCCCCCAGTACAGATTCAAGCCGAGCTGTGGACCATGTATTTCGACGGGTCGAACATGAAAACAAGAGCGGGCGCAGGCCTACTCTTTATTTCACCCCTTGGAGTACACATGCGCTACGTGGTGTGAATCCACTTCGCGGCCTCGAATAACATGGCAGAGTATGAGGCGCTCGTTACCGGGTTGCGTATCGCTATCGAGCTCGGGGTTCGACGCCTTGACGCTCGAGGTGACTCGCAACTTGTCAGCGACTAGGTGATGAAAGCCTCGAGCTGCCATGACGAAAAAATGGAAGCATACTGCAACGAGGTGCGCAAGTTGGAAGCAAACTTTCACGGCCTCGAGCTTAACCACGTCCCCAGACGTTTTAATGAAGCTGCAGATGAGTTAGCCAAGATCGCGTCATCTCGAGCGCCGGTCCCCCCAGACGTCTTCTCGAGAGATCTTCACGAGCCATCTGTGAAGTGGGACTCGGGGGCTGGAGCAGAACCAGTCATCGAGCCCGCTCCTACGACCGAGCCCCCCTCGACGGAGGCCGAGGTCATGGAGATCGATCAGGATTCGAGCCCACCAACAGATTGGCGTGCGCCCTTCCTCGAATACCTTGTTCGAGGGGAGCTGCCAGAGGATCGAACAGAAGCAAGACGACTGGCGCGTCGAGCCAAAACTTACGTCATCTACGGAGATGACAGAGAGCTTTATCGCCGCAGTCCGACTGGCATACTCCAACGATGCATCTCGATCGAAGAGGGCAGAAAATTGCTCGAAGACATGCACTCGGGGGCTTGTGGCCACCACGCTGCGCCAAGAACCCTTGTCAGAAACGCTTTCCGTTGAGGTTTCTACTGGCCCACTGCAACTGCTGATGCCATCAAGCTCGTCCGAGCATGTGAAGGGTGCCAGTTCTACGCCAAGCAAACTCACCTCCCAGCGCACGCGCTCCAAATGATCCCACTCACGTGGCCATTTGCTGTTTGGGGGCTCGACCTGGTCGGACCCCTGAAGAAGACGACAGGAGGCTACACCCACTTGCTCATGGCCATTGACAAGTTCACCAAGTGGATTGAGGCCAAGCCCATCACCAACATCCGCTCGGAACGAGCGGTCGAGTTCTTCACCGACATCATCCACCGCTTTGGAGTGCCTAACGTCATCATCACTGACAACGGTACTCAGTTCACGGGCAAAAAATTCTTGGACTTCTGCGATCAACACCACATCCGTGTGAATTGGTCGGCAGTCGCCCATCCTCGAACCAATGGACAAGTCGAGCGTGCCAACGGCATGATCCTCCAAGGACTAAAGCCAAGGATTTTCGACCGCCTCAACAAGCACGGCAAGAAGTAGGCGGCCGAGCTCCCTTCAGTTCTATGGAGTCTATGAACGACTGGAAGCCGAGCCACTGGGTTCACTCCGTTTTTCCTCGTCTATGGGTCAGAGGCCATCCTCCCCACTGACCTCGAATACGGATCCCCTCGACTCAAGGACTACAACGAGTAGACTAATGAAGAGAGGCTAGCCAACGCCATCGACCAAGTCGAAGAAACTCGAGACATGGTGCTCTTGCACTCTGCATGCTACTAGCAGAAGCTATGGCAATACCACGAGAAGAACGTGCGCAAAAGAGATTTTGAGGTCGGCGACCTTGTGCTCCGTCGACGACAAGACAAGAAGGGGCGCCACAAGCTCACTCCTCCCTGGGAAGACCCATTCATCGTGGTCGAAGTGCTGAAGCCAGGGACCTACAAGTTAGCCGATGAGGACGGCTCGATCCTCACCAACGCATGGAACATCGAACAGCTACGTCGCTTTTTCCCCTAGGCCTCGATGCCTTGTACATCTTTTTGTCTGAATGTACCGCTAGCATGAATGAATAAAAGCCCTGCAAATCAGTTTCTTACTTTTGTTCATATGCAAGGTGGGCTCGACTTTGTCTTCACAAAGTCAAGCCCCCCTCGGGGGCTAGACCAGGGGGGGACCCCCTGAAGTCCTCGAGAAAACACGCCTAGTTTTTTCAAAAGCGCTCGACGCACTCTTTTCCCTTCCCGCCTTGAGTTTTCTCACAAAAACTAAGTGTGAGCGTCACCTCGAGCCCTTGGAGCCGGGACGATCGAGCACAAGGTCACCCACGCTTCTGAGCTACGGTACCCCAACTCATCTTCCCTCGAAGCGGTTGGAGCATGGCGCTCGTACTTAGTCAAAAAAGAAATAATAAGGCAAGGGACAAAAGATAACTCAGGGTACAGAGAAAAAACTAGAGCACAATTGCATAAACCATAAACATAATGTTTAAAGGCCACTTGGGCCACTTCACGACCAGAATATGTTTCTTACAAGGGCCTTGTTGCCCAAACCTCGGCTCGCAGGCCGACTAAAAACTACTGCACGTCAGGAGGAAGGACTTCAGGCTCGAAACTCTCACCAAGACACGCCCCGGGCTCCTCGGCGTCGACCTTGAGCTGCTCGATCCGGGGGTTCACACCCCCTTCCTGCTCGTCCTCGGTGTAGGTGAAGCTGGTGGAGACAGCCTCCATCCCAGCCTGGGCAGCCTTCCTCGAGAGAGCGAACCCAGAGTAGAAGATGGCCAGGGTCCGACGTGCGGCGAAGACGAGGGCCTCCCGAACACGGCCCCGCAGAGAAGTGCCGAACTCGATGATTCGGCTGGCGTAGCCCTTGCCAGCGTCCGGCCCCTCGATGTCCACCACGGGCGCAAAGCCCCAGGTGGCACTGAGGGTGTCGATGGCGCCGGTAATATGGGCCTTGGCCGAGATCTCGCCATCGAGCACCGCGTGGGCCGACCTTGCGTCCTCACGCGCCGCCGCCAGGTCCGCCTCTAGAGCTAAAAAAGGATGCCAAAAGCTAAAAGCATGAACGACATACAAGAACCACGCGCAGAAAGGAAAAGCAGACGGCTCAAAGTACTTACTGGTGCAGCGGGTTGAGAGCCCTTGCTCGCGCTCGAGCGCCTGCGAGAGCTCGGACTCTTTCCTCTTGAGCGCACGACCGAGCTCGATCTTCTCTCCCCGCACCTCCTCGATCTTCTTGCCAGCAGATTGGATAGCAAGATCTTTCTCCGTCACCGACTGACGGAGATTGATCGCCTTCGTTTGAAAATCGCCTGCCCGCTTCTTCTCCGCCTCGAGCGCACTCGCGAGGGCCTCCTTCTGGGTGGTTTCTCGGGTGACCGCCGTCTACAGGTCCTTCATATATGTCTCGGCGGCGGCCTTTTCCCTCTCAAGCTGCTCGACGAGCTGGGCCTTGGCCTTGAAGCCTGCGTTTACCGTATCCGCGGCCTCCTTGATCCGAGTAGCGATCTCTTTCACCCACTCTTTCTCTTTCTGAGCCGTCTCCGCCTCCTGCCGAGCCATCTCTGCCTCCTGCACAGCTCGAGCGAGCTCGTCCTGGGCCCTCTGGGCATCCCCCTTGGCAGCGTCCAGCGCAGCGTTGGCCTCTCGGAGAAGCCGGGCAGATCGGTGCAGCTCCGCCTCGGCATCCCGGCCCTGACGCACGAGCCGCCTGATCTCGTCCTCGCTCTCACGAAGGGTGTGGATGTGGACGGACTTGGCGTAGGAGCAGCTCTGCGTTGACTGAATCACGAAAAGAAAAAGTCATGAAACAGACTGCAACAAGTCGGGAAAATGCAATGAAAATGACTGCGCTCGAGAACACTTATGGCAGAGAGACGGGGTATGTCCTCGAAAACGTTCTCGAGCCACTGCCGGCGCTCCTCGGACTCCATATGAGTCCCGAGCTCCTTTTGATCGTTCATCACGATCGCAGGAGCCTCGGGGTCGAGTGGGTCGGGGAGCACCAGCGGTGGCCTCTCCCAAAGTGGGTATGCCTCCCGCATGTCTCGGTCGATGGCGCTGTGGATTCCTCTACCACCAGGTCGACGCCTGCCGTCACCACCCGCTCGCCCAACATAGGCGGGCGCTGAGGTTGGCTCCAAGAAGACGATGCCTCCTGCGCGAGCGCCCGCGCCTCGATCCGCCTCCTCTCCAGGATCGACGATTCGGTGGGTCCAAAACCGACAGCTCGCATGTGGCTGTCAACGACAGCGGACGCCGTGTGCTTCCTCTGGGCCTCTTCCCAGTGGTCGCCCTCGGGCATGCTGGTGTACCTCACCTCACCCGTCGTCGAGTCAGGCACGAGGTGGGGCACCACGACCTCCCCGACTGCAGCGGCTGCGGCGGTGCCTGATACACCACCATCCGGAGCTCCTTGGGTTGCTCCTCCCCTTGCGCGCCGCCCTGCCGCTCCTCTTCCCGTGCGGCGGCGGGCTCCTCCATCTGCTCCACCCGTTCCTCCTCCTGCACAACGGCAGGGTGCTCCTCCGGCGCCCCTTTTTGCGTCATGATTTGGGCCTCCCCCTGCTCGTCCGGGGAGGCCTGGGGCACCTCAACCCGCTGCCCGGCGGAGGGGTCGGCCTCCATATCTTGAGGGGGGGTGGACACCCGGTCCGTCTGAGGGTCGGGCACCTGGCCCACCTCCTGCATCTCCACGTCGTCCACCGACCGATCGGTGGCCGCCGGCGTCTCCTCCTCCTCCTTCTCCTTGCGCCCCTCCTCGAGTTGACGCAGGCCAATTGGCCATGCCTTAGAGCCGGAGCTCAGGCTCTCGTCCTCGAGCACGATCGGGTGCCGCTCCGACCCGGCCCCCGTCGGCGGAGTGGCGGCTGTCGTCTCCGGCCCCGTCGCCTCCTTGTCGCCAGCCGCTGCATCACCTGGCACGACCGGTGATGATGATGCCTCGAGCGGGGAGACGGTCGAGGCAGTGGTGGTGGTGGCTGTCTTCTCCCCTGTCGCCGTGGTCACGGCCCCGGCACCTGCACGAGATGCGGCCGCCATCAGCTTCCCGCTCTCAATCACCTCCTTGGCTTGCGCTAACCAAATCGGAGTAGTAGGAGGAAGGGTCACTCCACCTGGGGCAGATGAAGTTTTGCTCGACCGTCCTGCGGTCTTCAACCTCTTTGAAGGCAGGACGGGAGGGAGTGACTGCAGGGGACGCTTGGCTCTAAAACAAGAAGGAGAAACAGAGAACAATGACGACAAGAAAATCCAGAACCAGAAAGACTAAAAGAAGGGGTCCGGTCGAAAGGCTTACCTTGAAGAAGAGGTGGTGCCGCTCGAACCACCCGCAGGGTTGGCAACCACCCCTGACTCGCTCGAGCCACTCGAGGGCTTCCGAGCCGCACCCGCATCGCTCGAGCCGCTCGGGGCCTTCCGAGCCATGGAGGCATCAGATGAGCGGCTCGGGGGTTTTGTTCCTTCAGCGGCCTTCCTCGCCTCGACCAGCTCCTTGGCTGGGTCCTTGGACGGGTCTCTCACGGGCTCCTGCGCCCGACGCGCCGGCGTCTGTTCAGAACGGCGGTCGCTGGAGGGAGCCCGGCGGACATCAGGGTGCTCGACGCCCTGAGTTGTCTTGGATGTGCGCGCATCTGCAGCCCTGTGCTGCCGGGTGCGCGCGCCCGGTGTTGAAGACGATTGACGAGAGGAAGACTCCCGCCGTGGTGGAGACGGCGTTCGAGCGTCTTGGTCGGAGCGGTGGGACGACTCCTCCCGCCGATCTCCTCGAGCCAGCGATGAAACAACGCATAGCTCGAGACGGGGCTGCGCCAAGGGCTCCTCCTGCACATAAGATCGATGGAGCATCAGGGCTCGAGCGGCGGTGGCATCGTCGCTGTCCGTCGCCTCGTCATCCTCTTCATCGTCCTCTCCCTCATCCTCATTGGTCGAGTCCATGCTGGGACTCCCGTTGCTTGGGTCCGCTCTCAAGCGCATCTCCCGCTCCCGGCGGCGCCTGGCCTTGCGCTTCTACGTCTCCTCCAGCGCAGCAGCCTTTTTCACCCTCTCCTCCTTTTTTGAGAGGTTTGCTGAATGTTTTTTGGCGGAGTCGAGGCGTCTCACCTCATGGTCGGCTGCGTCCTCCTTCACCGGGGGTACCACCTCCACGTGGTCGGTGATCTCCTGTGAAAAAGCGTCTTGGTAAAGCTAAAACAAGCCAGGAAGAAGGCAAAGTTAAGCAAGCAGGGGGCCTCGAGGAACATACCCTGCCGAGGAGGTCGGCGTCGGGACGCATGGGGAAGAGGTTGACCTGGTCCTCGTCAAAACTCCTCCCTTCGATCGCGTCGCACACTCGTGCGACAATCACGTCGGCTTCGGGGGGTCGCTCGACATCCGGCTGGCCGCGAGGGCACTGAGGGTCCGTGTCAGCGGTCATCTGGTCCAACCGCAGTGGGCGCTCGACGAGAGGGAGCACCCGGCGGCTGTGAAACCCGGCGAGGACATGCGCGATGTTGAAGGAGACTTCGTCGACCTTCTTGCTGCGCAGCACGTCCATGGCGTAGGTCAGCGGATCGAGGCGGTAGTGAAGCCTCGTGGGGTGACCATAATTCCAAGTATGGAAGGGTGCGGTCACCACCCTGCCCGTGTACTTGGGGAAGTGGCCCCCTCGTTGCGGAGATAAAACCACTCCGAGGCCCACCCGGCGTTGTTCGTCGTTAAAGTGCCGGGGAGCCAGTTGTTCCTCCTCTTCATGGCGAGCGAGCAAGAGCCCGCTCGAACGTATCGGCGGCCGCACTCCTTGCCGCTGTCGTCCTTCACTGCCATGGTGAAGAGTTGCGCCCTGAAGATGTGGACGAAGAAGTCCCACTGGGGCGCCATCCCCAGATACCCCTCACACACGCCGACAAAGCTGGCGGCGTGCGAGATAGAGTTGGGATTGAAATGCTGGAGCTCGACCCCGAAATGGTGGGGGAGCGCCCGCATAAATCGGCTTAGCCACGCCTCGAGCCCTCGCTTGTGGAACTGAACAAAACTCAACACGTACCCCTCCGGCGGGTTGGGCGCGCGGTCATCGTCGCCTGGCACCTGCCACTCCGGCGGTCCCTCCGGCGGATTAGGGAGGAGCAGCCCCTCGTCGACGAGCCACTGGAGATGCTCCTCCCGCACCGTCGACCGCAGCCATGGCAACGCCGGCATTGCCGGCGGTGGCGGAGGGGCTTGGGGAGCTGCCTCACCAGCGACGCCCTTTCCGGCGGCCTTGCTGTCCCCGGTGCCACGGCTTGACCCCTGACCGCGTTTCCTCCCCATGGCAAAGACGGCGGCGGCAGGAAACGGAAAAGCGGTGGCGGGATGGCGAAGCGAGAAGAGCGGGGCTGCAAAGCACAGACGCAGCGGCAGTCGCAAGCGAGTGCGGCGGCGGTGATTAGGGATGGAAGCGAGAGCGCAACCGGCGGCGGCAGGAGGCAAGAAGGCAAGAATGCGAAGGAGGGGAACCGGGAGCCCCTCCCCCAGATTTATAGAGCCCGAAGCCGATCCACGTCATTCACATCCGATGGCTCAAATCGCGCCATCCAACGGTCACGCGGCCCCGGCGGACTCGACGAGAAACGGTAACCGCATTTAATGCCCCTGACAACCGCCACCTACCTCCACTCACAGGGTGCACGCATTGCGAGACGGGACTGAACCGTCGCTAGGCCATGACCATCATGACGCGCCGGTTTCCGCCTAAAAAGGCGTGCCACCAACAGACGAATTCCTCTCGACTGACGCAGCGACGGGACGTCTCGACAGACGTTTCCTTACACGGTAAGAAAGCAAGGACTCCGGTCCCACATGTAAGTCTCGAGGGAGCGGGGGCTGACCCACGAACGGGTTCGAACAGCCGCCCTCGAGCACCCGAGTTAGGGATGCCTCTGGGAAAGGACCCTCGAAAGGTTCCCCTCGAGAACGAACTCTCGAAACCCAAAAGGCGTGTCCAAGGCAGGGTACTAAGCTTCCAAGAGATCCCATCGATGGGAGGCACTCGAGCCGCCGGTCCCCTCAAACGGGGCCGGTCCTCTAAAAGCTATGCGCCCAGCTCTAATGAGAGTGCCCCCGGGCCTCGAAGCCGTCTCCCCTCGAAAAGAGGCGGGCTCTCACTTGGATTCCCCGCCACCAGCTCACAGGGAGGTATGGCACTCGCTCGACCGCGGGTAGCGCCAGTCCTCCCACCACTCGGACCTAATCCGAGAGATCTATCGAGAACTAGATCACGACTGCGGCCCAGCATTACGAGGCTCGGGGGCTCGAGTCACACGAACAACACCTCTCGACAGGAGGAGAACAGAAAACACTCGGGGGCTCGAAGGGCCGAGAAGAACCCCTTACCTCGGGTGCTACAACTCCAGTTAACGGTACTCCTGCTCGAAATAGCTCATTTCAAAGCCCCCAGAGGAATGCCTCATTCCTCTGGGGCCTCGGGGGCTACCCCCGCGGGGGACGCTCGCGCGCCCCCCACGGAAAAATGAAAAATCAACCCCTCGAGACAAGACAACATGACCCTAAGACTAGGTACTTCAACTCCACTTCATGATCCCTTGCTTGAAGTTATTCACAATCAAGCAAGGGCTCGGGGGCTACTGTCGGGTACCTAGATTAGGGGGTCCTAAGCTAGGAGGATTAGAGGCGAGCAAACCTTACTTTGCCCTCACTAAAATCCCGAAAAGTCAATCAAAGGAAGCCCCTGATTCTCCTTCTATACCATGAGTTGGGCCGGCCCACGACCACGCTCACAAAGCCACAAGGCCCACCGACTCGAGACGCAGCCGCTCACCCGCTCGAGGAAGAATGACGGAAATCGCTCGAGCGAGCGACCGCTCGAGACGGTGATGGAAACCGCTCGAGCGAGCGACCGCTCGAGACGGTGACGGGGACCGCTCGAGCGAACAAGTACTCGAACCCGCCTCCAATAATTGCTTTCCCAGGGCACCCACGTGGCCACAGGGCTCGAAACAGTGCAGCGGTACACCAACTCTGCCTAACTCCATGGCTACAGAGCCCGTAATAGTGGATAGTACGCCTGTTGCTTCCACCATTACGCTGCCCATCCCCCGGATTCGAGGATGGCAGAAGCCACTGTGACACCACGCCGCACACTGTACCGCGTACGGCACCCCTTCAAACGCCATTGTCAACTCCCTGTACCACCAAACACGCCGCTCAGTCCCATCGCTCGGGCCCTCGACCCCTCGAGGCGGCCTTCAACCGCTCGAATAATGATGGTGGATGTGACCGGTGTACGGGGCGCGCGGTGACCTGTCTACCCCACCACGACGGCCGCTCGACGGGGTTCCCGGGCATGCCACCATCAACCATCCCTCCATTTCGTCAGCCCACGTCAGGCAAGGACGAGCAGGACACCTTTGCCCATGCTGCTACAGGCTCGAACCGGACCATAGGAAGCATCTACAGCGCCGACGACTCGACGGAGCGCCCATGCCTCGACGTCATGCACGTGATCGCCCTACCAAATCTTGTACTCCTGAGCCTCCCCTTGGCCTATAAAAGGGGACGCCAGGGCATAGCATAGGGCAGGTTCCTACACACACAACTCACCCACAACTCTCCACACGCTAAGTCTCAGGACTGCCTTGTACCCACCCCTGTACAAGCACTTCGGTGCAAGATAATACAAGTTCTCCTCCCCCCGCTGGACGTAGGGCCTTCTTTGCCCGAACCAGGATAAAAATCTTGTGTCCTTCTTGCATCACCATCCGAATTAGGGAGCACGCTTAGAAATTTACTTGTTGGTGTGATACCCCCGGGGTACGAAACACCGACAGATATTTAGGGGATAATTGGGGATAACTAGGCCTTATGCTTTGCCAAGAGCTTAGGATAACTAGGCCTTATGCTATGCCAAGAGCTTAAGAGATTGGCCTTATGCTATGCCAAGAGCTTGAGGGGAGATTAGATTGTTTCTTTATAATTCATTGCTTGATTTCCATTGTGCCCCATGGGCTGAATATAAAGGGTACATAGGACTAACCCCTCTTGTGCCTAGACAATATGGTACTATTCCTATAGACAAATAACTAAGAGAGACACTAATTAACACTAATGGGCTTAAGGCCCAACTAGGACACTTGCGCCCTACGGTGCCCATCTTTATGCCCATGACATATTTGGAACTAAATATATGAACTGATTTTTTTGACGAGAAAACAAAGGAATATATTAACAGCAGCAAGCTACAATCAAGTTACAATGTCTGATAAGCACCGCTCTAAGAGCGTTAACAAAAGGGCAGTCGTGCCCATGAGAAACATTTGTACAGCAGATTTCTACTTCAGTACAGGCAGTAGAAGGATCTGTGTGGCAAGCAAGTGAGCAGGTTCATTTTGATCCCTACTAATTTTGAGGACTTTGGAGCCTGAGGTAGTTGAGTTGTTGATGAACACCTGGGTGTAGGGCTTAACCCTCTAGTCAGGAGGAGATTGATGGTCGGCGCCTTGAAGGAAGCTGACAAGGGCTTGATTGTTGTTGAAGTACAAGATTTGGGTCAGCCCCAGAGCTTGCGCTAGTTCAGAAGCAGCAGCAAGGGCCATTGCTTCAGCCATCATAATAGAAGCACAGTTGAGAGCCTGCAAACAAACTTTGATCTTCAAGTTGGAGGCCTGATCTACAAAGTAGATCCCTAGACCTGCTTTTACGCTTTGCGATGCCATCTGATGCGGCATCGTTGAAGCATCAGTGTGACAAGTCACACATGTGATTCCTGAACCTGCAGAGAAAGAATCAAGATTTGGGCCTTGATCGCATTGATTTAGGTTGCTCCTGTTTCTTGTTGCAGCCATCCCTTCACCTGAAGCAAGTAGCATAGCTCCAATGTGCGACTTGACCGCATATTTAACCTGCAAAATAGACCACTTGTTTTTCTTAAAACGAAGCTCATTACGAGCTTTCCATAAGAAGCACAATGTCACAAGAATATGGAACATGACATCCTAATTAGTGCAATTGGCGAGTAAGGCCTCAAAGGATTGTTGCACACCATCCTGCTTTAATGGAAGGGAAGCAGATCTTAACGATGGAGTCCCTGCAAACCATACAACTCTTGAAAAGCTGTAGTGAAAAAAGAGGTGGGAATCATTCTCCAAAGATCCACATCGAGAAGAGCTCCTGTCAATATGAGTGGAGAGATCTCCTGCTCTCTGTCCAGTTGCCAGAGCTCTCCTAATTAAACACCAAATGAAGGTTTTAATATGAGGGGATAAGAGCTTCAGTTTCCAAACCTTCTTGAGGATGGCGAGACAACAAGTACTTATGCTTCTTGGTCCTGTTGCTGGCAAAGGAACCTGCAAATTTTTGTTGAGAAATCTGAAAGCATCTTTGGTGTTGCAATCACCTTTGGCGGTATGAGGCCAGATGATCCTGTCATTTTCTTCAGAAGGAATAATGTTCAGGTTGCAAATAGCTTGTGTGGCAGAGTGGTCAAAGATCTGGTTTATGTTGGAGTTTCTTAACGTCATCACTAGGATTGTAAAGTCCTTAGCAACAACACCAAGAAACACCAGCTAGTATTATGTACCATTTACAGAACAAGTCCGCAAGCGCGCGGAAATACCGTTGTAGCATTTCACCCGGAAGTATTCAGGGTATCGTTATTTATATTTTCCCAAAGGAAGGCTTGGTGTAAAAGAGTCTAGAAGAGACATGGACAAAATAACATGATTGCATAATACACCAAAGTCCATAACAGGGGTAAATAAGATAGGTATTTTGATAACTGACACACACTCGAGCCAACCTCAAGGATAAAGATAAAAGAAAGAATAAACAAAGCCTAAACTGGAATAGGCATAGCTATGTTATGATAGCAGAGATCATACAAATACATGTCTGATATATGGGTCAGAGATTCGACGTTAAGTTGGTCTAGTCGTTGCTGACTCACTTCAGGCACCAGATAACGCCTGGTCTGCCAACCGATGCCAGCCTACGGCTCTACGCCGAACCTGGTCGTGGGGGATGTCACATCTGGGATTTTTGAGCACTTTCCAAAAATCCCAATGCACTTTCACCTTGCATTTCATCATGAGCATTTGCATTAATTAGTTAAATTGCTTGATAAATCTAGCTGGTGTGCAAATGTTTGCTAATGACAAGTAATTGATGTGATGCTTAATAATTTCACTTAGACTTGAGGATAACTCAAATTTGATTAGAGGTCATGTTCGTGACCCTAGGTAATTTAACTATGCTTTTAGACTTAGCTTGTTTTGGAGTTCATGTCTAGAGTCGTCAGAAAGTGTTTTTTGGAAACTCCAAATGCTTTTGGGGTCTAAAGGTCTTAGTTAAAGTTTTTCATGAGGATTAAAACTCCTAATGACCACTTTGCTTGAAAACGGGTGTAAGCAATATGTTTTGGGGGTTGAAGTTCAGCATAGGGGCTTATTTCCTATTTACTTGATTTTATAAGTGATTTTATTTGAAAATTTCTATTTCAAAAAGGTTAGGAATTTGACAAAACTTTCTAAAGATGAAATGATCTACTCTTTGAGAGAATCATTTTCTATGTTGGGAGTTTTTTCAAAATCGGTCTAGTTTGAGAGTTATAGGATGGTGAAAACAGGGGTTTAAATCGATTTTAAATTAAAAAAAAAAAAAAAAGAGGGCCCCACCTGTCGGCCTCATCGACCGACAGGAGAGCTCCCCTTTTCTCCCGGCGACGCGTGGGAGGGCCGAGTGTCGATGCCGGCGCCATCCCACCGCCCTCGGCGAGGGGGGTACCCCCTCGGCCTCGAGTCGCCCGACACCATCGTCATCATTCCGTCCTCCTCCCACCTCGCTCGCTCCATCTCCTCCTCCTCTCTCTCGTCCGCTCGCCACACCGCCACCATCGCCGCCGCTCAGCCACACCATAGTGCCACCACCATCACCTTGAGCCATGAGAGCGCCGCCGTAGCACCGCCGCCGAGCCGCCTTGGCTCGCGCGTGCGAGCGCGGGACGCCGCCTCGGCTGGTCCGCCGTGAGGAGAAGGTGAGCGCCGCGGGCACTCTTCCTCTTCCTCCTCTCCGGCAAGGCCGCCGCCGCGATTGAGCTCACCCGAGGCCGATTGGCCGGCCTCGCGCGCTTGCCACGGTCGCGGAACCCCAGGGGACGAGGCCGTGCCGCCCGATTGGGCGACCACGGCGAGGATGGCCGGGCCGCGGGCGGCGCTCCGGTGGGCCTGCGAGCTCGCCGAGGATGCCATCGGTGCCGCCTCGAGCTGGGGAACCCACCGGCGTAGCTGATGAGGTCGGAGACCTCACCGCCGGCCGAGCTCGCCGCCGGCGGGAGGCTCCCCTGCCTCTGGCTTGCTGGCCAGTGGGACCCGCCGGGCCCACGGGCCCAGCGGGCAGCTGGAGGCCAGGTGGCCAAGTGGATCGATGGATTCCGAGGTACACGGCTCGGGTGTACCTAGCAATTAGGCGCAAGACAGTGGGGGCCGAATCCTGTGTGCGTTTAGCGTTTTGATGTGGAAATTCTGGAAATGAATTTCTAGAATTTCTGTGGTGTCTTGTGAATTTTGTATCTGGCGTTGTACATGCCCAAATCAAATGATTGAAATTCCTAAATTTATGTTTTGATGAGATGTATGCTGTGGAATATTTTGGGAACTTTTGGGGAAACTTTGCTGTGCAAAGTATTTTAATTTTGGATCAAAAGGGGGTTTCGGATTTATCTTTGAAAAATCATAACTAATTCTTGGTTGGTCCAAAAATGGTGATTCTGGTTCCTAAAATCATCTTATTTAGAGTAATTTGTGATGGTGTATTAACATGTTCATGTTATGTTATAGGAATTAGAGTTGCTTTAGAATGTGCTAGTGCTATGTGCTAGCAAATAAATTTATAGGGTTTGATTCATGAAGGTTTAGACTTTGGTAATTTTTGTGTGATGGTTCTTCACTCATGAGAAGCCATTGGTGAGGTCTAATCTGGTGTTTGACATGTTTCATAGTGCAATCTATTTTTGGTCCATTATTTGGCCATAAATGGTTGCCAAATTGTGATTTTTGTGTAGCCTTGATCATAGGTCCAAATGGTATGAAATTTGGACAGTAGGCTATGATCAACCTGATGTTGCTACTGTAACTGTTCCAGGATTTTAGGGGATGTCGAAATAAGGGTTGCTGTTATACCCTATGTCATGTTTAGTGGGAATTATGCTTGATTTATGTGTCATGATCATGATGTTCATTCCAAATGAAGTTGAGGGATGTCATGCTTGATCAATAATCATGTTAGGGTTAGGTTTTGATCAATGTCATGTTTTGCTTTGGTCATGTTTGGTCGAGGGTTAGCGACCATGGGTGAAGTCCATTCGCGCCATGGCGTAACATGTTACGCCTTGGTTCGTCCATGTCGCATTGTGTTGGTCATGTCGCTTTGATAAGATCAACTTATGTCATGCACTTGCATCGATCATCTACATGTAGTAAGTGAATCGATAAGAGTTACTCAATCACGCATTGCATCATGACAGGATCGCTAAATGACGCCTAGCAGCTGGTACCCGCAGAGCAGGAAGAGGTACCCCAGCAGGAGTCGGAGGAGCAAGTAGCAGTCGGGGAGGAGTCGAACGCTGAACTTCCGGAGTGCCTGAACCACTACCTGAAAGCTCCGGTTTGGTTTTGGTAATTAATGACACTCAACGTTGCTAATGCGTTGCTCTAAGTGTGGTTAGACATATAGCAACGTGACGGTGGATGATGGAGTATGGCGATCACGGTGATGAACATGAAGGATGTGATGTGATCGAGCTCCGACGGAGGTCCATGGAGATCAAGGCGAAGGTATACTTGATAGGGCTTTCCGGTTTAGTGGTCGAGACACTTAGCGAGTGTGACCACATTTAGGATCGATAACTGACTATCAAGAGGGGTTTACTCGGTTCATTCGCGGTCCTAAGTGCCTCTAGTTGTGACTTTGCATGATGCATGAGAGGCTAACTAGAGAGCTAACTCTTGCGCAACATTTCATGAATGAAATACTAACTCCAAGGCTTGAGATTGGCTTTACACTTGGTGGAGTTAGTGCACAAGGCAAGGGAATTAATATGGATCAATTTGGAGCAACTTTGGCACATGAAATGACGAAGGACGCGGCGCCGGACTCGAGTGGCTTTGGCGGCGGATGCTGGAGCGGGCGTCCAGCGGCGTGGACCTCGGGCGCGCGCGCGGTCTGGCTCCAAGTGACCTGTGCCGGACGCAGGTGGCGCTGGGCGCCGGACGTGGAGCCACGCGCAGGACGCACTCCAGAAACTATTTCTGGGCGCGGTCTTGGCGGACGCGGGGCGTTTCCCGCGCCGGACGCTCGCCGGACTCGGTGCCTGAGCGTCCGGCGCGTCTTGCTCGCGGGCGACGCGCGGCAGGTGGCCGCCGCAGGACGAATCCGGCGGTTGGGGGGCGGACGCAGCTCGAGGTGGCCTTGGCGTCCGGCGAAGGCAAGCGTTCAAACTCAGGACCAACAGTCGTCTTCGCGCAGCGCAGCTCAAGGGCGCTGGACGCGTCCGGCGGTGGCTGGGTGGCGCGTCCGGTGCAGGTGACTGAGGACTTCGTGAAGACCAACGGCTCTATTTTGGGCTCTCGCCTATAAATAGATGGATGGCCGGTTGTGGGAGGTCTCTTGGCCATTTTGACACACACTTGTTCATCCTTTGAGCTAGAGAGACACTCCCCCACTCATCTCTTTCATTCTTGAGCATCTCTTGTGAGATTTGAGTGGCAAGACAAGTGATTTGCATTGAGAGTTGCATCTAGAGGCACTTGTTCTTTGAGTGGGCTGTGGATTCTTGTTACTCTTCGGTGATTCCCGTCACCGTAGACGGTTTGGAAGCGGCGGGTGGTGGTTGAGCTCGAGTTGGTGATTGTTCGAGGCCACACGGGTTCTTGTGAGGGTTCTTGATCCTTCCCCGCGGGAGTTCACGAAAGGATACTCTAGTGGATTGCTCGTGGCTTGTGGATCCTTGTCTTGTGTGGAGATTGCGGCTCCCCATTGGGGTCTTTGGCACCGAGCCAATTGAGAGGGCAACTCACCAAGCAAGTGCATCGCCACAACGAGGACTAGCTTGCCGGGAAGCAAGTGAACCTCGGTAAAAAATCATTGTGTTGATTTGTGTTTGCCGAGGCTTTGACCTCCTTGTGCTTGTGCTTGAGCTTCCTAGGGGATTGGCAACTACACCGGTGATTGGCCATCTTCTACTCTTCGCGGCTGTATAAACTTCCTTCACCTCTTTACTTACCGCATAGTAGAATTGCTTGTTGTGGTCGGTCGGGAACCACTCTTTGAGTAGTTTAAATCCCGTGGGTAGAACTACTTGTTGTGGCCGGTCGGGAACCACTCATTGTGTAGAGTAAATCCTGTGGGTAGAATTGCTTGGTTGGTTTGGTGAACCGACATTGTGTAGCTTGATCACCGTTGTTGTGTGTGCTTTTGATTTGAGTAGCCTTGCTTGGTTGGACGGCTTGCATAGAGTAGTTGAAGCACTTGCTTTGCACATTTGCTGCCTTGCTATCTAATTGGGTTGTCTAGTATTCTTGCTAGAAATTTTATTAGGCTATTCAATCCCCCCCCTCTAGCCATTGTGACCTTTCACTACCCCAGCTCTTTCGAGAAAGGCAAGCCCCGTAGCATTCTCCTACGGTTTGCCAAACTAACTTGTGTCTTTTACTGTTTATGCTCCATTACGTGATAGACGTTGATCGATACCCTTGGTGCATTACCTACCTTGACCACTCTATACACCTATCCTGATTAAGTATAGGACGTTATTGCTTAGCCTGAAATAACTAAACGGTAGAAGTCGGGTGGTTGGTAAATCATCTGCGAGGTTAGGAAACCTTCACATGATATGGTTGGATCGAATGGGAAATCTGGCACATACCCAAACGGGAAATATGCAGAACACTGTATTGTTCCAGCCCTCAATCAAGATTGAACAGCTTCTCATATTTAGGTGGTGATATGGCACCCCGAAGCTTAGTAGTTCTATTTGGGTCGGGTTTTCAGCAGAGTTGAGTGTGTTGCCCACAGGCGCGGTTCGTAATTCCAAAGGGCCAGTCATTTCGGAGAGACTTGGTAGCCGGGCATGCCCTGGTGCAATCGTATTTGTTGAATCCTGGTTTCGAATAGGTGAACGGTGACCAACCACTCACTTTAGCGGGTGAGTGGGGTTTGTGTGAGAAATTACCCTCAGCTGAGTAGGAATCGATTATAATCGCCATCGTCCCTGGATAGTGGATAACTTGATGTGAGTACATGCAATATAGGGTGAAAACGGGAATTGGTTGCGGGGTTATGATGCCTGGACGAATTATGGATATTGTTTATGATCAACCATGTGAACAGATGATTGTTTTTACACTTCTACTTGATAATGTTATAGATCAGGTGCAAAACATAGTATGTGCAGGATTTACTTAAGTGGTTTAGCTTAGTGTAGTCACCTAATGAAGATAATATAAGCTCAAGTCGTTTATGCAAGAAAGGGTCAGCCAAACCACCATATGGCCTTGCATATGCTTATAAGAGTCCTTATTTTCTGGTTTTAGACGGGTAAGTCTAGCTAAGTACCCCACGTACTCAGGGTTTTATTCCCATGTTGTTGCAGATGGGGAGATGTTTTATGGATACTGCGAGACCTGCTACTATCTAGCTCTGGGTGATGACTAGACCATGGGCACAGTCGTTTATCTTTCTCTCCTTATGCTGCTTTTGGTTGGACCTGGTCATGGACAAGGCACTGTATAAACTCTAGTGGTTTGTAAGACTTAAGCTATGTAGCTTCCGCAACTTGTTTCACCATAGTTTGTAATAATGTTACTTAAACTTCGATGTAATATCTATCTATGAACTTGTGTGGTGTATGATGAATGTTGAACTTATTACGATTCCTGACTTAACGGAAAAAGTTTAAAATCCTTTGGGATTTTGGATGACTGCCGGGTTTACATAGGCTTAAGTGTGTTCTTCGACGCCTTGGTGTTGATATTCATACTTATGCTTATGTAAATTGGTCAGGTCTGTGATAGGGGATACAAGGGACGGACAGGGCTGTCACCACCTGCCGCCTACCCCTCAACCGTACAAGAACGAGGCAAACGACGATAGCCGCCACCCCTATGGCATCTTCTGGGCTTCATCTTGTGCTGGTGTTGTGGGGCCTTCTCGTTAGCTTCGCGTGGCCTGGTGGATTGTCCAATTTGGACTCCGGATGATTGAGTTATGTCCAAATTACCTCGGCCCGCTCCTGCAGCCCAATATGGATTTGTTTGGGTTTTGGGCCTTCGCCTATTGGGTTCATGTTGGACTTGGGCCGTTGTGTCATGGTGGATTTGGCCCACATTGACCCTGAAATGGCCTTTCCTTCTATTCCTTGGATTTATGCTTTGTCGGAAGGCGCCTTTTCATGTATAATTCTCTGTACTTGGTGTATGCTTCTGCAAAGTGTCACAACTTCCAGTACAAGTGGAATTGGGTCAATAGCTAAAGTATATGTGCATAAGAATATATAATTCACCCTTCTTGATCAATAGTTGGCGATATAAATTTGTCGATAAGAACCGCCAGCAGTTTATAAGCGAGGTGTTCCAGTCTAAGTGGGTGGGATCTCTCAAACCGGCAATGGTCTCAGGAAGTTTAGCGACAGGGGTAGGTATTTTTCAACAGGGTGAATTTAGTTTAGCGACTGGTATAAGCGAGGTGTTCCAGTTTATCAACAAGGATATCTTTTAGGACCTGCGAAAGAAAACAATTTTTACCTATGGCAATTTTCCAAGCAGCATTGAGAAGAAGACTTCTATTGACCGTCTGCAGATCTCGTACTCCTAGGCCACCTTCTTCCTTTGGTCTGCAAATGTCTTTCCAAGACCTGAAATGGAAACTTTTGTGATTTTGTTCTTCAGGGGTCCCAGACCACCAGAACCTGCTTATGATGGATGTTATTCTTGAAATGAATTTCTTTGAAAAAAGAATAGTCGACATATAATAGATGGGAATTGAGGACAGAACAGAATTAACATAGGTCAATCTTCCAGCATGGTTAAGCTTATGAGCTTTGAGCTTGGTGAGCTTAGCTTTAAATTTATTGATGATGAAGTGATAAGCTCTTCCTCTGTCCATGTGATTAAAAATCAAGGGGTGGCCAAGATAAATAGAGTTAGCAGTTAAGGCTTGAACTGGAAAATGTTCCTTACCTCAGCCTTACTCTGTTCATCCACATTCTGCCAAGAAAATTGAGGAGTTTGCAAGATTAGGAGATTGTCCTGAGGCTTTACAAAAAGACATGAGAACAGAGTTTATTTTTATGGCTTCCTCCCTGTTGGCTTGAACACAAATAATTAAGTTATCTGCAAAAAGCAAAGAATGTATCGAGGGGCAATTTGGCTCAAGGGTGACACCCTGAATGGACTGAGAGGAGGAGTGGTGCTGCAGAGTAATGGAAAGTTCATTGACAGCAAGGATAAAAATATAAGGGGATAGAGGACATCCTTGTCTGACTCCTCTCTAGGGATGGAAGGAAGGGGAGGGGTCACCATTGATTAAGACAGACATTGTGGTAGAGGATATACATTTGAAGACTCGGCTAATGAAGGAGTCACTGAAACCTTGTCTTTTCATAGCTTTAGTAATGAAATCCCATTCTAGCCTATCAAAGGCCTTGGCAAGATCTACTTTGAGAAAAAAGGCCTTTTGCCTCCAGCTTTTGAGATTGAAGGAGTGGATAATTTCCTGAGCTAGGATGATGTTGGAAGCAATGTGCCTACCTTGAATAAAAGTTGATTGGCTAGGGTGAATGATGTGGGGGAGGTGACCTTTGATTCTGTCAGCAAGGGTTTTGGCAACGACTTTATCGGCAACATTGCAAAGACTAATGGGCCTGTAGTCTTTGGGAGTGCAGGGGTTGTTGATTTTTGGAATTAGAGTAATAAAAGTTTTATTGATTTCTGAGGTAAGTGTCTTGTGGTATAAAAATTGGATACTAAGTTGCATAAATCTTTACATGTCCAGCTCCAAGAGGACTTATAGAACCCTGCATTAAGTCCATCAGGTCCAGGGGCAACATTGCTTCGCATGGCCTTTATTATTTCATGAATTTCTTTTTTGTCTGGTATGGAGTTGGTGAACAGATCTGTAGCAATGTCAATGTGTGCAGGAGTATTGATCTCAATCATCCAAGAATCATGTTCCCTGTCATGGTCATCAGAGGAGGAAAAGATATCTAGAAAGTAATTGTTAGCAACATCAGCTAATTGATCATGAGTGGGCATAAGTTCCATCAAGCTTAACAAAATGAGTAATGATATTCCTTCTAGATCTTTTAATAATGCTATCATGAAAGAAACGAGTATTTCGATCACCTGAGATCGGTCCAGTTCTTTTCATGTTGAGCAATCAAATGTTTTTGAAGGATTAAATTTTGCTGACCTAGGGGCTTGCTCTGGAGTTCTGTATGTTTTTCCTCGATAGTTCTTTGGCTTTCCTTTTCTCCACCTACACAAGTCCTTAGCAAGAAACAGAGTTTTTAAGTGGAAAGGCCGAGCAGCTGATTTCTCCTAGCTGGTTTTAGCAATGCTTTCATAATCCTCGGTCATCATCGACCAATTCTCAAACCTGAAAGGTCTGTTAGTTTTCCTATTTTTTGAATTTGTCATCGTAAAATAGGGCAATGGTCACTCCTAAACATGGGTAAGTGAAAGACAACTGTACTTGGAAAGTCTGCACACCATTCAGCATTTCCCAAGAACCTGTCAAGCCGCTCATAAGTGGGAGTAGCATAAAAGCGCTTATTAGTCCAAGTGTACACAGGACCATTGTAACCCAGATCAAAGAAACCACAATCTTTAACCAAAGAGCGGAATTTAGAAATTAAACGACAATTCGCTGACCGAGGTCCGTTTTCAGTTACATTCATAATATTATTCAAATCACCCATGCAAATAAAAGGCAAATTCTGACAGTAATAATGAAATGATAAACTTGCTTCTAGATCCAGGTGGTCTTTTGGTGGTGAGGATCACCATAGACGCAAATAAGACCAAACTTCATCCTAACATGCTTATGATAGCAACTAACAAAAATAAAGAAATGACTGGACTCAACAACCTCTACTTCAACTTGACTTCTAGATAAGAGCCAAAGACCTCCAGATTGGCCTTCAGCTGAAACGATGTAAGCATAGTCAAGATTGAACCTGTTGACTAGATCTTTTTTGCTAAAGCTTGAATTTCTAGTTTCAGAAATAAAAATTACCTGAGCATCCGTGGATGTGATGAGGCGGGCGAGATGTCGCATCTTAATGCTATCAAGGTTTCCGCTGGATCCTTGACAGTTCCATGTCAGTAGATTCATGACGCCCGCAGCGCCTTGAAGGCTGGCTCCAAAGCAAGAGCGTCAGCAAGCTGCAGCCGTCCACGGTCGCACCACCGGGTCCGAGAGTTGGAGGTGAAACTGTAACGGATCAACCTGCTGCAAGAACAGAAGAGGACGGCGCTGGACCTTGGCACCTGACGCAGGGCCGGCGACAGAATACCCGACAACCACACGAGTGGGAGAGTGAGAGAACAGTCAGAACACGTTGGGTGAACGAGGGAAGAAAGAAAAGGCAAGGAGTCCTGATGCACTCATATGGATTTGGATGGCGTCGCCGTGATCAGCAATTGGAATAAGCCTCTGGCTCGGGAGGATTCAAGGAGGAAATAGTGAAGGGAGAAGAGGGAGATGTTCCTGCAAACAGTAAATAAAATCAATCGATTCAAGGGCAGGAGATGTTTCTAGGCAAAATCGATCGGATGGATCAATAGATCGGATGATCAATCACTGATTTGGAAGGAAAAAGGAGATGGATTTGGATTCAGATGAGAGATCGAAAAAGGAAGGGAAGAGACGGCTACAGGAGCCAAAGAAGCCGGCAGTCCGCCCACACGGTTCGAGAGAGTTCCCTTGTGACACATCCAGTGTATCAGCTCCGGTGGATGGGGAAAGATTGGTTGGCTAATATATGAATTGATTTATCTTTGACCGTAGCAAAGCCCATTCACTTAATTATAACATGTTACATATACTCCCTCTATCTGGGAATTATAACAGTATATTGTAATGGAAAGTTACGTTTTGTAAACAAATCATCAGCCATAGTATATTCAATTTTAACAGGTCTAAAATTGGTATTTAAAGTGTCTCTAATACAATATTGATTTTTTGAACAGTTGACAATATATAGTAAGAAAATTAAATAAATGGTTAAAATCAATTTTCTAGAATTTCCTCGTCGTCAAAATATCGTAACTCGGCGGAATATGATTTACGATTTTCCAAATATACACATAGGTTTTGAGTTCACTTAGTCACTATTTGGATTCTACTGTATTTATTGAGATAAGAAACCTTTTTTTTTTTTACAACATTGAGACAAGAAACTTTGGTTTCAGAACGTATTGATACGCAAGGCCATGGTTTAAAAATTGAGCTCTACTAGGGTGGAGTTTTTATATTACACTAAATAAGGAAGACAACAGTTTAAGCAATACTATGTTTTCTATAAATTTATATGAAATTTCTTGTATCCAAATTCCAAATACCATACTCCCAAAACCAAAATACTTTATGAAATATGCTTTATATTTTATATAACTAGCCAAATTTTCTTCGCGCATTGCTGCGAAAATTGCAAGTTATTTGATTCCATGATATGATGACGTGGTGAATAAAGTAGTCTTGCCAACATAACATTACATTTGCATGTGCTAGTGAATTTTAATTGTATGTGTAGTGTATTGTCTAGTTGGACAACTTGCATTAAATTTTGCTTAGTTGATGTGATAGTGGATTGCTTTATTGGATAGCTTGCATGTTGAGAGAATTAAACAAAAAAAAAGCTAGTGAGGTTTGTCTATATAGGAGATATAGATATAAACTTCCAAAAATATTTTCGCGCACACAGACAATCAGTGAAAACAACAAAATATTCCATAATAACTAACTGCATCCCTTGAGTCACTGACTTGTGGGCCCATAAGCCAGAGCGCGCCCTCTCATCACAACAGTCCCCTGAATCTTATCCCCTCCTCTCATCCTCGGCGAGTTCCACGCAGACCATGGCGCCCGCGGTGCGCCGGCGAGCCCCCGCGCAATCCCGCCGTCGGCGCGCGGCCTGCTAAGCGAGCCATTCCTCTCCGCGCGCCCTCCTCCCCCTCCCCGTCTCGTAAACCCACGCCATTCCTCCTCATGGCCCCGCCGGCCTACACCGCGTCCCCCTGCACGGGCTCCGCTCTCTTCTCCAACTCCCGAGCACCACCTCCCCCGCCGCCTCCACCGCGTCTTCTCCTCCCTCATCGAGGCCCGTCGGCGCCGTCGGCTGCGGGGACGGTACGGCGGGCGCGCAGCCCCGTCGCAGGAGAGGCGCCGCGCCGCTCCGCCGCCGGAAAAGCGCCGCCCCTCGGAGCCGTCGTCCCGGACCCAGCTCCCGGAGCGGAAGCGGCACTGGAAGGCGGGGGAGTTCCCGGGGACCGCTCCTGCCGACGGGGGCGGCGGCGGGAGGCGGCATTCGAAGTCCGGGGAGTTTCCCGGGACGGACGGCGGCAGGCCCGCCTCTGCCCCGCCGCAGGGGAAGCGGCATTGGAAGGCCGGCGAGTTCCCGGGGACCGCCGTCGGCCCTGGTTCGGGGACGCCGAGGACTCCCCTCAAGAACGTCAAGAAGCGGTTGGATGCTCGTGCTGATGCCAAGGCGTGGGCGTGCACCGTCACTGAGGCGCTCGCCGACCGTGTCAACTCCAAGAACTGGCAGGACGCGCTCCAGGTGAACACCACTACAACACCACTGGTTACATTTGATTTCACTTGTTTGCATTCCTCCTCCGTCCCCAGAAATCCGTAGTTTCCCTGAATTGCTAGTTAGATTCGGTTCTTTGAATTGGTAATTAGATTCAACTGTTTGTTGGAGGGAAGGAAATCATGTCAATGTTTTTGCTGACACTAACAGCGAATTGGTGCTGGCAGGTCTTTGAGATGCTCAAGGAGCAGCCGTTCTACCACCCCAAAGAGGGCACCTACATGAAGCTCATCGTGCTGCTCGGCCGATCAGGGCAGCCCGCCCGAGCGCACCAGCTCTTCGACGAGATGCAGCAACAAGGATGCCAGCCCACCCCTGAGCTTTACACCGCCTTAGTTGGGGCCTACTGCCGCAGCGGCCTACTGGACAAGGCGCTGCAGCTCCTCAACGACATGAAGGGCTCACCGTTGTGCCAGCCTGATGTCTACACCTACAGCACCATCATCAAGGCCTGTGTGGATGCTGCGAGGTTCGACCTCATCGATGTTATGTACAAAGACATGGCTGAGCGCTCTATTGCGCCCAACACGGTCACACAGAATATTGTCCTTAGTGGTTATGGAAAGGCTGGAAGATTGGACGATATGGAGAAGGTGCTCTCTGATATGCTCGACAGCACAGCCTGCAAACCGGATGTCTGGACCATGAACATTATCTTAAGCCTGTTTGGAAACATGGGCCAGGTTGAACTGATGGAGAAGTGGTACGAGAAATTCCGAAGCTATGGGATTGAACCAGAGACTCGCACACTGAACATCCTGATTGGCGCCTATGGGAAGAAGCGGATGTATGATAAGATGTCTGCCGTCATGGAGTACATGAGGAAGCTGGCATTCCCATGGACAACGGCGACATACAACAATATGATTGAGGCATTTGCTGAGGTGGGTGATGCCAAAAACATGGAGCACACATTTAACCAGATGCGCTCTGAGGGTATGAAGCCGGATACAAAGACCTTCTGCTGTCTAATAAATGGGTTTAGCAAAGCTGGCCAGTTCAATAAGGTGGTGGGCATGGTTAAGCTTGCTGAGAGGCTTGATGTGCCTGCAAATACGTCTTTCCACAATGCTATTCTTGGTGCATGTGCAAGAGCAGACGACCTTATGGAGATGGAGAGGGTCTTCAGGCACATGAAGCATACACAGTGTGATCCTGATGCTGTGACTTACTCTATCTTGGTGCAAGCTTATCGGAAAGAAGGAATGACCGACAAGATTTATGCTTTGCATCAGGAGAACCCAACCTTGGTTCCAACTGATTTTGTCATGGTGTAACTGACCCACTGACTGAATAATGGTCTAAAAACGTTTAGGCTTGGTTGCAATTATTGAAAATCTTCTTGCATATCAACGTTTGGAATTGATGATGCTACCAAGCAGAGTGGCAGCTATTCTCCAACACCATTTTTTGTCTGTTGGCCTGCAGAGTTATATCGACGTCTTCTCCAACTGAAGGTTGTTTCAGTGAGATGTGCCCATGCACCACAGTATGCATAACTCAGATACAAGGAGTTATATGGCTCAGAAAGTGCCTCCGTAAGATTCTGCACAGTTTGAGTTGCCAAGTATTTGGGAACAGAGGCAGTTTTCTGAACTGGTGAATGGGACCAAAATTGTATGTTTCTCCTCCACTATGGTACTGTTAATCCTTTTCTTGACAACGCGGGACATATACATAGTTTGGGAGAACAACTCTGATGGTAAAATTTTCTGTTGCCCTACTTTGTACCAGCCTAGGCCAATATCTTTCAGATTTATATTTGGTACCTTTTCACAATCTTTTCACAAATTTATAGCTGTGACTTCTAGTACATTACACATGTAGCGAAACTTGGAATATTTGTGTACACAAGGGTAAGCATCAAGTTTTCTCTAGCACCCTTAATGTGTAGTTTAGCAATTATGTGGATTTCACAAAACAATATGTTAAGGCAATGAATTAAATTTGATTTGTCAGATTCTGCACTCTAGAGGAGCTATATGTTGCATTTTTTTTTAATGAGGTGTATTGTAGAGTATCACCAACCCTGTAGCCAAGTGATAGATTTTATGGTTGAGATCATGGGTTAAGGCTCTTCTCTTATGAATTAGCATGATGGCTTATCTGAACTGCTAATCACTTTTATAGTACTGAAAATTGTATTGTAGATCAAAATGATTTTTTAATACCTCTTGAAAAAAAAAAGCTACCGTACTTTCTTCCCAGGTGCTTAAATCCACATGATACAAAAGGAGCTTGTAATCCAACTCTTAGTTCAATGTTGCAGAATTTTTCTTTCAGCAGTTGAGCCACTGGTATACCACCATCTTTTCTCCATATACAGTGCTTTTGAGGATCCTATAGTATCATCTTTCCTGATGCAAGGACAAGAAAATATAGATTCCTCAGAATTTCTGAAAATGGGTTTTTAGGATTATTAACTGATTTTAGGAACTATGAAATGTCCACAGATGACAGTGGATGACAAGTGGGTCTTGGGCCAATGTCAAGGTCACTGGGCTTCTAGAACAAAAAGGCAAAGTCGGCCTTCTATCTATTGGCCATGGTCATATCCTCCTTAGTCTGGTTTTTGGGCTTAGGCCAAATCTATCACAGCCTAGCCAGGTTTGACTGAAAACATGACCCCTGAGCCTCTGTTTTAGAAATGGCCAGTAGGCTGAATTGAATACGGAAAGTAAACACAATTGGAGACATGTCTCTGGAACTGCGACTTCATGAAGGTCGCAAACTTGCCCCAGAAATGGACGCTGAAGCTGTCCCTCAGCATGCGGGCGGCGACGTTGGCGATGATCATGCTCCCATTCAGCGTTGAGGCAATGTCCATGGCCAGGTTGCTGAGCTGCCTTGGGTGTGACATGGGGTCTGCGCTCCCGAACGCGAGCGTCCTGAAGAAATACCAGTATGCCTCATGCGACAGGGGCTTCAGAGTTAGAGTCCGTGTTGTTCCAAGCTTGGCAATCTTGTCAGACCGGCTTGTAAGTATGATCTTGCTACCTCTGGGCATCCAATGTTTAGATGCAGGGTACAGCCTGTTCCATACATCTTCGTCGAGATCCCCACCTGCCTCCACAACAAGAAGCAATCTCCTTGTTGTCCCATCTTTGTTGGAAGAATAATTTGACGTGCCACACTCTTGCTGTCTCATTGCACATAATCCTTCTCTGAAAGCTGCTAGCCCATCATATGCAAAGTCATGGTCCATCAAGAACACTGTTTCTGAAAAATGACCATGGACTGTTTCATCCTTGCAGACATGGGCGACTAGTGTGCTCTTCCCGACCCTGAAGGGGCCGACGATTGGCAGCACCTCTGGTTCTTCAACACCAGGATGTTGTGCCTGCAGTAGGAAGTCGATGACAAGCTGTGCTTCCATCTGGCGACCAAACATGCAGTGGCCCAGCAGGAGATACATGCTGTAAGGCTGGCGGTCAATGCGACGACTGCTGTCGTTTGCCAAGAACAGGACTAGCTCATGGGCATCGACGATCATGGCGCTCAGACGGTCAAGCACCTCCTGCATTTCTTCTGAAATCTCTCTACTGGTTGTTTCACTGGGAAAACAGAGATGTTTTACCGAACCTACTTTGGAGAAATCAGAAGCCACAGGCCGGCGGCGATTCACGATGATCTGGCCATTGCTCGATGACGATGCCTCCTCTCGGTGAAGATGACTCGTCCGGCTTCTGAAGGTGTCGAGGGCATAGTAGCCTCGGTGCACGGCGTCCGTGAGCGCATCCAGCTGCCAGAACATGGCTTGGTCCACGATGGGCCGCCGTGCCATGGCCTCGTCGACGATGACCTGCGCCCGGAGCAGGACCCTCCGGAGGCGACCCTCCACGTCCTGCGGCGCTGGTGGCTTGGCACGCCTGCTGGCGAAGAAATCTACGGATCTGGAGGCTAGGTCGCCTAGGATTGCAGAAAGGAAAATCTCCAGTAGCGACACCATCTTTCTGAATTTTCCTGTGCGTGTTCTATGTTTGAATATGATAGCAGCTTACTGAACTCAAGGAGAGCACAGGCGTATATATATGAGAACTGGAACAGCTAATAAGCTGACACTTAGTGAGTACTCCACTCAATTCCACTGATACATTATATTTATATGATAATGTTTGACAGGTCTTGCACGATGTACTGTTTTCCTGTTTTGTTAGGACCAGATTCGTATTTTACTCTTTTGTTATTATATATGCTTATAATGGTTTCCACCACGTGATCTATTTTTGACCCGGACATGGGAACGTATGCATTATTACTTACTCCGTAGATAAATACTTAACGTTGTTCTAGATGTCGACGGCGACGACACACACAGCTGCATGCATGACATCGGGCTGATGAATACACTGCAAGTTGACTTTACCGGGCTTGCAACATTTCTGGATTCTTTTTTCGAAAGATCAATATTTCTGGATTCTGAAGGGCTGCTGGGCTGCTAAGTGCTCACCGACAGAGGGTTTAGGGTGGTTGCGACATGCTATTGGTATGCTCAAGACCAAAGTAACTATAGTCGATTCTCTGTCGTCTGTTTATGAGGAGTACAGTAGAAGATTCTGCAGTTGTTCTATCGATAGTCTTGTTCACTGACGTTCCTGACACAATAACACAAAATTGTAAATAGATTGTTCAGAGACAGCATGAGAGTCTGCACTTGTGGCCTGCTGACGAAGAAATCTATGGATCTAGAGGTTAGGTCTCCTAGGATTGCAGAAAGGGAAATCTCCAGTAGAGACACCATCTTTCTGAATTTTTGTGTGTGTGTGTGTGTGTTATATGTTTGATGAATATGATAGCAACTTACTGAACTCAAGGAGAGCACAGGCGTATATATATATAATAATAATAATAACAACAAGAACTGGACCAACTAATTAGCTGACATACGTAGTGAGTACTCCACTCCGCTAATATATTTTATTATTATTATATGATATACGCTTGACAAGTCTTGCACAATTTTTGCACGTGATCTATTTTTGACCCTGACAGGGGAACGTATGCATTACTTACTTCCGTAGATAAATACTTGCTTCGGGACATGACAACGACACACAGCTGGATGACATCGGGGTGATGAGTACACTACAAGTTGAGTTTACCGGGCTTGCTTCGCTTCCATGGCGAGGTGCGTGCATGCAACATTTCAGAATTCTGAAGGCCAGTTGGGCTGCTAAGTGCTCACCGACAGACTTCGTCAAGCACGGATGCAAAGAGATGACGCGTCTTTCGACAATGGCTCGCCGTCAAGTCGTCAGCCTCATGCTGGTCGTCGAGACAACCACAGTGCCTCTGCTGGTGGTTGCGACTTGCTATTGCTATGCTAAGACCAAAATACTATATAGTCGATTCTGTCTTTAAAGAGTAGAAGATTCTGCAGTTGTTCTGTCGATAGTCTTGTTCACTGTTGCAGACACAATAACACAAATCTGTAAATAAACTGTTCAGAGAGAACACGAGAGTCTGCACTTGTTTGTGTACCCATTCTCATATGGACTTTTTTTTTCAAAAAATAAAGGTGTAGCAGGTGTAACGCTAGGGACCACAACAGAGCATATTTTCGGCGTAGTAGACGGCGGTCGGCGGCGACCGGCAACAGAGCCACGGTCTGACGGCGGCATGGAGGTGGCGGCGCAGTAGCGTACGGCGCCATGGCGGCGCCGGCGACTAGGGTTTGGGGAGGGAGAAAGTTGGAGAGCTGAATAAAGTGTCTTTCAGCTACTTTTTTGATTCAGTCTGGTTACATCTGCGATGTATTTATAGCCTGGGATTTCTTAACCCTAAGCGATCTAAAACCTAATCTGCGCGGATGCGATGCACGGCGGCGGCGTGCGGGCAGGCCGTGTGGCCCTCCTGGGCCAGCCATATGGGCCACAGGCCCTCTACTTGCTATATCACTCCCCTCTTTTCCATGCAGTGCGTTCTCGCGTTGCAAGTCCCGAACGACGCCGCCGCCTCCGCGTCTTCTTCTCCAGCGGGGCCCGCGGCCGCTCGGAGGTAGCCTCGTCGCAAGAGAGGCGCCGCCCCGCCTCGTCCCTGCTGAAGGAGAAGCCTGACCCCTCGGATTCAGTGGAGGGCAATAACAATAACGCGATGTCAGTGTCACCCAAGAGTGCTTCAACACGGTGTCAGTTAGTGACTGATAGTGATATCCAGACGAGGCTCAATAATCTTTCGAGGTAGAGATTTGAGCAAAATGGCTTACTTCAAGCAATTCTACGGTTTGACAAGTCATGCCGTCCAAAAGCACCTCTTTCCCGGCTCAGGCAAAGTTTTTTTTTGGTTGAGATAAAAGAAAAGTTCTCTAGTCATAATTCTTGTTTCTTTCAGTGAGGTGTACATTGCTTTCGAAGCCCGAAGGCACATCAGCTGAGTTAGGCCGTGTTTGGATCCCTGCCTGATAATGCTAGCTGCAAAGTATTAGCACAAATGGATCCAAACAGGCTCTTATCATAGTAATCTTGAGATGTTTGGGTCTTGTACGAACAACGTGTATTTCAAGTTATAACACCAACATGGATAAAACTTTAGCTACTGATATTTTTGGCTCCATATAGATGACAGCAGCAACACCTAGTGGGGGCAAGGTGTTATTTTCTCTGGCCTGGAAAGAAAACTAAGAGTGTGTTTAGTTCGTTTCTTAGATAAGACTGGCTAGAAAAACGTAGCCAGGCCAACCTTAGCCTGCTCCAACTAAGTTAATTCGTAATTGTTTGGTTGGCTGCATTGGGTCAGCCTGGCTAGACAAAGGTTTTGTTTGGTTGTATGGCTTGCTCTGCATAGAGTCACCTCTTCTCTCAGCTGGTGAACTCACCCCTTTGAGCCATTCTGTAGAACAGTTGGTGGGCATGTTCATTGGTGGGCATGTTCATTGCCTTATCTAAGAAACGAACCAAACACATATTTTTGGCACCGAGGGAGCCTGGTTGGGGATATGCACCCAACCAAGCACACCCTTAAATGAGTGGACATGATACACCTGAAGACTGTTAGATAAAATCGTTCTTCGTTTCTTCACACAAGCACACACGCTGCACTTTAGGTGGATCTGGACAGAGAGATGAGGAGGAGGAACTGCACTGTAATCTTATTGCTTTTCACTGCTTATATTACAATGAAAGGGATACCCCTATTTATAGGGGTGGTAAAAACCTGATAAGGATTGCTACAGTGATTCTGGAGAATTCCAGATATTAGTACAAATATCTTTGCTTTGAGATTGGTACTGCTTTAAGATTCGTGCTCCAGAAAATATCCTCCTCTAGTAATTTGGCCACATCTATTTTATTTCACAACACTCCCCCTTGGCCAAATTATTGCCGTGTGCATGCCTCGTTAAAAACTCCCCCCAAAAACCCAGTGGGAAAAAGGGTAGGAGAAAAGAGTACATCACATGCATCGCTTATGTTGCACCCGTTGCCTCGTTAAAACCTTGCATGAGAAAACCCTGTGGGAAAAACTCATCAAGGGAAAAAGAGTACAACGGTTGATGCATGAGTCAGGTCTTCAGGACCAACTTGTGATCTTCAGGATCACGGTCATGGGCTATGTCTTTGGGGATTGTCTCCCCCTGAACCCTGCAACTCTCTCAGCCGCCTCATGCCAATTCCACGGATGCACTTGTAGAAACTGGAGGCATGCAGAGACTTGGTGAATAAATCTGCAAGATTATCACATGATCTTGCTTGCAGGATTTCTATCTCCCCGCTCTTCTGGAGCTCATGGGGATAGAAGAACTTTGGAGCAATATGCTTCGTGAGATTGCTCTTGACATAGCCAGTGTGCATCTGTGCAACACAAGCCGCATTATCTTCATAGATAACGGTGGGAGTGTCAGCGACGTTCATACCACATGACTTCCGGATGTGGTGAATCATCGGTCACAGCCAAACACACTCTCGTGCGGCCTCATACAGAGCGATTATCTCTGAGTGGTTTGTTGATGTGGCAACCAGGGTCTGCTTTACAGACCTCCAAGAGATGGCTGCACCACCACAGAGAAACACAAAACCAGTCTGTGATCTACCATTATGTGGGTCAGACATGTACCCAGCATCCACATATCCCACCATGGTTGGTGCTTGGTTCTTCGGGAACCATAGACCAAGGTCTTGGGTACCTTGTAGGTATCTCAGGACGGTTTTTACGCCAACCCAATGCCTCTTGGTTGGGGCGGACCTTTGTACCTTGCCAAAAGATTTACCGCAAAGGCAATGTCAGGCCTTGTGCAATTCGCGAGGTACATTAGTGCTCCAATGGCGCTCAAGTATGGAACTTCAGGTCCCAATACTTTCTCATCGTCATCCCTTGGTCTAAATGGGTCCTTATCAGCTTCCAGGGATCGGACCACCATGGGGGTCTTAAGAGGGTGGCACTTATTCATGTTGAACTTTTCAAGTACCCTCTTAGTGTAGGTAGACTGGTGTACAAACACTCCTTCAGGGAGGTGTTCGAGCTGCAGGCCCTAACAGAACTTGGTTCTACCCAAGTCTTTCATCTCAAATTCTGATTTGAGGTAAGCCATTGCTTCCTCAATGTCCCTTGTCATCCCGATGATGTTCAAATCATCGACATATACTGAGATGATGCAAAATCCATCCTTGGATTTCTTTATAAAGACGCAGGGACAATCATCATTGTTCACGTAACCTCTCTACAGGAGAAAGTTACTCAAACGGTTGAACCACATCCTTCTGGATTGTTTCAAACCGTATAACGACCGCTGCAGGCGGACGCTGAACATGTTGCGGTTTTGATTCGGTCCAGGGATCTTGAGTCCTTCAGGGACTCTCATATAAATCTCCGAATCAAGTGACCCATACAAGTATGAGGTCACGACATCCATCAACTGCATTTTCAGATTCAGGTTAGCTACCATGGATATAAGGTATCGGAACGTTATGCCACTCATAACAGGAGAGTAAGTCTCATCATAATCGATGTCGGGTCTCTGCGTGAACCCTTGTGCCACCAGCCTCGCTTTGTATCTTACCACCTGACCATGTTCATTCCTCTTCCGGAGGAAGACCCATTTGCATCCTGTAGGGATGACTTTCGGAGGTGTTGGAACCGCAGGTACAAACACTCCTCTTTGACAAAGCGAGCACAATTCTGCCTCAATTGCTGCTTTCCATTTATCCCAATCAGAGCGCTTCCGGCACTCTATTATGGACTTTGGTTCTGGATCCGGATCCAATGAGTCAGCAATTTTTGAGGCGAAATATATGTCGACAACGGTGGTCTTTCTATGATATGACTCTCCCAATTCCACATAATTAGTGGCAATCTCCTCATGATCGTCCTCCCACTCACCGTGATTTCCCAGAACGGTCGAGTTGGGGCGTTCCGATCTCCCAATGCGATTATGCGCGCGATGCATTGGGGTTTCCATCTTCAGGATGGTGTCCTTCAGGGACTTCCTCAACTTCAGGTTGAGTTGCCTCTTCTGGGGCATTCTCGACTTCGGGTCAAGCTTCTTCATCTGATCCTTTGAGTGAGGCAAGTGGCTCGGATCCTTGTCTACGCGGACGTCTCCGCGGACACTTGTCCTGAGCACCCGGAGGTCTCCCCCTATTCCTAGGATTAGGGGAGATGGTGACCTTTTGGGGTACCTGCACCCTCTCCGGCGCATTTACTGCAGGTATATGCGACCTTGTCACTCTTTTGTGATCAGTGAAGGCATCTGGCAGCTGTTGGCATTTCTTAACGTCATCACTAGAATTAGCAACAGCGCCAAGAAACGCCGGTTGGTATTCTGCAACGATTACAGAACAAGTCCACAAGCGCACGGAAATACCGTTGTAGCATTTCACCCGGAAGTATTCAGGGTATCGTTATTTATATTTCCCAAAGGAAGGCATGGTATAAAAGACTCCAATATGGACATGGACAAAATAACAAGATTGCATAATAGACCAATGCTCATAACAAAGGTAACAAAGGTTTTGTATAAGGATAACTGACACACACACTCGAGCCAACTCAAGGATAAAGTAAAAGAAAGAACAAAGAAACCTAGACTGGAGCAGGCATTCCTAAATAACTGAGTCAGGACAACGGACAATCACACAAACACATGCTTGTTAGTGAGGTTCTAAGGTAAGATAGCTTGGCCACTATTAACTTACTTCGGGCACCGGATCGCACCTGGTCTGCCAAGTGATGCCGGCCTGTAGCTCTACACTGTAGCCGGACGTGGGGGATTACAAAGGACGGACAGGGCTGTCACCACCTGCCGCCTACCACCTCAACCGTGGACTACGAGGCAAACGAAGGTAGGTCCTAGCCTAGACACCACGTCTATGCCAGTTACTACAACTCTAGCGGTGATCAGGAGCTCCCGTCTCTATCAGGGGTCCTCTTACTAGAGCTTCCGCCATGGGGACGAACGACGAACCCGCAAGCCAATATTGACCAAGACTACACTAAGATAGACCTCAACATCACAACCTAGCCCTAAGTCTAAACATGCATGCACTAGTGTTAGACATTAGGTTCTATATGATAAGATCAAGACATGAAAACTATATTCTAGTTCATATGCCAAGATCATATCATAAGAACTATGCTCTAGTTCTACGACACAACTATACTAATAGAACTAAGAACAAGAACAAGATCATAGGAACAACTAAGAACAAGAACACAAGAACAAGAACATAAGTGAAACCTTGATATTACTCATACCGAGATTCCCCCTAGAGGTTCAAGCTCTCCAACGAGGCTTGCCTTGCTCCAACTACATAACTAAAACTACTAAAGATACAAGTGGAGGGAGAGAGAGAGGCTCTTGTTGTGGTGTGTGTTTCTAGGAGGGGGAATGGCCCTCCTTTTATAGGTGAGGTGGAGGGGCTCTTTGGAAAAGAGCCATCCCTACATGGAAGGGACCAAACCGACCTCAAAGAGGCGGTTTCACACCTTCCATGTTGGAAGCACCAGCAGATTTGGCCTTGGATCATCGTCATGGGCCATCTGGAGAAAGTTGGGCCCGTTTGGCGCCAGGCCAGGCGCGCTCGCGCCTTGAGCGCGCTCGCGCCCTGAGCGCGCTCGCGCCCAATGTGGGCCCGCTGGGCCTCTGCTTTCGCCACCAGTGTGTGGGCCTTTCAGCTGGCTTCGAATTGGCTGGTCATTTGCCCAAATCGGAGTTCGTATGAATCCGTGGCGTCCAAATTCTTGAGACATGGTCCCGCGGCCCAAGATAGAATTGGTCTAGACTTTGGCCCTTCTTCTCATGGGTTCATCTTGGACACTTGTACCCATTGTTGGATCTCCGGCACTCGGTAAGAGGGTTTGGCCTAGTTTGGTCTAGATTTGACATTTGCTCTCCTCTTTGGCTTGACGCTTTTAAAGGCGCATTTCTTTATACAATCCCATGCACTTGATGTATATTTCTGCAAAGTGTCACAACTTCCAAGTACATGTGGAATTGGGTTAGTAGTAATGATATATGTGCAATGAAATAATTATTTCCCCCATAATGACCTATAGTTGGCGGGTAGAAATCTGAGTTAAGGACCACCAACAAGATCCCCCAAGCTTACCCCTTGCTCGTCCCGAGCAAGTCTTTGCTTTGGGTTGTTGATCAGGGGTTGCTACGATGCCGATTATATCTCAAGTGTACAAGCTAAAAGAGAGCGTTCTCTTGCTATTTGAATAAATCGGCAATTGTATCTCTCTATGATTCGTGAAGGAGTGGGGCTTCTAATTTTCTCAAGTCTTGGGTGATTGCAAAATAGAACAGTTCCAAAGACCGGTGCTTTTCATTCGTCCCAAGATCAACTTTCATCCGGAGGTTTTGTAAGTTTTTATAAACAAACCAAGTTCCTCAAATGACCCACTCGATCGCTCAAAAGTGTATAGTAACCTCACCAAAGGCATTTTCAAATTTACGCCTTCTTCCTACCACTAAAGCCGAGAGTGGAGTTTTGGGTAGGTATGTAAGTGGGCATACTTGTATCACATATGTTGTAAGGTCAAGGACTAAACCTTACGGAGATTAAGCTATACACCTTGATTGAAATGTGCAAGTGTGTGGATGGAATGAAAGATGATTCCTAATTTTTGTGGTATTGTTGGGTCTCCATGCATCATGACATACTTTTTTATTGATGAATGAGATGATGGGCTATCAAAGAACAACTAAATTTATTCTCTCATTTTTTTTTTTTTTTGTTTGAACGGGGATCTAAGACTTTTCCCGTTTGCCTATAAGAGTGATAAACCTTCTAACTATAAAAAATCTCTCTTCTTCTTTTCTTTTTTTTTTTTTTTCCTCTCTTTCTTTTCTCTCACTCTTTTTTTCTTCTTTTTTTTTTTTTTTCGACTAAGAACATAGCCCAAAACTTTATTGATGGATAGGATGAGGTGGAGAGATGTCATGATGAATCAATGCATGGAGAATTTTTGCAAACTACATGAGAGGGTGCGCGATCCTCGGGGTAAGGGTCGGCATTTTTATTTGGTGGAAAAAATGGTGCGCAACTCTCAGTGTAAGAGTCGGCGGATGGTGAAGGGTGCATGTTGTGCGCAACTCTCAGTGTAAGAGTTGGCTTTTATTTGGTGGGTGCAAGTGAATCTCAATCATGGGTGTAGAGTCATAATCTCACGTCGGTAACAATCCGACCGAACTCAATGTACGAACAAGCGGCGTATGAAGGTTCTTATTCCACGAGATAAATCATATGGCTCACGTGGGTATTTCGCGATCACGAGGAACTATTGCTTTTGAAAATTTTTGAAACAAAGACTCCGGACGTTAGGTTTTTTCAAAGGGACGTTTCATTCTTTGTGGTCTAAGTCACTATATCATATCGCGCAATAACCTAGATGAGAGTAATTGTATGCAACCCACTAACTCAAGTTTCTAGAGCATGATAATATAAAGCCGATAAACCCAAATATTAAAGAAAACTCTTTTTTTAGACAAGTACAAACGAGACATAAATCAGAGCAACCAATCATTTCAACATGGGTGGAACTCAACATTTCATGGCACATATATAGAGTGGAATTAATTTTTTTTCAATGCAAGATAAGAAACTTGAATTTAAACATGCTAAAAAGAAAATAAGATTGCGGGAATTTAAATATGCAATGCAGGGTACCTCATGTGGGGTCCTCCCCAAGCTAGCTCTTTACTTACCATTAGCCTGGAATGCCGCAAGCCGGTGCATGCTATGGCCTGATTCTCGGTTCATGGCCTCCTTTGAGCATGCTAGGAAGACCCCCTCCCCCAAGCTTGTCTTGTGGTGACATCGAGATAACAGGACAAGACACTTGGGGTTGAAAGGTTTATTTTATTATTATGTTATGACTCTTTTTTTTGTGTGTGTTCACCAAACAAAAGATCATCTCTGTTGTTATCTCCAAGACTATCCCATGAAATTGATAAATCCCTGCAGGGGTTAGTCCATATGATTCACCAAAAATCTATCTTGACAGACTTTGGTTCAAAGATCAAACTAGACACCATGTCTAATATGATCTAGGTAGGCACCTTAATGTAAGCATAAAGCTTAAATTAAAGAGCCTATGGAAGCATGATTGTACATTTAATCAAACTAAGCACCATGCTTAATTCAAAAGATGCATAACCAATACTTCCAAACCAAAACTATACAACATAGAAATTGAAGGCATGAAAAGATATATAAGATTCATCCAACAAAGGTGAAGACATTGCAAGGTGAACAAGATAAGCAAAGGTTTTTTTTTAGAAGAAAAATGTAAAAAGATAACTTACCGATTGGCCTGTCGCTCAGGGCTCACCTGAAAGGCCCTTGTTTGGTTTTGATAATTGAGTGACAACTTTAGGTGGACTAACATGTGTGATGGTTGAGATACACAGGAGTTAGTTCACAGGTACATGTGTGTGAGCAACATATGCCATGGTGGAGATGGCTTGGAGATGTTGTGAGGCTCAACACATGAGTTGATAAAGGAGCTCATTGCAAATGAGACATGACATGGAGTCATGTGACCAAGAGGTGAAGATCAAGATGAGGCTTGGCTTGATGGATTTGGTTGCAAGTGTGAAGGGCAAGTTGAGGCTGCGAAGCGAAGGACCATGCGATGGTGAAGCTTGGGCAAGACTTGGCGCCGATGGACCGACGCAACGGTGAAGAGCAAGTGAGGTCAAGATCGATGGACCAAGAGTGTCACATGATGATATGAAGTGGATCATATCATTTGATGATCGTGTCGGTGCATGTTGTTGCATTGGCACAATGGAGAAAGACGGTGGAGATGGAAATGCGCAAGGCAAAGGTATAACCTAGGGCATTTCATTTCACCGGTCTAAGGTTGAGTAGAGAAGTACTTGACCGGATTTAGGATAGATGGCCGTACTATCAAGAGGGGTAATCTTGTTTGCATATCGGTCATCTAGTGCCACTTGAGCGATCTAACATTGCGATGTGCTAGGATCGAGTGGCGTGGTGAGTTGAAGAGAAAATCCTTTGAAAATGATTGTGAAAATGCTAACACACAAGCACATGGAGTTGTACACTTGGTGGTGTTGGCACATTTACAAAGGTGGCGAATGTTCGCGCCGCGGTTTGTAGGGTTGAGTTGGGCTTGGGTCCCTCTCTCCCTCCCGCCGAGCTTGCGAGGCGGGATTCGGCGCTTTCGGGAAAATTGGAGGCATATTTTCCATTGCGCCGGATGCAAATTGTTGTTGGAAACATGCTATCTATGGTGGTCAAGTTGGTATACTTGTGGGATAGCATGGTGGAGAAGATCGCGTTTTCGATGGGTGTAAATCATGGATTTACAAGCGCCGGACGCGGCGGTCGGACGCGGGCCGGGCGGGCGGACGCGTCCGGCGCGTGGAAGGTTGGCGTGGCGGCCGCTCGGCGCTGCGACGCCGGACGCCGAGGAGGCGCGTCCGCGCACGCCGGACTCGGACCGTAAACCACGGTGCCGAGTGCCGCGTGAGCACGCTCGCCCGACGCGCGCGGACGCGAGCGGCGGACTCGGGCGAGTCACCGTTTGGCGTCCGGTGGTTCTCAGGCGCGCGGGCGGTCGGGTGGATGCAACGGCCGGACGCGTCCGGCGGTGGTCACCAGCGCGTCCGGCGCGGGGTTTCGAGCGAGATCGTGAGGTAGCCGTTGGGGATCAACGGTCGACCGAACGGTCGGTACACGTGGCGTGACGAGGAGCGCCGGACGCGGCTTGGAGCGTCCGGCGGTGGAGGCCGGACGCGTCCGGCGCTCGTGTTTCGGTTGCCCGAGGTGGCAACGGCTAGTTTCGGCCCTTGGGGCTATATATACGTGGTTTGGCCGGCTGTGGCCGGCTGCTGAGCACGCCCTAGCTATGTTGCCTTGTGTGGTGGTGCTTGGAAGCCCTCTAACTCACATATGCTTGGTAGTGACCATCCGATAGTGTGAGAAGAGCGATTCTAGTGTGAGTGCTTTGTGAGATTGCATTTGTGGCACTAGGTGGTTGTGTTGCAAGCCGGAGAGCTTGTTACTCTTGGAGGTTGCCACCTCCTAGACGGCTTGGTGGCAAGAGGCTCCGTGGTAGCACGCGTGGAGATATGGTGCTCCAGAGAAGAGATTGTGAGAGGTCGGTACTCACCTCGCGGTGATCGCGAAGAGTAGCCCTATTGGATTGCGCGTGTCATTGAGTTACCACCCTTGAGTGTGTGGGTTTGCTCGGTGCCTTGAGGGGCTCACTTGAGAGTGGTGTCTTGCGGTGCCTTGCGGGGCGTGCCTTGAGGGGCAAGTGACTTGAGGGTCACACCGAAGAACCATCTAGGTGAAAAGACCGGAGGAACCACCGAAGGTGTTGGTCGACACAACAGGACGTAGCTTGGGGCAACCAAGTGAACCTGGTGAAAAATCGCCGAGTCATCTTGTGTCCACACTTCGCGGTGGTTTGCAATCTCTTTCACAAGCTTTGTATTTACTTTTCTTACATTCTTGTATAGCTTGTGTAGTTGCTCTTGTGGTTAGTTAGCTTGAGTAGCTTGTTAATCACCTTCTTGCTTGTGTAGCTAGAAGTAGAGTAAGTTGCCTTGCTTAGCTTGTGTAGTTAAGTAAGATTGAGCTCTTGGGTTTGGCTTGTGTAGCTTTGTCCATGAGCATCTAGTGAGCTTAGGTTGGCTTTGTGCTTTTGCTCATTAGAATTGTGTAGGTGCACACCCGGTTGCTAAAGTACTAGTTGCTTAGGTTTGTGTGACCTTGCAAGCTAGACTTGTTTAGTGCGCACTAGCTAGATTGGCACCTTGTCTTCTTGTTTAGGATCTTTTACAAGGTGCATCTAGAGACATAGATAGAGGGGTGAAAGTCTTGGTTAGGCCGATAGATTTAATTCCGCACTTATATCGGTTAGCCAGAGCGATTAGTTTTAAAAAGGACTATTCACCCCCCCTCTAGTCCGCCATCTCGACCTTACATCACCATTTATAGTCCGTGAAGCGGGACTTCTCTCCTGTTCAGGTTGCGCTTGATACTGGTACATCCGCCTGAGGAGAAGTAGACGGGTGCGCTTGCTTGGGCCTCCACACCATCCTCTTCTTCGGGGGTGTGGTGGCGCATGGTGTAGAAGGTGGTTGTTGGTGTGGAAACTTTGTCCACCTTTACCACCCTGGGAACCGGTTTTCTTCTCGGGTTCTACCTTGTCTTGGGTCAGAGCTTGCCCTCTTTCTTGTTTTCTTTTGGTTGTGCATGAGCAACTTTTGGCTCTGATATCTTTTCTGTAGGAGCTTTCTTTTCTTTCTTTTGTGCCAGAATTGGATCTTTCTTTTCTTTAGGAGCTTTTTGCTTTTGCTCCTTTTTCTTCTCTGGCTTTTGCTCCTGCTCTTCGTTCCCAAATGATCTTGGGAATCATGTTCGCACCATGAGGTCGGATTTCAACTTCCGTGACCTCTCGTGTGGTTGGCTCATACTTGATGCGAATCATGTTGCACTCCTCCGTCCTCCTTGACCGGAACTCGGAACTTCTCCTCATTTCCATTGATGTTGAACCAGATTTTTGTTTAGCTCCAACATCAAGTTGTGCCCCAGCCAGCATCGGGGAATGATCGTCCCAAGATAAGCGATGTTTCTTTGGTGGCCTCCATGTTGAGTACGACGAAGTTCACCAGGACGAAGTATCCTCGTATCTTCACAGGTATATCTTCGGCTATTCCGCCGGGTAGCGTAAGGAGGAGTCGGCAAATTGGAGTGTGATCGTTGTTTGGTGGCGCCGTGTATAGCTCGGCTTGTCAAAAACCGTCTTTGGCATGACACGACGCCGGCACCGGGATCACGGAGTGCGTGGTCAAACCGTTGTCCGCCGATGGAGCAAGTGATAGTGGAGCATTCGGGATCCTTCTTCTTCTCTGGTAAGTGATTCAGAATCGCCGCACTATACTCCTTCGTCAGTTTGACCATAGCCATGGACGACAATGGGCGCTTGTTGTTGATGATGTCCTTTATGTACTTGGCGTGAGAAGGTACATGCAAGACGTCCATGAGCGGAATGCTCACATGTACTTTCTTGACCATCTCAACAAACCGAGCGAATTGATCGTCCACGGCTTGCTTTGCATACCTGAGTGTTGTTACCGGCAACATGTATGGATTGTTGAAGTTGTTGCTGTGGTTTGTATGATGGCTTTTCCCAGGTGAACCTCAAGACCAGCCCACTCATTGCTCAATGTGTTTGGGCCATGGGTCTTGATAGTTGTAGCAAAGGCTTGGAGGTGGCTCCTTGTTGAAGCGATGTTGGGTGAAGTCGGGCAACACTTCGGTACGTCGGGCCGGCCTGCTCCTTCCTCTCCTCCAATATATTTTTTTCTCTTTTTTTTGCATCATAATATAATTTTTTTCTTTTTTTCGTACTCTCTCTTTTTTTCTCGTCTCTTTTTTTTTCAAGCAAGGTAGAGCCAACATCTCTATTTCTTCTCTTTTTTTTTCAAAGGCATCAAAGTGTTTATATGATGTGACTCCCGTGTCTTCACGTACCATATGTCCCTTGTTCTTCTTAATCTCCACCGAAATGGTTAGTGACCAAGAATACCCGGAGGTGCATACTAACTTGAAAAACATTCCCTTGCCTTATTGGTAAAAGAAAAGATTTTTTGTTGATAATCCGGTACCTCCGGAGTGCTTGCTTTAGGGTCATAAGCTTGACCACCAAAAACCGGACGAAGTTTGTAGCCGTAAGCTATGATTGGCTTCCATCGACATGGCTAATCAACTTGTCCCAAAAGTAGATTTTTTTTTTTGGCTTGGTAAAATTATTCAAAGATCACATGCAGCAGTTTCAAAACAGTGACCAAACATGTCGTTCAATCAAAGTAGGCAATTTAACCTAAGCTCCATGCTTAATTTAAAGAGCCCATGAAGATATGATGTTGCAACAATCATACTTCAAACCGAAACATGCTTCATGCAAAATTTTAAAAACAAACCAAGATTTTAATAAATACTATATTTTTTTTGAAAAAAGTTTTATAAATCTTTTCCGATAAAGAAAAAATTAATTTTTTCGTTATGAGCAATGGCTACAACACAAGCAAGCTATCATGAACATGTCCTAATAAATTCTTTTAACCAACGCCTTCCCCGCAACGGCGCCGGAAATGCTTGTTGGCATTTCTTAACGTCATCACTAGAATTAGCAACGGCGCCAAGAAATGCCGGTTGGTATTACGCAACGATTACGAGAACAAGTCCACAAGCGCACGGAAATACCGTTGTAGCATTTCACCCTAAGTATTCGGGGTATCGTTATTTATATTTCCCAAAGGAAGGCATGGTATAAAAGACTCCAATATGGACATGGACAAAATAACAAGATTGCATAATAGACCAATGCTCATAACAAAGGTAACAAAGGTTTTGTATAAGGATAAGCGACACACACACTCGAGCCAACTCAAGGATAAAGTAAAAGAAAGAACAAAGAAACCTAGACTCGGAGCGAGGCATTCCTAAATAACCGAGTCGGGACAACGGACAATCACACAAACACATGCTTGTTAGTGAGGTTCTAAGGTAAGATAGCTTGGCCACTATTAACTTACTTCGGGCACCGGATCGCACCTGGTCTGCCAAGTGATGTCGGCTTGTAGCTCTACACCATAGCCGGACGTGGGGGATTACAAGGGACGGACAGGGCTGTCACCACCTGCCGCCTACCACCTCAACCGTGGACTACGAGGCAGACGAAGGTAGGTCCTAGCCTAGACACCACGTCTATGCTAGTTACTACAACTCTAGCGGTGATCAGGAGCTCCCGTCTCTATCAGGGGTCCTCTTACTAGAGCTTCCGCCACGGGGACGAACGACGAACCCGCAAGCCAATATTGACCAAGACTACACTAAGATAGACCTCAACATCACAACCTAGCCCTAAGTCTAAACATGCATGCACTAGTGTTAGACATTAGGTTCTATATGATAAGATCAAGACATGAAAACTATATTCTAGTTCATATGCCAAGATCATATCATAAGAACTATGCTCTAGTTCTACGACACAACTATACTAATAGAACTAAGAACAAGAACAAGATCATCTAGAACAAGATCATAGGAACAACTAAGAACAAGAACATAAGAACAAGAACATAAGTGAAACCTTGATATTACTCATACCGAGATTCCCCCTAGAGGTTCAAGCTCTCCAATGAGGCTTGCCTTGCTCCAACTACATAACTAAAACTACTAAAGATACAAGTGGAGGGAGAGAGAGAGAGGCTCTTGTTGTGGTGTGTGTTTCTAGGAGGGGGAATGGCCCTCCTTTTATAGGTGAGGTGGAGGGGGCTCTTTGGAAAAGAGCCATCCCTACATGGAAGGGACCAAACCGACCTCAAAGAGGCGGTTTCACACCTTCCATGTTGGAAGCACCAGCAGATTTGGCCTTGGATCATCGTCATGGGCCATCTGGAGAAAGTTGGGCCCGTTTGGCGCCAGGCCAGGCGCGCTCGCGCCTTGAGCGCGCTCGCGCCCAACGTGGGCCTGCTAGGCCTCTGCTTTCGCCACCAGTGTGTGGGCCTTTCAGCTGGCTTCGAATCGGCTGGTCATTTGCCCAAATCGGAGTTCGTATGAATCCGTGGCGTCCAAATTACTGAGACATGGTCCTGCAGCCCAAGATAGAATTGGTCTAGACTTTGGCCCTTCTTCTCATGGGTTCATCTTGGACACTTGTACCCATTGTTGGATCTCCGGCACTTTCGGTAAGAGGGTTTGGCCTAGTTTGGTCTAGATTTGACATTTGCTCTCCTCTTTGGCTTGACGCTTTTCCGAAAGGCGCATTTCTTTATACAATCCCATGCACTTGATGTATATTTACGCAAAGTGTTACAACTTCCAAGTACATGTGAAATTGGGTTAGTAGTAATGATATATGTGCAATGAAATAATTATTTCCCCCATAATGACCTATAGTTGGCGGGTAGAAATCTGAGTTAAGGACCGCCAAGAGCAGCTCATTTGCAAGATTCTGCAAATGTATGATCCTCTGAACTTCTAGTTCAGACTCACTGGTGCGTGGGTCTTTGGATTGCAACCCAGTTGCATTCCATTCAATTTTTTGGCATTCTTCTGGATGCCTATCTCCCCCTAATGTTGGGAAATGGTCTTCATCGAAAACACAATCAGCGTACCGAGCCGTATGAAGATCCCTAGTCATAGGCTCTAAATATTTGATTATGGATGGTCTCTCATAACCAACATAGATCCCCAACTTCCGGTGGGGTCCCATCGCTATACGCTGAGGCGGTGGTATTGGCACATATACTGCACAGCCAAATATACGCAGATGGGAAATACTTGGTTCTTTCCCACGCACCAACTGTAGGGGGGATGTATCATGATATGCAGTTGGCCTGAGTTGAATCAGTGCTGCTGCATGCAACACTGCATGGCCCCAACAACTGGTTAGGAGCTTACAATTCTGCAACATTGGCCTTGCAATCCACTTGATCCTCTTGATCAAGGCTTCAGCTAGACCATTTTGTGTGTGGACATGTGGTACTGAATGCTCTACCTTAATGCCCAAGGCTAAGCAATAATCATCAAAAGTCTTCGACCTGAACTCACCAGCATTGTCCATCCGAACAGAATGAATGCGGTTATCAGGGAAGCTAGACCTTAGCCTGATTATTTGGGCAATAAGCTTGGAGAAAGCATGGTTTCTTGTGGACAACAGGTCCACATGACACCATCTGGTAGATGCATCAATCAGTACCATGAAATACCTAAACGGGCCCGACAGGGGCTGAATAGGTCCACAAATGTCACCTTGTATCCTTTGCAGGAATGCAGGTGACTCATCCCTAATCTTCAGGAGGGACGGTCTAGTGATCAACTTCCCTTTTGCACATGAGGTGCAAACCAAATCTTCAGGATTTGGGAAGTTTATGACATCATGGCCGGCAGAATTTTTGATGATCCTTCTCATCATATTCAACCCGAGATGACCCAAACGGTCATGCCATATTCGAAACGATTCTACGTGTCTCGAATATGGTCTTCATCGCAACATATTCTTCTGTGGGTTTTATGTACGTATAGTACAAACCTAATGGCGATGAAGGGAGTTTTTCCACCACTCTCTTTTGGTACCCGTCAAATTTGGTGATGAGCAGGTATTCCGTACCTTGCTCAACCTCGGTTTCAACATAGAAACCATTTGCGCGGATATATTTGAAACTCAGAAGCGTGCGCTTTGAGTCATGATACAATAATGCATCCTTCACAAAGATTTGAGTACCCATAGAGAGAACCAGTGTGGCACTTCCGGTGCCCACAATATGATCATTGCTTCCGGCAATGGTCATGATATTTCCCTTTTTCTTTCTCAATGTTTGGAAATATCTGGTTTCCCTTAGTATCGTGTTGGTGGTCCCACTGTCTACAAGATAGATCTCCGCTTCCGCCATGGGATTCCCACAGGTCCTGCTTATGCAACAAAGTATGACAAGGATTTAACATAAAACACATATATTAAGGACAACATTATTACATAGTTCTGGGAAACACTTGGGAGGGGGTTTGGGCCATCTACTAAGTTACAAATGCTCTTCAGGAGCATATGGCCAAACCTTGTCGACACAAACTAGTGCATACGGACATCACACGTAGCTAGGTGATATCTTGGAGATTACTGCCGGTCTCCAAAAATGTCATCATCTAGCTCAAGAAGGTTGCCCTCATTTTCGTCCATCTGGACGTCTTCACCATTCGCGTCGACTTCCATGTTGTCGGGCTTCTCAGGTGGAGCTTCAGGCTCCTGGGTGAAGTGGGACTCATGTTGACCCTTTCCCTTCTTCTTGCTCTGCTGGAAAAGGTCAACGAGGTGTTTGGGGGTGCGGCAGTTACGGGACCAATGTCCTTTTGATCCGCATCTATAGCAATCGCCTTGCTCTTCCCCACTATGATCACCTTTTTCCTTCTTGTCGGGTTTGAACCTACCCTTAGGCTTTCCTTTTCCATGTCTCTTGAACATAGGACCTTTCTTCCCCTTCCACTTCCCTTTCCCCTTTCCTCGGCTCCTCTTACGGTTGCGAGAATTCTCGGCAACGTTGGCGTGTGCTTCGAGCACGGCCATAGAGCCCGATGGGGTGGGCGAATGATTGTTCATGAGAACTTCATTCTGCTCGGCAACCGACAACACTTCACTCAACTGGTAGTACTTGGTGTACTTGGGTTTACGTGCTTTTCTTTGCGGCACTATGTTGCCGGGGTGGAAGGTAGACAAGGTCTTCTCGATCATATCGGCGTCGGTGATCTTACGGCCCCATAGACGCGGCTTGGTGACAAGCACAGTGCAAAGCGAGTTGTACGCACCCACGAGACTTAAAGTCTTGGAAACGCGGGTTGATCCGATCTTGTTGCGCTCGGGGAGCACAATTGTCGGTTCTGGCGGCCGAAGCGGTCCTTCGGGGACTACCACAAGACATAAGGATGCTGTCTCCGTCATATACTCACACTTCAGTCCAGTGGAGATGATGACGGATGAGGTACAACGCATTTGCTTTGTCGGGCTTTGTCCTCGCATCCCCCCCGGCTTCGAGCTGGACAATGGTGTGATCGAGTTCCTTGCCCTTGAGTACATTACCGGACATCGGAAGCCCAAGTGAGGTAGTTCTTTGCCGTCAATGGCTAGCTCTTCGAAATCCCTCTTTGCGATGTCCGACGGCATGCCTGCGCAAATATTCGCACGACATTAGTGTCGGTGCGTAATCTTCAGGATTACGACTTTGCGTAGTCTTCAGGACTACACTTAAAGTTTCCCAGGTGCAATCTTCGGGATTGCTATGCAATTAAATAAATAATATAATTGCACTAAATAAAAATTACGAGAATTAAATAATTGCAGTGAATAAAATGCTGTAAATAAATAAATAAACTGCAGTAAATTAGTTGCAAGTAAATAATAAATGGTGGGCTTCAGGCCACCATCCTTGCAAAATGCAAGGCCTTTAGGCTCCACATCCATTCGGCGCTTCTGGGCCGACTTAATGGGCCTCGGCCATTCCTGGCCATCCATCCAGATGGATGGTTCAAATCTGCCCCAGGCCATATATAAGGGATAAGGTTGGGAAACCCTAACCCTAAAATCCCTCATTCCCTCCCTCTCACTCTCTCTCCTCTATCTCTTTCCTTCAGATTTAGACACAGCAGCAGGGAGGAGGGAGTGGAGGAGGCGCTGGTTGGGGTGGGGCCCATCCCCGCGCCGTCGCGCACTCGCCGGGAGGTGCCCGCATCGGGGCTGGCCGTGCGCCCGGGGCTCGCGCGCCCTCGTGCTGGAGGCCGGCGGCCGCGCCCGCTTCTGGTCCCAGGCCGGGCGATGTGCCCGCGTCGGACGGGGGCCAGCGCACCCACGCGCCGGCGTCCGGGCTCGTGGGGGGGGCCGAAACGGGGGCCGCGCGTCGCGTCGCGTCGTGCCCGGGCGCGCGCCGCGCTCGCGTCGGGGTCGGCCTCGCGCCCACGCCCCGGAGGCCGGGGTGGCGCGCCTCCGAGCGCTAGAGGCCGGGGGCCGCGCCGTGGTGGGCCGCACGCCCGCGCCTGGCTTCCGGCCGGCGGGGGTCGTGCCCGTGCTCCGCGCCCTGCCTCGCGGCCGGCCGGGTCGCACCCGCGCCGGGCTCGCGGCCGGCGGGGATGCGCTCGTGCCCCGTGCGCCCGTGTGTGCCCGGGCCTCTGCAGGAGGCCAAGCAGGGGCGACGGTCCGGCACTGCGTCCTCGCGCCAAGTGCCTGGGGTTCCCGATCTATGACCGAGGAAACCCGATCCACGCGCCTTCTGGGCGGCAAGGTTCGATTCGCTTGTCTTCAGGACGGCGGCGGGTGGAGACAGAGCTGCTAGCATCACCTTCGGCGGTACTTCACGACCGGAACTCGACGAGCGGAGGCAGAGCCATCCTAGCATCGTCGTCGACGGCACAAGGCCGGAACTCGGTGAGCGGAGGCAGAGTCGTCCTAGCATCACCGTCGGCGAGCGGAGGCAGAGCCATCCTAGCATCGCCGTGGGTCATTTCCGGCAGTGGACAGCGACGGCGGCAAGGCCGACCTTCGTGTCGCTGGGCGTTGCCGATGCGCCAACGAACCCTCATATTCAAGTGCCTGTGCTGTGCTTTCTGTGTGTATGAAATGAAAACGATTTCTGTAACTTGTTCATACCTTCTTAGCTCCGTAGAACTCGTGCTGATAACGTGTTAGATAAAATCGTTCTTCGTTTCTTCACACAAGCACACACGCTGCACTTTAGGTGGATCTGGACAGAGAGATGAGGAGGAGGAACTGCACTGTAATCTTATTGCTTTTCACTGCTTATGTTACAATGAGAGGGACACCCCTATTTATAGGGGTGGTAAAAACCTGATAAGGATTGCTACAGTGATTCTGGAGAATTCCAGATATTAGTACAAATATCTTTGCTTTGAGATTAGTACTGCTTTAAGATTCGTGCTACAGAAAATATCCTCCTCAAAATTTGACCACATCTATTTTATTTCACAACAAAGACCACCACAGTTGACTACGAAACTTCCACGAAGATTACAGGAAGAAATTAGTGGGCCACGATTCAAGAGAATGTTTCACAACGAAATCAGTTACCTGGAGTGAATGACTTGTGGGCCCACGGATAAGAGGGCCAGCTCTCTCACCCATCCTCCCCCTCCTCCTCTGCTTCCTATTCCGCTTCCTGCTGCCTCCAACTCCCGAGTGCCGCCGCCGCTGCCGCGTCTTCTTCTCAAGCCGGCCTGGGGGCGCCGTCTGCGGGGGAGGTACGGCGGCCGCGTAGCCCCGTCGTAGGAGAGGCGCCGCCCAGCCCCGCCCCGGCGCAGGAGAAGCGCCGCGCCGCCCCTCGGAGCCGTCGTCCCGGACCCAGCTCTCGGAGTGGAAGAGGCACTGGAAGGCGGGGGAGTTCCCGGGGACCTCTACTGCCGATGGAGGTGGCCGCGGACGGATCACAGCAAAACTAGTCTCACCTGCCCCGCCCCGCCCCGAATATTGTGAGATCTCGAATATCGTACACGGTGCAGGTGCGTTCAAGCATCCATACTGGTCAGCTTGGAATGGATGAGCTCTATATTCATATCTTTGTCGATTTGCTGGTGTCTAGGCTGCTTTGGCGGATCATTTGTCTGGTTGTTAGCTACTAATGGAATCCAAGGCTTGTTACTCCAATTTGATATAATCTAGTCTGTCTGTTGAATCAGGAAACGTGCTGATTTCTTGGCCTGGATTGGAATAAGATGGAATAAAGTGAAAATTGAAGTATACAAGGGAAGACCGTCGCAACCCACAGTTGCCTACGGCACTTCCAGGAAGATTACCATGTATGAAGCCTCCAGATCTGGGAGAGTTCAGAGACAGTCTGTCTAGCCAGTAAGCCCCTAGCTCGGTTCTCCTCTGCTCTCAAGCACATAGACATAGCAGGTAAGCAGAAGGTGCATGAGAGCTCACAGTCACAGGAACTGTTGAAGCAGAACTAGTGAAGTCGTAACATGTCGACCTCCACAATCGACGGAACCTGTAAGCTGAACTACTCTCTTGCTTTGCCATTTCCACTTTCCTTCTGTCATCTTTTCAAGTTATCTGATTTTTTTCATCAAATTAAACCACAGGTGGCGCGCGCTTCTAGCAAGTCATAAATCAGATCTCCAGCACAGCTGGCACTTTGCAGTCAGAACTTGGTTGAAACACGCGAGGCACACAAAAAGGTAATCAAATACTAAGACATGACCAAGCATCAGTCATACACCCCATTGTGTTGTATTTGTTTGCTATTTACAGTTGCTATTACTTCATTTCCTGTTAAAGGTTGCCAAGTATTCTCTGCTTTGACCATTGCACGCACTGCTCTGTATGGTATTCATTTGTAGATGGGGTAGTTTAGATTGCTGAGGTGTATACATACTGCTGTGGTTACCTAATCATTAGGAAAAGGATTTTCAGAGGACTGGAATGGATTCGCCCTGTTCTTTCTTCTGTGAACTCCCTTTATTGAAGCAGATGCTACCTGTGACCTATCCCATTTTCATATTTTCTCTCTATACATCTCAATAAGGGTTCAGTCCATCTCCTAAAATTTTTTATTTTGCTTTTTGTTGTCTCGCAAGAAAATTTCTCATTGCTTGCTCTTACATTTTTCATGGTTGCTCACTTGCTCTATTTTCATCCTATGGAGAAGTTTAGAACTCTTACCGACAATTATTATACATCTGGACACTGCATAAACTATATCTAGTTTTTCTATCTGGTAATCGCGTGAATATATTTTTATAATATTTTACTGTTACCTTTATATATAGGATTTTTTGAACTATCTTTAGTAGAAAAATGTCATTTATCTGGTAGTTGCCATTTTTATTCTCTATGAAAACACTTTGTTTATTCCCTCATTGTTTGGTACTCTTATATTGGTTCATTCAACACAGTCTGTATCAATTTGCTAGCCCACAAGAGCGCTTGTTACTTGTCCTGCTGTATGCTTTTGTGAGAAATTGTTTTGCAAGTTGGGGCACCCACATTGATTTTCCTATAAAAGCACTTGACTAGGAATGGATAGTGGAGCTATGGACCGTGAAGTATTGGAGAAAAAATTGGAGAAAAAGCTGCAGGATCCAGCTGCAGAACCAATGCCCTTGCCATTGGAATTTTTGGAAGTCATCACATGCAATTTTTCCACTGAACAAGAACTTGGCAGGGTGCACGTTTGGAGTAGTATACAAGGTATGACCATTTCTCTTACACTCCAATTTTCAACCGATGGCAACTGTAGCAGATAATGAATGGTTCACCTACATGTTTTTATTTATTTTTATGAAGGGAGTTTTCCAAAGCGGCAAAGTTATTGCAGTAAAGAAGATTTTTAATGTACATCTGGTGGACTTGGACAACAACAAAAATAATAAGCAATTCGAGAATGAGATCCTGTGCCTTATGGGGGTCAAGCACCGAAATGTCGTACAACTTGTAGGTTACTGTGTCCAAACCAGGTCGGAAGTGATGAAGCTACCGAGTGGCGAAAATGTTATGGTTCAACATGATGTATGTTTGCTTTGCTTTGAATTTCTATGTAAGGGAAGCCTTGCCAAGCATGTATCTGGTATGTTGAAATACAATACTACGATATTTCCTTTGCAAACTTTATACACACACACAACTGTGCCATTATATCAATGGCTGCACAATTCAATTATAATCGAGATACAAATATATCACCCGTCCATAGAGGTGTTGGTTTTTATGGCACCATTACAGTATGTGATACCCTTTTTTTTCTGTTTGTTGATGTATTTTTACAGATGACTTTCTGGTCCTTGATTGGGATATGAGATATGAGATAATTAGGGGAGTTTGTAGAGGCTTGCATTATCTTCATGATAAATGTCATATTGTTCACCTGGACCTTAAACCTGAAAACATACTGATGGATGCCATGATGATGCCGAAAATTGCGGATTTTGGTTTGTCAAGGCTTTTGGGTGAACAAAAATCCAAACTTTTTACTGAAAATCGTGCAGGAACACTGTAAGCTAGCTGTGCCCCTTGCTAGAGCTTTATAATTTTACTATTTTCTACAACTGATTATGCAAATTCTTCCGCAGTGGATATATGGCCAAAGAATATGTAGACCACGGAATTATCTCTTCTAAGGCAGATATATTCAGTTTGGGTGTCATCATCATAGAGATAATCACAGGTCGCAGGGACTATCCCGATATCGGCTACACAACTGAAACATCTCTCAAGCACTATATAGACGAAGTAAGATTATTCAGTATTATTAGATACTGTAGTTTTCTACATTACGTATTCAAATGTCTTTTTACAATAAATTACTTATGCAAATGTTTAGGTGGTTGGAAGTTGGAGGAATAGACTTACAGAAATAACACCCACGCATATGTCACCGGAAATGCGTATCCAACAAGTGCAAGACTGCATCTCTATAGCACTGAAGTGCCTGGCTGAGTCAAATAAAAGGCCTACTTCATTGGACATAGTTCAAAGTCTTAATGCAGTAGAACCAAAATGTTCTTCTCCTGGAAATCCCCTAGTGTCGTTGAGAAGGTATGATCTCTCGGTAAGTCGGTATGCACTGCACCTCTCCACACTTAAATTTCATAAGACTGTCCAAATTAATATGCATGTCTGAACAAAATAACCAACCCTGTGCTCCATTCTATAGTTGTAGTGTCCTCTTATAGTTGTAGTGCACTATATGTATCTGTTGATAGAAATTAGCATGCACAGCGACATGTTATTCACTAATCTCCATGCGCGGAGGCATCATTTGGATTTATTGAGATGTACATGCAAGATCAATCACATATTACACAAGTGGCTTGATATATATTTGTTGACGAGGTCCAATTGGGAGCCCGAAGTGTCGATGGGCGCCCTCCAGCGAGTGTTGTAAGCCAATTAGCTTGGCTTAACCTGTCTTTGAATGCTGATAATTGGGTTGGTGAGGATATCTGGGGTTTATGCACTCGTCAATCATATTATTTTTTCTATGAAAAAAATGTGACATATTTGATGACTTAGCTGCAATATCAAATTTGTACCTTTTACTAACGCTGAAAATCTAACCACAAGATATACTTCTCTAACGCTCAATACATCCACTGTTTGTCCAGGATAGGAGAAACCAAAATCTTCAGAGTCAAGCAAACGTGAACATAATCAACATTCCAAAGACCATCAGTGCCAGTAACAACCTGAATGAGTGCACCAATTTGTTCCAGTGGGTTACATCGGCCATTTCATCCCAGTCCAATGAAACACAAAAGGAAAGACTCCAAAGAGATATACATCAGTTGCATACTGACCTTCAATGCCTTACTGATACTCTACCAAGAATGTATCAACTAATTAATCGAGCAGAGTGGAGAATCTATGATCATTATGTGGCTGATCTCCTTTCAAGACTCAAAGACGCAGTGTATGATGCCGAAGACATTCTAGATGAGTTCAAATGGTACGAGATAAAGCTTTCGGTAGAGGGCAATGCAATCTCGTTGAACTATTCATTGACTTCTTTCACGGTATCACTCAAGGCAGCTTCAACAAGGTGAATGATATCCGAAGAGGCTAAATAATCTTTACGAACAGCTTGAGAAAACGGGCTTACTTCAAGCGGTTCACGGTTTGACAGATCATTTAGGCTGAGACCACTTCTTTCCCCACGGAAGAACAAATTTTTGGTCGTGATGAAGAAAAGAAGAAGTTGATCGAGTTGCTAGGTGTACCAACAAATAATATTGTGGGTCCTTCTAGAGGCAAGAGAAAAAGAAGTGAAGTCTGTTCATCAGCAAGCAATCAAATTTGTGCAACAACACTAACAAGTGTTCCAGTTTTGCCAATTGTGGGAATTGGGGGTGTTGGAAAAACCACATTGGCTCAAGATATCTGCAACCTTCCAAAACTGAAACGTCATTTTCACTCAATAATTTGGATTTGTGTCTCAGATGATTTTGAGGTCAAGAGATTAACTAAAGAAGCCTTAGAACAATCTTGTGGGAAAGTGCCAAAAAATGATAATCTGAATTTTCTTCGAGACTTCTCTTGCAAACAGCCGAACACTAAAAGAGTCTTACTTGTCCTTGATGATATGTGGGATGGAAAAGAGGAGGAGTGGAAGCGCTTCTGCACCTTTAGAAATATGCTTCAAGGAAGCATGATTCTTGTCACCACTAGGTCACCAAAGGTTGCTAATGTAGTTGGTACTATGGATCCCTTTCCCTTAGAGGGTTTGAAAGAAGATGTCTTCCGAAAATTCTTTAAACTATGTGTGTTTGGATCCGATAGCTCCAACAATTGTCCTGAGTTGGAGCAGTTAGTGAAAAAATACTCCCAAAGTTGAAAGGCTCTCCTTTGGCTGCAAAAACCCTTGGACGGTTGTTAGGCATGAGCCATGACCTAGCACATTGGGATAGCATTCTCGAGAGTCAGCTGTGGGAGCTAAGACAAGAGGAGACCGACATTTTGCCGGCACTTCGGTTGAGCTACATGTATTTACCATTCCATTTAAAGAGGTGTTTCTCGTTTTGTGCTGTGTACCCAAAAGATTACAATTTCAGGAAGAAAGATTTATCTGAAATTTGGGTGGCAGAAGGCTTAGTAGAAAATCAACGTAGTGGTCATCAGTACTTTGAAGAACTTGTACATTTGTCATTTTTTCAGAAATATGGACAGTCCCGTGAGAAATATGTAATACATGATTTGATGCATGATATGGCACAACTGGTTTCAAAGGATGATTGCTTCATACTAAAATATATCAAGGATATTCCGAAGATCCCTCAGAATGTCCGCCATGTGTTAGTGCTGAAAGGTGGAGATATTGAGTGTTCTAATTTATTGACTCTTGACCTGGGGCAGCACAGAAAGCTGCGCACCCTACTTTGTGACCTATCTTTAAACAGTAAAGCTGGCAATTCTGTGATGGAGAAATGGTGTGCTGAACTTTTGTGCATGCGTGTCATGGTCTGTTCCTCTATCTCTCGATGGGGGTTGCCAGGCACTATCAGCAATATGAAGCATCTTCGGTACCTTCAAATCTTGAACTCATGCCATTGCAAGAGCCTTCCTTCAGCAATCTGTTGCCTGTATAACATGCAGATATTTTGCGCTAAGAAATGGGTGATTAATGACATTCCTAGCGGCTTTGGTATGCTGATCAATCTGCAGAAATTTGAATCAGCGAGAATCCAATTTCATCATATACATTCAGGAAGTGAAATTGTTTTTCAAAACTTGCCATATGTGACATCACTTGGGGTTGATCATCAGGAGAATGACAAGAGTATATCATTTCACAGAAACAACAACACTAGCACTTTCTTGTCCCTAACTGATGTACGAATTGAATCACGATGCCTGTTTGCCCCGTCCCTAAAGAAGCTGTATCTGAAAAACTCTGGAAATCTCGGGTACAAGATTGAGTGTAGTTCTCTCACCATCTTGCATTTATGGGACCACCCTCTTGAATCCATCGAACTGCAAATGTGGAATCTTCCGTCATTGCAGGAGCTCCAGATCTGTTCGTGCCCCTTTCTGAGAACCATTAAAGATTCATCAGAACTTGTATCCTCTGACCTTTCCCTTTGTGGGGCCCTTTCACACATCGATAAGCCAAGGTTCATGTCTCTCACTCAGCTAACCATTAACAACTGCAGTGGGCTTCTGACTATCGATGACCTCCTTTATCTCCTTGCCATTGAGAGAACTTCGATTTGGAACTGCAGATCTCTGTCCCTGCCAACTAATAGATTGGGAGGTTTTTCTTGTCTGAAGGATTTGAACATCTCATTTTGTCCAAGTCTCGACTGGCAAAGTGGAATGCTGTTGCCATCGTCCCTCCAAAACCTCAGGTTACAGAGTTGTGGGGATTTCTCCACCTGGTTTTCTAGTTGCCTCGAGAATCTCACCTCTCTGGAGTCACTGGGGATTCGTTGCTGTGCATGCATAGTATCTGTTCCTGGCCACCTGTGGAAGAGTAATCTCAAGTCACTTAAGGGGTTGATGTTTATTCTTTGTCCAAAGCTTAAATCAATTGGTGGACCAGACGCAATTGCACACATAGAAAATTTACGTATTGAGTACTGCCCAGAGTTGAAGGAAATTGACCTGCCACTGGAGAAAGGCTCAGCAATTTTCTAGATTGCTTGCACGAGAAAGTGAGCTTTGCCCTCTTTTTTCAAAGGTACATATGCCACTTGTTTGGAGTATAAACTATGGTTACATTTACAGAACTATGTTAGGACACTTGTGAGTGTTTTTCTATGTCATGTTTTCATGAGTCAGGTCATATTTATTTATTTCGTAGCCAGTTATTGTTACCCTTAAGCTTCTAGTTTTTCTTTTCCTGAAAGCATAGCAGTCCTCCCACCCCCTCCTCATCGTGTCGTCTTCTGGATGGCAGCAGGTAGAAATTAAAGAAGGCTGATATGGACCAAATATATGCAGTGCAGAGCTCCAGGACCCACGAGAACAGACAAAACATATCACTCGTCCCTGAATGGCTGAGAGTCTGATTCCTAACTTCCTATGCTTTTACGGCTGTGTTTTCTTCGGTCCTCGCTGCAAGATGACACGAGAAGCCATTCATGGATTCTGTTTTTTGTCATCTATAGTATAATTGAAATCTTCTCCCAAGAGTGGGAAGCCAGGCTTCTCACCCCTGGCCCGCAATCCAGTAAACAAACTCACCCACGCCCCCTGACCTGCCGCGTCCTCTCATTTTCACGGGGAAGGAACCGCCCCCTCATCCCTGATCGCGGAAAAAAATGGAAAACTCTATTTGGTATCTCTCCGCAGCATCTCCTTCGACGTTATACGCAGGGCGCGGCGCGGGGTTTACGCGGGCGCGCGCGCCGGCGCGGCGCGAGCAACCGGCGCGGCGGCAACGGCAAGCAGTCAGGAAGCGGTGGGCGGCAGGATGCGGGCGGGTCACGGCCTCGCCGGACGCGGCGTCACGCGTGCGACCCCACGGATCCACGGACGCTCACGGCGTGCGGGCGTCCAGTGCTGTTCGTCTCCACCACTCCTCCAGTGCCCCAGTCTCGACTCTCCAGGTCCAGCCGTACTGGGCTTCAACTCCACAGTTCGAATAACTTGGGCGCCAACAGGGAGGCATCGAGTTCATCGGGATCCGTTTGTAAGTGCTTCTCTGAATTTACTCTCACGAATCCTGCTACTCGAGAGGCGAAAGGAGGAACAACAACACTTTATATATGAAGATAATCTGCAGAACGCATTACCGAATAAGCAAATGCATTTTAATTTGGTGCTTCGAGAAATTAATGTGTACATTGGTACTGTTGCAGGTGACCTACATTTGCTTTCTTTCATGTATCACATCATTCTGATCACTTTCATAATTGAAATGTATTGAGGAAATTTCAAATGTGCTGATAGGATCATACACTTATTTATGTTTAAAAATATTTATAGCACAATGTGGTATTTTATTGTATGTCTTCTAAGAAAATGTTGAATTTTCATGAAAATTTGAAGTGCCGGTTGGAAATATGACCTGACTTACATCATGATTTCCTTGTGTTCAGGTCGTTGAAGCTACAGTTATTTCTAGAATACGAAGATTGGAGCAGAGACTAACGAAAATTGAGCATCATATGAGCACTAAAGTCTCTGCGTCCATATAAGCATTGTCACTGTAAATTTGTGAGCAAGCTCCTGCTGCCCAGGAGTTTGGTCAAACTGCGATAAAATATTTGTGAAGTGGAAGCACTGAAGATCTACTTGTTGCTTCTACAGTTCTGTTTGTGTTCTGATGTCAATAGGTTCTGCAATTTTGCTAATAAATTTATTGGAAGAAAAATGGAAGCACATGCTAGGTGTGTCATAATGCTTGCCTTGTACATGATATAGGCTGCATATTGGACTATTTGGTGCATTCTTATGAATAATCATTTTATTGTTATCAAAACTAAATGAACTTATCTCTTCCATTTAGCACTTCTACACATTCTCACTTTCATGTTATTGTTATCAAAACTAAAAGAAACATGTATCACATCATTCTGATCACTTTCATAATTGAAATGTATTGAGGACATTTCAAAACTAAAAGAATCGTACCTTTACTGTTGTTATGTAGTGTTCTTCAGTGTGTTTGACTTCTTTTTCCTGCTAAATGTGGCATTTTTTCTTTGGGCCATTCAAGCTGGTGTATCTGGCTGGAGTTCAGGGTGCACATGCTTAAGATTGTTGTAGCCGTCGCCAACGGACCAGACCGCGACCATGGTTGGAAGGTAAAGCTCTCAACTGCAACTTTTCATTTCTATTTCTCAGGTTTCAACCCTATCTCTCAAAAAATAGGTGTAGTAGTACAAATGTATGAATTAAGATTCTTCATCCGTAGTACAATATATTTTCTCTAGATGATTTTGGATTTGAATATTATCTGTTAGACATTCTTTCATTTGGTATCGATAAGTCATTTTCCTTCAGTATCACAATATATAAGCACTAAATTCCATTTTCCTTCTTTATTACAATATATGGAGCTACAAAACTTCCAATTACACATGTTATTATTAAGTTGCTGCTACCGTAGCATTAGCACGGGATACTTCCAGGAAAGTTAGCTCAACACACTAACATCGACAAGGATACTATATTATATACAGGAATAAAATATTTTTTTAGCTGCTCAGCTTGCCAATAGGAATTGGTTTCTTACCTGGGCTATGATAACTCTAAAATAAATGAAATACTCTCATGCTAAGTGAATTGATTTCTTACGGGCTTTGGTAATTGCACTTTTCTTATCTTTCTCAGCTTTCTTAACAATCAACTTTGCATGCTCTGTGCAGCAATCTATCTGGCTTCAATGGCATTAATGAACTTCTTCCCAAAGCCTAGGTGGGTGATGGACCAGAGACATCATCAATTGCAATGGTATGTAGTCCTCTCAGTCAGTTTGTTCCTTATCTCCATACTTAACCTGTGAGTTGCAGACTTGTAGTTGGGGGTATATAGTAGAAAAAAGGGACCAATAACTGCATCCATTAGTGATGAAATTGGTTGTCAACTTAGAATCTAAATTTTACTAGATGCACAGAAAGGTAGTAGATCACTTCTTCATCGTGCTTCGAATCCTTCGATGGGTCATTGGTTTGAATATTTTTCCTTTGTTGTGCTTTATTGCCAATAGAGACTGATCACTAGAGGATCATCCTGCTGGGCCTGATCTGCACTCTGACACGGTCAGGCTCCGAGTGTTGTTCCAGGTCAGCAACGTTCGTGAGTTGCAGACGTGGAAGAATGACACTTGGATTTGTGTCACAAGGATGCTATAAGCACCAGAGGACATTTCATTGAGCTGTAGCTGCAGTGTAAAAAGTTGCGAATCATTTGTGAGTAATTATGTTAGATTGTCTAAAAGGTGTACATATGAAAATTGCCACATGCATTCGATCGTGCTTTGGGTTTTACTGCAGTGTAGCACGGGCAGCTTTACCTTGTATTTGTATGCTGTAGCAGTGCCGTATAGGTGTGTTGTATCTTTCTTTTTTTTTTATTGTCGTGGCACATTTCTTATCTAAAAGTGGAAGATAACAAATACCATTGTATATTATCTTTTGGTTGGTTAAATTGTGTTTCTAGATCACACCGTAGCATAAGCTCGGACCTTGCTATTATTTACCAGTTGTATGAAACTTGTTGGCCTCAAAAAATTCTGTAAAACTTGAATTATTGAATAACATTGTCGTTCGGTTGTTTTTTTGTGGTGCCCTTAAAATAAAACCGTAGCGTTAGCACGGGCATTATACTAGTATGTATAGTGTGTCATTTTTATCTTTTTCCAATTCCTGTTTTCTGTGCGAAATAAGTAGGGCAGAACGCAAACATGGCTGCAGCCTTAGTTGAGCTCCATTTTTATGGCAAGAATGTGACTTTGTAACGCACTGTAATAATACAGACATACTATTCGTGTGATCTCTACATGAGAGCTTCACAAGTTCACATGCTACATCAGTTTTGTTGGATGTGTTTGGTTTACTAATAATTTAGTGGAGAGGGTCCAGAAGAGTATTCCATAATAATAACCAAATGCATCCCTTGAGTCACTGACTTGTGGGCCCAGAAGCCCGTGCACTCCCTCTCATCACAACAGTCCCCTGAATCTTATCCCCTCCTCTTTCTCTGCTTCTTCATCCTCGGCGAGCTCCACGCAGACCATGGCGAGCGCGGTGCGCCGGCGAGCCCCCGTGCAATCCCGCCGCCGGCGCGCAGCCTGCTAAGCGAGCCATTGGTCTCCGCGCGCTCTCCTCCCCCTCTCCTCTCCCTCTCGTAAACCCACGCCACTCCTCCCCATGGCCCCGCCGGCCTACGCCGCCTCCCCCTGCACGGGCTCCGCTCTCTTCTCCAACTCCCGAGCGCCGCCGCCACCGCCTCCGCCGCGTCTGCGTCTTCCTCTCCAGCGGGGCCCGGTGGCGCGGTCGTCCGCCGGGCGGTACGGCGGCCGCGCAGCCCCGTCGCAGGAGAGGCGCCGCGCCCGCCCGATTCCACCTCCGGAGAAGCGCCGCCCCTCGGAGACGCCGTCGTCCCGCACCCAGCTCCCGGAGCGGAAGCGGCACTGGAAGGCGGGGGAGTTCCCGGGGGCCGCTCCTGCCGACGGACGGCTCCCCGCGCAGGGGAAGCGGCATTCGAAGTCCGGGGAGTTTCCTGGGATTGACGGCGGCCGCCCTGCCCCGGTCCCGTCGCAGGGGAAGCGCCATTGGAAGGCCGGCGAGTTCCCGGGCGCCGCCGCGGGCCCCGTGTCGGGGACGCCGAGGACTCCGCTGAAGAACGTCAAGAAGCGGCTGGATGCTCGTGCGGATGCCAAGGCGTGGGCGTGTACTGTCACCGAGGCGCTTGTCGACCGCATCAACTCCAAGAACTGGCAAGAGGCACTCCAGGTTACATTTGATTTCCCCGAGTCTCGATTTCCCCTGTTTGCATTGCTCCATCTTCCCCCCCATTGTCCCCAAAAATCCATAATTCCTCTGAATTGCTAGTTAGATTCAATTGCTTGTTGAGGGAGGAAATTGTGGCAATGTGGTTAACTTACTGACACTAATAGTGAATTGGTACTGGCAGGTGTTTGAGATGCTCAAGGAGCAGCCGTTCTACCATCCCAAAGAGGGAACCTACATGAAGCTCATCGTGCTGCTCGGCCGCTCAGGGCAACCCACCCGAGCGCACCAGCTCTTCGACGAGATGCAGCAACAAGGATGCCAGCCCACCCCCGAGCTTTACACCGCATTAGTTGGGGCGTACTGCCGCAGCGGCCTACTGGACGAGGCGCTGCAGCTCCTCAACGACATGAAGGGCTCACCGTTGTGCCAGCCTGATGTCTACACCTACAGCACCATCATCAAGGCCTGTGTGGATGCTGCGAGGTTTGACCTCATTGATGTTATGTACAAAGACATGGCTGAGCGCTCTATTGCGCCCAACACGGTCACGCAGAATATTGTCCTTAGTGGTTATGGAAAGGCTGGACGGTTGGATGATATGGAGAAGGTGCTCTCTGACATGCTCAACAGCACAGCCTGCAAACCAGATGTGTGGACAATGAACATTATCTTAAGCCTGTTTGGAAACATGGGCCAGGTTGAACTGATGGAAAAGTGGTACGAGAAATTCCGAAGCTATGGGATTGAACCAGAGACTCGCACACTGAACATCCTGATTGGCGCCTATGGGAAGAAGCGGATGTATGATAAGATGTCTGCAGTCATGGAGTACATGAGGAAGCTGGCATTCCCATGGACAACGGCGACATACAACAATGTGATTGAGGCATTTGCTGAGGTGGGTGATGCCAAAAACATGGAGCACACATTTAACCAGATGCGCTCTGAGGGTATGAAGCCGGATACAAAGACCTTCTGCTGTCTAATAAATGGGTTTAGCAAAGCTGGCCAGTTCAATAAGGTGGTGGGCATGGTTAAGCTTGCTGAGAGGCTTGATGTGCCTGCAAATACGTCTTTCCACAATGCTATTCTTGGTGCATGTGCAAGAGCAGACGACCTTATGGAGATGGAGAGGGTCTTCAGGCACATGAAGCATACACAGTGTGATCCTGATGCTGTGACTTACTCTATCTTGGTGGAAGCTTATCGGAAAGAAGGAATGACCGACAAGATTTATGCTTTGCATCAGGAGAACCCAACCTTGGTTCCAACTGATTTTGTCATGGTGTAACTGACCCACTGACTGAATAATGGTCCAAAAACGCTTAGGCTTGGTTGCAATCGTTGAAAATCTTCTTGCATATCAACGTTTGGAATTGATGATGCTACCAAGCAGAGTGGCAGCTATTCTCCAACTCCATTTTTTGTCTGTTGGCCTGCAGAGTTATATCGACGTCTTCTCCAACTGAAGGTTGTTTCAGTGAGATGTGCCCATGCACCACAGTATGCATAACTCAGATACAAGGAGTTATATGGCTCAGAAAGTGCCTCAGTAAGATTCTGCACAGTTTGAGTTGCCAAGTATTTGGGAACAGAGGGAGTTTTCTGAACTGGTGAATGGGACCAAAATTGTATGTTTCTCCTCCACTATGGTACTGTTAATCCTTTTCTTGACAACGGGACATATACATAGTTTGGGAGAACAACTCTGGGTAAAATTTTCTGTTGCCCTACTTTGTACCAGCCTAGGCCAATATCTTTCAGATTTATATTTGGTACCTTTTCACAATCTTTTCACAAATTTATAGCTGTGATTTCTAGTACATTACACATGTAGCGAAACTTGGAATATTTGTGTACACAAGGGTAAGCATTAAGTTTTCTCTAGCACCCTTAATGTGTAGTTTAGCAATTATGTGGATTTCACAAAACAATACTGAATTAAATTTGATTTGTCAGATTCTGCACTCTACAGGAGCTATATGTTGCATTTTTTTAATGAGGTGTATTGTAGAGTATCACCAACGCTGTAGCCAAGTGATATATTTTATGGTTGAGATCATGGGTTAAGGCTCTTCTCTTATGAATTAGCATGATGGCTTATCTGAACTGCTAATCACTTTTATAAAACTGAAAATTGTATTGTAGATCAAAATGATTTCTTAATACCTCTTGGAAAAAAAAAATCTACCCAGGTGCTTAAATCCACATGATACAAAAGGAGCTTGTAATGCAACTCTTAGTTCAATGGTGCAGAATTTTTCTTTCAGCAGTTGAGCTATTGGTATACCACCATCTTTTGTCCATATACAGTGCTTTTGAGGATCCTATAGTATCATCTTTCCTGATGCAAGGACAAGAAAATATAGATTTCTCAGAATTTCTGAAAATGGGTTTTTAGGATTATTAACTGATTTTAGGAACTATAAAATGTCCACAGATGACAGTGGATGGGCTTCTAGAACAAAAAGACAAAGTCGGCCTTCTATCTATTGGCCATGGTCATATCCTCCTTAGTCTGGTTTTTGGGCTTAGGCCAAATCTATCACAGCCTAGCCAGGTTTGACTGAAAACATGACCCCTGAGCCTCTGTTTTAGAAATGGCCAGTAGGCTGAATTGAAAACGGAAAGTAAACACAACTTTTTTTTTTAAAAAAAAAAAAAGAGATCTTGAGGATGTTCTTTGGACTAAAACCACTGGCAAGCACTTCATCATCAGATGATATGAACTGCTATCTGCTAGTGATCACTTACAATTTACATATGATGACACAGGTAGCAGTACATTTAACATTTTGACCCTGGTATGCCTCTTCTAAACATTCTACCTTACAGTTTTCCCTTGCCATTATAACTTGGGATACCCTATGAGAAAATGCACCCATTTTTCCTATAATACTGTAGTAGCCTAACAATCACAAATGCTATGGAAGCGCACCACTATTTTTGGTGGATCGCTTCCTCTTGTTTCTAAAAGATTTCAGCTCCTGAATCTCACAAGCATAGATGTAGCTATAATAGGGTGGTATCGGAGACCTCCATGCCAGGGCTTCGAATCTTCCAGGAAGCTTTGCATCTCCATAAGTCACGTCGTGCAAGGTGATCTTGGGAACCTGATGATGATCCTGCTGTGAAGAGTGCCGATGATACTGATGGTAAGCAACCACCTGCTCGGACCTCCTGTGTATCCTTCCAAAATACACTGGTTTGTTCTGGTTCAGCAGGTCGTATGGGTGCTCACCAAAATTGGAGACATGTCTCTGGAACTGCGACTTCATGAAGGTCGCAAACTTGCCCCAGAAATGGACGCTGAAGCTGTCCCTCAGCATGCGGGCGGCGACGTTGGCGATGATCATGCTCCCATTCAGCGTTGTCGATGGCCAAGTTGCTGAGCTGCCTCGGGTGTGACATGGGGTCTGCGCTCCCGAACGCGAGCGTCCTGAAGAAATACCAGTATGCCTCATGCGACAGGGGCTTCAGAGTTAGAGTCCGTGTTGTTCCAAGCTTGGCGATCTTGTCAGACCGGCTTGTAAGTATGATCTTGCTACCTCTGGGCATCCAATGTTTAGATGCAGAGTACAGCCTGTTCCATACATCTTCGTCGAGATCCCCACCTGCCTCCACAACAAGAAGCAATCTCCTTGTTGTCCCATCTTTGTTGGAAGAATAATTTGACGTGCCACACTCTTGCTGTCTCATTGCACATAATCCTTCTCTGAAAGCTGCTAGCCCATCATATGCAAAGTCATGGTCCGTCAAAAACACTGTTTCTGAAAAATGACCATGGACTCTTTCATCCTTGCAGACATGGGCGACTAGTGTGCTCTTCCCGACCCTGAAGGGGCCGACGATTGGCAGCACCTCTGGTTCTTCAACACCAGGATGCTGTGCCTGCAGTAGGAAGTCGATGACAAGTTGTGCTTCCATCTGGCGACCAAACATGCAGTGGCCCAGCAGGAGATACATGCTGTAAGGCTGGCGGTCAATGCGACGACTGCTGTCGTTTGCCAAGAACAGGACTAGCTCATGGGCATCGACGATCATGGCGCTCAGACGGTCAAGCACCTCCTGCATTTCTTCTGAAATCTCTCTACTGGTTGTTTCACTGGGAAAACAGAGATGTTTTACTGAACCTACTTTGGAGAAATCAGAAGCCACAGGCCAGCGGCGATTCACGATGATCTGGCCATTGCTCGACGACGATGCCTCCTCTTGGTGAAGATGACTCGTCCGGCTTCTGAAGGTGTCGAGGGCATAGTAGCCTCGGTGCACGGCGTCCGTGAGCGCGTCCAGCTGCCAGAGCATGGCTTGGTTCACGATGGGCCGCCGTGCCATGGCCTCGTCGACGATGACCTGCGCCCGGAGCAGGACCCTCCGGAGGCGACCCTCCACGTCCTGCGGCGCTGGTGGCTTGGCACGCCTGCTGGCGAAGAAATCTACGGATCTGGAGGCTAGGTCGCCTAGGATTGCAGAAAGGAAAATCTCCAGTAGCGACACCATCTTTCTGAATTTTCCTGTGCGTGTTCTATGTTTGAATATGATAGCAACTTACTGAACTCAAGGAGAGCACAGGCGTATATATATGAGAACTGGAACAGCTAATAAGCTGACACTTAGTGAGTACTCCACTCAATTCCACTGATACATTATATTTATATGATAATGTTTGACAGGTCTTGCACGATGTACTGTTTTCCTGTTTTGTTAGGACCAGATTCGTATTTTACTCTTTTGTTATTATATATGCTTATAATGGTTTCCACCACGTGATCTATTTTTGACCCGGACATGGGAACGTATGCATTATTACTTACTCCGTAGATAAATACTTAACGTTGTTCTAGATGTCGACGGCGACGACACACACAGCTGCATGCATGACATCGGGCTGATGAATACACTGCAAGTTGACTTTACCGGGCTTGCAACATTTCTGGATTCTTTTTTCCGAAAGATCAATATTTCTGGATTCTGAAGGGCTGCTGGGCTGCTAAGTGCTCACCGACAGAGGGTTTAGGGTGGTTGCGACATGCTATTGGTATGCTCAAGACCAAAGTAACTATAGTCGATTCTCTGTCGTCTGTTTATGAGGAGTACAGTAGAAGATTCTGCAGTTGTTCTATCGATAGTCTTGTTCACTGACGTTCCTGACACAATAACACAAAATTGTAAATAGATTGTTCAGAGACAGCATGAGAGTCTGCACTTGTGGCCTGCTGACGAAGAAATCTATGGATCTAGAGGCAACTTATTGAACTCAAGGAGAGCACAGGCGTATATATATATTAATAAAAATAACAACAAGAACTGGACCAGCTAATTAGCTGACATACGTAGTGAGTACTCCACTCCGCTAATATATTTTATTATTATTATATGATATACGCTTGACAAGTCTAGCACAATTTTTGCACGTGATCTATTTTTGACCCTGACAGGGGAACGTATGCATTACTTACTTCCGTAGATAAATACTTGCTTCGGGACATGACAACGACACACAGCTGCATGGCATCGGGGTGATGAGTACACTACAAGTTGAGTTTACCGGGCTTGCTTCGCTTCCATGAGGAGGTGCGTGCATGCAACATTTCAGAATTCTGAAGGCCAGTTGGGCTGCTAAGTGCTCACCGACAGACTTCGTCAAGCACGGATGCAAAGAGATGACGCGTCTTTCGACAATGGCTCGCCGTCAAGTCGTCAGCCTCATGCTGGTCGTCGAGACAACCACAGTGCCTCTGCTGGTGGTTGCGACTTGCTATTGCTATGCTAAGACCAAAATACTATATAGTCGATTCTGTCTTTAAAGAGTATAAGATTCTGCAGTTGTTCTGTCGATAGTCTTGTTCACTGTTGCAGACACAATAACACAAATCTGTAAATAAACTGTTCAGAGAGAACACGAGAGTCTGCACTTGTTTGTGTACCCACTCACATATGGACTTTTTTTTTCAAAAAATAAAGGTGTAACAGGTGTAACGCTAGGGGCCACAACGGAACATATTTTCGGCATAGTAGACGGCGGTCGGCAGCGACCGGCAACAGAGCCATGGTCTGACGGCGGCATGGAGGCGGCGGCACAGCGGCGTACGGCGCGATGGAGGCGCCGGCGACTAGGGTTTGGGGAGGAGAAAGTTGGAGAGCTGAATGAAGTGTCTTTCGACTACTTTTTTGATTCAGTCTGGTTACATCTGCGATGTATTTGAGATTTCTTAGCCCTAAGCGATCTAAAACCTAATCTGCGCGGACGCGATGCACGTCGGCGGCGTGCGGGCAGGCCGTGTGGCCCTCCTGGGCCGGCCATATGGGCCACAAGCCCTCTACTTGTTATATCACTCCCCTCTTTTCCATGCAGTGCGTTCTCGCGTTGCAACCTTGGCGGCTCCTTGGTGCTGACAGTGATGACATCGCGCGGCAGCGTGTGCTGTCGCTGTCGTCAGGGGTCGGTTTGGTGATGATGACCAGAGGATAGTTGTTATCGTCCTTCTGTTGTTCCTCCAGAACAGTGTCGTCAACGTTGGCCCGACAGCGTGGGCGCGTGCTGCAGCGCTATTGCTGGTGTGGTCGCGGTTGTCGTTGTTGTTGATGGCGACTCCAGATCCAATCTGGATTGGACCCTCGGTGAGGGCGCTGGTGGCGAGGCGCGGCCGTTGGCGGCAGCGCCACTACAGGTGTGGCTACGGTGTCGGCGATGACGGTGTCGCGCATGCACGCGAGCTCCTTCTCCTTGGCCTTGAGGCATTGATCCAGCATGGCGGTCTCCTCGTCGAGGTTCATGGTGTCGTCATTGGCGGCGTTCAGATCTGATCCGATCTGAATGGTGTTCCAGTGAATTTATTTTGAGACGTTGAACTGCACTCGCGAGTAGGGCGTGGAGGTTGTTGCAGATCTCGTCGACGTTCATGGTGGTGGTGGTGGCCATGGATGATGCCTAAAGAATCGAACTGGTTCTAGATACCAGGTGTAACAAGTGTAACATTAGGGGCCATAGCGGACGGTATTTTTAGCATAGTAGACATTGGTCGACGGCGACCGACGGCAGAGCCGTGGCTCAACGATGGCGTGGAGGCGGTGGCGCAGTGGCGTGCGGCGCGATGGCGGCGGCTAGGGTTTGGGAAGGGAGAAAGCTAGTGAGGTGAAGAGCTGAATAAAGTGCCTTTTGGCTACTTCTTTCCTGATTCAATCTGGTTATATCTGCAATGTATTTATAGCCCGAGGATTTCTTAGCCCGTCGGTCCTGAAATATAGTACGTTCTTGCCATTATTGGAAAAAAACAAGAGAGATGACAATAGACACATGTACCCCTTACTTAACTTTCTAATCTATTGAAATCTCATCCTATACCGCTTGACTAAAGGCTGTAAGCTAAGTTTTCTATTAGAAAATATAGAAACCATTCAATCATGTATTGTTTCTTTGGGAGAATATTATCTTTTTTGTTCTCAAAATATATTATATTTGAGAACATTTCTAAAACTTGAGAATGCTCGTATTCGAGGCGGCGGCTCGCGAGCCAAGACAGTGGTACGCGGGCAGGCGGTGTGCTCCTAGACCGGCCATATGGGCCACGGGCCCCCTCTACTTATTTTTGACCGAATCGGCCGGGGAATTCCCGACCTACTTTTTTTTAATTAAATGAAACAATGAAAGTTACAAAACAGGTTACAAGACCACTAGGTCCAAAAAGAAAAGCCAACAAATTAAAATATGCTATCTCTCCAGGAAATGATGAGAGTGTTCCTTGGTTTAGCTTTGACACCAGCCAAACTCAGCTCCTGCTTGAAAAGGATCTTCCAGGCTACAAGACTTTTGGTCCCATTATCGAAGATTATTTTGTTTCTTGTACACCAGTGCTCCAACACGCACTGATGATGATTTTCCTGAAGATCCTACTATTGAATACTTCTCTACTTATTATAAAAAGAATGGATAAAATATTGCATGTCAGTTCTGACTTCCAACTTCCAAAAGGTCCACGGTCTCCATGGCTGCACTAGAATAGCGTGCGTGACACCACTGTGAGGCGGCTAGTTGAAAGAAGCTTCCTAACCCAAATACTCCTAGTACTATTCTGACAAGCAACGAAGCTCATAAACACTAGAAATGATCGCGGCATTGCCGCTTATGGCCATTGTGTTGGTCGTTTGCATTGTTTGTTTAGTATTTTTTTCTATCAAATTATGAGCAAGCACGGGCAACAGGTGTTCATCTTCTGCGCTATGCAAGGAGTAGCAGTAGCAAAGATTGCCATTGTCGATTGTCAAGGAGTCAATGCTCAGATACACAAACATGTATCATTGGAAATTTGTAATATGCAACACCAGAGCTAAGGTTTCGAAATTGTTAACATACCACACTGGTTATAACCTTGGCATTGCAGAAACTAATATAGTATGCCTCAGTAGAGGCAGTGGTCTTAATATTTCTCCTCAAAAGGTAAATCACTTATAACTAGGGAACGTGTGGTAGCTCGTTTGGTTGAGGTCTCCAGGTGTGAGGCCGGCCACCCGGGTTCGATCCCGCGGCCCAGCGCTTTAAGCCTTCGTAAAGGCTGGGGGAGTAGCGCCCCCTTCGTCTAAAAAAAAAAATCACTTATAACTTGTGATCACATCATCTATGTTGTTTCATGTTGCCTATTTTTTTTGGGTCTGTTCAAATAAATAATAATAAAATTGAAGCAATACAAATTGATATAGCACTATAGCAGCACATATAGTAATCTGAACGGGCACTAATGAATGAGCATAGTTGTGGGATCAAGACTTGGAGGGCTACATTGCAGCTGGCGTCAGGTACATTTGCCTGGTTTCAATCAAGCACGCCCCTATTTGTTTGCTGTTACGACAAGAGTCTTTTTTTTTTTTTTTTGAACAATCATACGACAAGAAGGTGAACAGTACAAGCTAATAAGAACTTGCACTTTGGTACTAATCTATGCATAAACTTGCAAAAATTATAGGAAATTAATTATAGATCCAAACATTATAAAACTAATTTTCTTGTATCCATAACATATTTCTTTAACTTATGAAATATTTTGTACATGTCTGTCTAAGCCAAATTTATCTAATTATATTGTAATGTGCAGGACTTGAATAAATATTAAATAAATCCCCCTAAGGGCTGGCTGGCCCTGTGCTGCAGCTCTACGCTGCGAAAACTGGGTCACCGACCATGTGTGCCGCCTGTGCTTCACTGCGCCGTAGTACGACGCGTACGCGTGACTTGCTCCTAATTTGTTTTCCCTTTCTTCTTCCCACAGGAGCAGAGCAGAGAATGCGCTTCACAGTGTCGATTCTGCCCATAGGAAGAGCGGCCGGCAACGATGCGGCGGTGTTTGGGGTTTGCCCTCGGTTCGCGCGCACCTGCTCTGTGTCTCAAGCGGAAGTGGCTCGTGCCGTGCGACCACGGTTACCGCTGGCTGCGCCCGTGCGTTTTGGCATGCGCTAGGGCACAAGTGCACAACGATCAGGTCCGGAGAAGAGGATTTCTGAGGTGGAAAGGCTGTAAGATTTCGATTTACCCGGAGAAGAAGATGGAATACATTTACTTTCACGGAGATTTCTTCGGTTTCCTTAACGGCGGCGATAGGGACGGAAGGAATAGCGGGTGAGGGAAAACTGGAAGAGAGAGAGGCCAGGTAAAAAGAGATTGCTTTGTCTTCGGGCCGTGAATTCCCGAGTCCTCGCGAAGGCGTTAGAATCGTTGTAGTAGGTGCCACGTTCATTTGCATGATACCGTTATTTTGAGATCTGATGGCAGAGAATAATGCAAGTGACGTGGCCCAATAAAATGCTTGAGAATGGTGCATGAATCGTAGTTAGAAGATCTGTGTACTGTTGCTGGTCTTATCTAAATTGCACACCTAATTACTGTGACGAGTGGAAGATTCTGTTATCCTATTGTTCATAAACGATTCAAAAAATTTTTTTGATACTATTGTATATAATCGGTTTTGACTATTACCTGTATATTCAAAATTTTGATTTTTTTAGAATAAAGTTTTGATTTTCTTGGTCAATCGTATTGACTTTCAGGAACTATCAACTATGCCATGACAAAGTAGGTCGGGCCAATGTCAAGGTCACTAGGCTTAGACTGGTCTTCGGGCTCAGACTGAAATTTGACTTGTTACGGCCTAGCTCGGTCTAGTGGAGGACCAAGTGAGCTTGCCAAGCAATGGGGTGTCACTTTTACTGACCGAGCTCCAGCCCAATAATCCGGCTCTGTTCACTTTTCCTGACTGAAAACGTGTTGGTCAGCAGGGCTGAACTGAAAATAGAAAGAAACCACCTTCAAAAAAACGCTGATGATATGATCGGTACTAGCAGCAACTAAGCTAGGTGAAGGTGACCGTGTCAATCGGTGTTGAATAGCCCACTCATATACGTCATGCGTGTGTGAACTTTGTGTTGGGTAGGTTTTGACGAGTTTGTTTCTACAAATCGTCGACTTTAGAGATGGCTGTGTAACCACCCTAAAAATCAATTTATAGGGGTCGCTCATGATTTCTAGAGATGGTTCTATATCCATCTACCTCTAAATATTACTTCCCAAGAACCCACACTAGACAAGTCATAAGTCACTTGTTTTTTCGCATGTGCGGTGGCTAGGATCACACACAACCCCTACCCACACGCATGCACTCCCTTTAGCTACTACTACATCCCCAATAAAATCACTTATAACTAGGGTGGATATGTTTCTTTTGTATTCACTTTAATTGATTTTGAAATTAATATTTAGACCTCTAGTAAAATCAAATAAGAAGTTTAAAAACTTCCATCTTGTCAAGTACTATTGCAGTCATTTCTCCATCTAAGATTGTTTAAATATTTTGAATTTGAAACTGGAACAACTTGAAACAAATTTTTGGGTTCCTAAACGAATTTATATGGAAAAGAGGTTTTAGATCTCGTGGAGTATTATCATTTTGATTTTGGTTGTTTCTCCATTAAAGGATGTTTGCAAAATTCAAGTTTTTACAATTTTAGGACTTTAAATACAATTTTAGGACTATATATAAATGATTTCCAACGAAAAACTTATCAACTGTAACATTTGTGTTCTTTGAGATCACAACTTTAATTTTGATTGTTTCTAGATCCAAGATCAAAATTTAAAATTCTAATTAAATTTTGATTTCCTTGGGTAACTCTAGATCGAGTTCAAGCTATTTCAACATTGCCTTTATACTGTAATAACGAGATATGATGACCGGTACAATATTTCTCAAAAGTGGTTAGCCCTGGAAAATAAATGCTGCCTTGGTCGAATTGATTTCAAGATGTGTGATGCTTGGAGCTCACCGACGGCAAATTTTTTGACCATCAATTCTTCCTGACCTCTCGTAATGCTTCGACAAATTGAAGTGCAGGAAAAGAACTGCTATGATATAATGGATCACCCTGCCGTAAACCATGCGGTAGGAAAAAAGGATGCAACGGCACCCATTGGCAAACTGATCTAATGGCGACAAGTGAATAAACAAGTCATGAACAGATGGCATCCATTCTAAAATTCTACCTTCTCCATGAACGTTTTTTTAAATCCCAAATCCAGACGGTCACTCGCCCAGGGACGGAGCCAAGCCAAGGGGACCGTAGGGGCCATGCCATCCTCCCTAACTGCATATATATTTTAATAGTATTTATTTATATTGAGGAAGATATAATAAAAGCTTCCTGTCATATTTATTTATTTATGTCTTCTAAACAATAAAATCCAATAAAAGCAAGTAAAATAAAATATTTTGATCCATCTAAACTTGTTTCCTTGCCATATTAGGAAATATTTAGTGAAATTTAGATTTGACTAAATATGTATTATTTTTCATTAGATTTTATTAAATGCATATTTAATTAGTAATAGTTTGATGGTCGATGAATACTTTGTTGCATCAAACTTATTGATTGACACTATTCTTTTTATGCTTATAAATTGTAGCACATACATAGACACACACTCACCATATATGAACAAACACAAATTCTACCCCAATAAAGCTACTGCAAAACAGGTAGATTTCAATATTCGTTTATCACCACATGCAGTTCATGGGTCACCACATGTACGGATGTACCTCACTCACATTCACCTACCATGAGAAGAATAGCATTGCTAAACCACCAAATGTTTGTGTAAATCCAAGAGCAGAGGAGTGGATAAATATCAGTTATTAATCTTCTGGCAGAAAAGCTCCCTGCTCTGGTGTGATAGCATGACATCCAACTTACGTTAGCATGTCACCGTCACATTTGCCACCATAGGAACAATAGCATTGTTAAATCATCAAACATTAGAATAAATCCAAGAAAATAGGACCAGATGTATCGATGACTCCGGATGGTCAGGTTCCACTATAAGAACCTTAAATAGATGAGCTACGCTCAGTCACATGTCAAATTTCTTCGTCCAGCTCTCTCTATGCATAATTCTTGGCTCCACTGTAGCCCTGCATCAGTGGGGAGTTTCATAAGTTGTTTCTAAGACTACCACATCATATAGAATGTAATGAGATATGGATGAAACACTCGCTTTCAGTGAAGAGTTTCATTATATGGTTGATAGGCATTTAATTTCATGACTCCTAAATAGTTGGTAAGTGTCCAAAAGAGTTCCAAAGTCCCTATGAAAATCACTTCTTCTCTGTTATAAACGATGGTACATCATAAAAAATGCTTATGTTGCAGCTTATTAGATGCAAATAAAACTATGATGAAACTTCCACTGACTGACTAGTCTTACATCTATAAGGTCAGATTTAAAGTCTTATTAGAACCCCATCTATTTTGTACCCTCCGGTTCCCCTGACCACATTGTCATAAAAAAGCCGCGAAATTAAATGCACAACTGATAGACTGCTCCTAACAATTGATTATTTCCTCTTCTGTATGCAACCATTTATACAATCGTAGTATATATATGAAACTGTTCGGTACAACTAATAACTCGCACTCAAATATATTTTAAATCTTTCTTGTCCATTATATTTATATACTTTGGTTTGGTGTTTGTACAGTATATACTTTGTCAGTCTGGACCTTCTTCTTTTCAATATAACAGGGCTAGTTTTAGTTTGAGACAAATAAAGAGGTGGATGTGGTGGAGTGGTGCCCAATCTTATTTAATAACCTAGAGCCTGTATGTTTACTGCTTTTGCTGCTAAAAACTTGCAAGAGGTAATATAATTGATAAAGCTTTTCCAAGGCAAACAGACAGTCATGCAATGCAAGCCACCAAACATATGTATGACCATGACTCCATGGACTGCTGACGAAATTGGTCTGCAGGGTTGAACCGCTGAACTAGTAAAAATACAAAGAAGAAAAAAAGGCAAGTAAGTACGAAGAGTCAAAGAACGACCCAACTATCTGTAGTAAAACGTACGACCAGAATTTCACCACATCTTATTAAAATCTATGTGCATTGCAACCTATAGCTAGCTTGCTACGTTTTGACAATATTAATGCTGTAGTATCTTGTGACATTATCCTCCTACCCAACAAAAAAAAGAGAGAATAATATAACAACAAAACGCAAGCCAAACAAAATTTTGTCAACTGAATATTGATGCCAATCTTCTTCAAAATACATACATGGTACTCCCTCCGTTCCATGTTACATTAAAACGATAATAGAGTACCATGCATATAACTTTTTTTTAGAGAGCGTCGTTATGTGTTTTTCATTAACCATTCATAAAACTCGGGAAGGAAGATGTGGATTCACGCATGTACGCTGCATATGCCAAATAACTAGATCCCACAACATTACATCGTAGCAAATGGCTCCAGACCACCAGAAACAAGGCGGACCCTTTCTCGACGCCACAGCTTGCGAGGGTTTGACGGTCGTCGTCAAGCTGCCTGGCTCTGAAGACAATCCGCTGCTCCCATATTGGGATTCTCTCTATGTCCCGAATCTTCAATTTCAGGTCATAAATTGTGTCAGACAACTCAACCTGTATCACTAAGGTAGTGTCTGCCATAGTCTTGACAAGGATATGCACGCCGCCTCCCCCCACCCTGCGCATCGTGTGAATGGTAGACTCCTTGCGAATGTTGTATTCAGGAACGGCGAGACCATCCTCGATCTGCTTCTGGGCAGGCAAGAGGTACTGGATGAGACGCTGCCGTGCGTGCTCCCGGGGTGATAAGACGTCGTCGACCTTGTTAGGCCTGGCATTGGTAATATTGTCCGTGAATGACGACTCAGCCTGCTCAGGCTCCAATCTGGCTTTGCGGCGTGGTCGTCTTGAACGAGGCATTAGAACAAACTGAAAGAAATTGTCAAGGACATCAATGGGCAGTGATGTTTAATAATGGGCCAATGTTGGAGCCTACTTGGTTGGCTTTCAATTTTTACCAAACCAAAATCATGAAATGCCAAACTTATGGTCATCAATTGGTTGTCTACAAAGAATTGGCAATACTAATTTTCATGACCAAAGTTTTGGTAAGTTTCTAGAAAATTCTTTTAAGCTATATAAAAGAAACAATGGCAAAGTTTGGTTTTAGTAGCCAACCAATTGGTATATCAAAATTCTTGCCAAGGTTTTGGCAATCAAAATTTGGCATGCCTTAGTTTTGACTTGCCCTAGTTTTGGCATGGCAAATTTTGACTTCCAACCAAGTAGGCCCGATCTACAGATTGATATATAGGAAGAGATTTTTTCTATTATTTTCCTTTTTGAAGATGTTCTTTTTATTGTCATCGCAACCTTGCATAGATATAATAGGGGAACGTATGCTATGCAAACCGGCTAGCTATGCAAACTCCAATCAAGTGCTAACTATGCAAACTAGATGGTGGGCTGTTGGGGGTTTTGGAAAAAAGATTAGATGGGATTGATGGGAGGATTCAAGTGCTTAAATGTTCCACCTTCATCTGAAGCCATCGGATTAGAAAGATGTATGTGGTCTTAATTAGAGTTTGCATAGTTTGTATAGCTAGTCGGTTTGCATAGCACACGCTCAGTGAAGCTAAGTGGACACCAGCAAACATAGACTTCACATAGTTAGCCTGCATCAATGCAGGATTCCATGTAACTAACTATGTGTGTTACAGCAATAGTCGAATGAACTAAGAGCATGTGAAATTAAAAAGAATTTAGCAAACCCTAGAACTGTAGATGAACGCGAGGGATCGGAGCGCCTCTTTTTTTTTTTTAATTACACAGTACAACGCAGATGCTCACAATACACACGCACACTCATCCCTATGAACACACGTACGCAAATCCTACCCCTACCCCTATGAGCACCTTCGAAGGATCGAGCACCCGGCAGATCTGAGATTCTCGAAGTCACCACCGGCGCCTCGTCGTCGACGGGAACGTCGCTTACCACTTAATGTATAACGCCGGTAAATCCTTGGGAAAATCCCAGAAAAAGGTGTGAGCACCAGGATTTAAACCCTGGTGGGTAGCGTCCCACTGGACCGTCTTACCATTGGATTATAAGCCAATTCGCTCGGAGCACCTCTTTGCTGCAATTTTGATCGCTGGTAGAACTAGATAGAATAGAAGAAGACGGTGGCGGAGAAGAAATTGGTGTCGTCGTGGACAGTCCAGTTAGCTGTTGGGCTGAGCCCAGTCCGGATCTGTTTACAGAGCCTAGCTAGATAGTTAGCAGGCTCCCCTCAAAAAAAGATAGTTAGCAGGCCACAACGTGTCTCACAAAGATACCGGGCCTCCCTTATATTTGTCTATTGCATATTTGCATCTTCTCTTCAAACACTTCACTGACCAAAGGCTTCCATCTTCTCAGTGTCATGGCAATCCACTTCATTCCTAACCATATAGCTCTCTGAAAACAAAATGTTTTTTTATTTGCAATCCATAACGAAGCTACCGAGTACTGACTCGTAAGTCCAGCCCCAAGCTAAGCCAGCAAGGATATCAAAAGAAGATTCTGCCAGTAATGTGACAACACAACACTTCAAAAAATAAATGTTGAATGCATGGTTTCTGTTTCTGAACAGAAAACACAAGATTTATCTGATAATTTTCTTCTTTTAGCTAAATTTTCCCTAGTCAGGAGTTTGTTCTTGGACAGAACGAGGAATATTTGCCTTTAGAACTAAAACTCCAGATAGTCTGGTCTGAATCATCAACCAGCTGATTGTCTTCCATAATACCTACCAGCTCAAACCAAAGTAAGCCTAGATATGTACCAGCTCATACCAAAGTTCCATAAACTTGCTAGAGGTTATTGATAAAGCTTTTCCAAGGAAACCAGACATTCATGCAGTGCAATACTGCAATCCACCAAACATGACCTTGATTCCATGGCTGTGTTGTCAAAATTTGCTCCTCAGGGTTGAACCGTTTGAATGAATTAAAAATCCAACGAAGAAAAGACAATTCCAAAGACCCAACTGTCTGGAGTAAAACCTACAAAAAGACATATATGCATCGATCACAACCTAGCTTCATTTTGATTGCTGTAATAGCTTGTGACATCCTAGATCCTACCTTTAAAAAAAGAATAATACTATGTTCCCGATATAACAACAAAACTGTTAGAATATAAGGCAATTTCCATGTTAATTTAATTCCATAAATTAACAAAATGATGATGACATTTATATAATTGTAAATAAAGATCATAGCATCAATCATGTTCAAAAGAACATGAACCATGTGATTAATAATCATGCAAAGCATATCATAATTAAAGACATATAAACATGACATATAATGCATAGCATCAAGATTAAACATGTATATCAAGGCTGAAAACAGATTGCATAAGAAACATCTCAACAGAGCTACTGGAACATGCAGAGAACAACTGACGAAACATTTTAACAGAACTATAGGAACAGATAGATAATACATATAGCAGACAGCAAGAACAGAGACAATATAAAAGCTGAAACGATGTTTTGAATCTAGTGATACATAGCGATAACACATACTGAAACATCGCATGACAGCTATTGAAACAGGCATGATCAGAAACGCGAAAATTAAAGAGGAGATGAACAGTTCATACCCCTTCGCTCCCGAAGTCTGTCCATCTTCTAACGCCATGATGAAGACTTGCAGTACCCGATCTCTTCTCCGGGATGTAGAGGAAGAAGGCGAACTCGTCCCAACGCGAAGAACAACAACAATGGAGGTTGGGCAGTCGCGAAGACGCTCTCCAAAAACCTAATTGCCGACCCCCCGTGCAAGGTCTCAATCGGCAGAGGCTCCGGAGGCACCTGCCCTCTCGCTTCACCGTGCGCGCGGATCAACGAGATGGGAACTCTCTGTAGCTGCTGAGGATTGCGGTTCTGGTTGTGTCCCTTTTTTTTTTGGAGGAAGAGGGCAGCGCCCTTATGTAGCCGGCCAGGAAGAGGAAGAGGTTGCGCAGGAGCTGAAGGGTTAGACGGTAAGTGAAGAGTTTAATCGAGTTGAAACTCCCGGAGTATTAACTCAATTGAAACTCCCGTATGTGAGTGCTAAAAAGTTAACACGTCACGTCCGTCCGCTCGCTCGCCGCCTGCCTGCCTCTCCTCGCCACGCCACGCCAACGCCCACGGCCCGGCCCGGCCGGCCGGCGGCGGCGGCGGCGGCGGCGGCGCGCGCGCGCGTGTGGTACACCTTGGTCCTTTTCCTTGCTTCTCAAATTAAGTGGAATAATTCTCACAATATAAGTCAAGTCAAGGACCGTTGGTCTTCCAATGGTACAATTAATATTCTCCTCAATTACACACCATAGAGTTTATTTTATTTATTAAATCTAAAATGGGCCTAGCCCATAATAAATCCAACAATCCCCACCAAACTCTAGGGTTTGTAAAAGTAAAGCATCAGAACCATAGCTCTTTGATATACTAGTGTTTCGGTGGAGACTGTTAAGTTGAACATCCACCTAGAGCAAGAGTTTCACCCATTCACAACCGAACAATGGACTATACCTTGAATTGACAGTTTTGTGCGAGATGAGATTCACTCAAGTCCTTTATCGATCTTGGGCAGCTAAAGACATTCCCGTTTGTTTGAAGCATATAAGTCACACTTCGTGCCTTTCATGAGTATTTAGGGATTACCCAAGTCCCATAGACTGTGACCGGATCGACTCATATAGGTGTACTCCTCAAAAGATGTTACGTAGGACAACATCTCACCTCAATAGGCTCTTGGAATACATTAAGGTAAATATACCATCCCGCCTACAGATAGGAAAGATGTGCATCGAAATGAGTCAAGAGGGATCTTTCCTCTCGATCTACTACTAGCTTGTTTCACCACTCCAATTCACGGGATCTCCGATCACAAGGAGCAGTTACCACTAAAGTAGACCTCATGTGGGTCTCATACCCATTTCTCTCGATGCACTTTCTATCACATTGCGTGACAGACCCTTAGTAAACTGATCTGCCAGATTATTCGACGTATGGACATAATCCAACGTTATAACTCCGGAGTTTTTCAGCTTTCTGACAGATTTTAATCTCCTCTTTACATGCCTTGTGGACTTCATGTTACTCCTTGAACTGTTTACCTTTGTAATAACAGTCTGGTTATCACAGTTCATGGAAATAGCCGGTATTGGTTTCTCAACTACCGGTAAATCCATTAGGAGATCACGTAACCACTCGGCCTCAGCCCCAGCAGTGTCTAATGCTGCGAGTTCTGCTTCCATTGTAGACTTCGTTAAGATAGTCTGCTTGCAAGACTTCCAGGAAACAGCGCCACCTCCAAGCAAGAACACATATCCACTTGTGGCATGAAGCTCATCAGCATCAGAGATCCAGTTGGCATCACAATAGCCTTCTAGCACTCTGGGGAACCCAGTATAATGAATACCATAAGTCATAGTACCTTTCAGGTAGCGCAACACTCTCTCTAGAGCACGCCAATGATCATCTCCTGGGTTTGAAACAAACCGACTCGGCTTGCACACAGCATAAGAGATGTCAGGCCTAGTTGCACTTGCCAAGTACATCGAAGAGCCAATGATCTGGGAGTATGTTAATTGATCCCTTGCAATTCTTCTATTCTTTCTCGAATCATGCTAGGGTCATAAGGTGTGGGAGCAGGATCACGATCCACGAAACCAAAGCGACTCAACACCTTTTCCACATAGTGAGATTGTAACAAAGTTACCCCACCATCACCTTCTCGATAAGCTTGATGTTTAGAATGACATCGGCTTCTCCCAAATCCTTCATATCAAAATTACTTGATAGAAGATTCTTCACATCCTCAATGACCTTGAGGTTTGATCCAAAGATCAATATGTCATCAACATAAAGGCATAGCATGACAACCTCACCCCCACCATGTTTATAATACACACACGAATCCGCCTCATTCACGGCAAATCCGGCGGTAGTGAGAGTATTATCAAACTTTTCATGCCACTTTGCTTAGGAGCTTGTTTCGAGCCATACAAAGATTTTAACAGCCTACACACCTTGTTCTCTTGACCATCCGCAATGAAACCATCTCGGCTGATCCATATAGATCTCCTCATCCAACTCTCCATTTAGGAAAGTCTTTACATCCATCGATGAATGATAAGACCATGAGAGGCTGCCACGGCTATCAAAGTACGAATTGTAGTCAATCGAGCCACATGTGAATAAGTGTCAAAGAAATCTTCCCCTTCTTTCTGGGTATATCCTTTGGCCACAAGTCTTGCCTTGTACCTCTCAATGGTACCATCAGGCCTAAACTTTTTCTTGAAAATCCACTTGTATCCTATAGGTTGACAGCCATAAGGACGGTCCACGACCTCCCATGTTTCATTACCCATAATAGATTCCATCTCACTCCTTACTACTTCCTTCCATAAGTCAGCATCAGGAGAAGAATAGGCCTCTTGTATGGTGGATGGCGTGTCTTCCACAAGGTATACTATAAAATCATCACCAAAAGTTTTAGCAACTCTTTGCCTCTTACTCTTGCGTGTGACTATAGTATCATCCTCCTCGGGGGATGTGCAAAGGGGATTCCTCGGCATGATCTATGGGAATAGATAGTTCTTGCTCATTTGAAACTATATTCTCATGATTTGTTTCACTAGGTGTAGACCTCTTTGGAAACTCATTCTCAAAAAATGTAGCGTCTCTTGATTCCATGATAGTATCAACATACATATCAGGCACATCAGATTTTATAATTAAGAACCTATAACCAACACTATGGAAGGCATAGCCCAGGAATATACAATCAATAGTTTTAGGCCCCAGCTTACGCTTCTTGTTTATTGGCACATTCACTTTAGCCAAACACCCCCAAGTGTGCAAGTAAGAGAGGTTTAATCTTTTCTTCTCCCATTCCTCGAATGGTGTAATCTCTTTGTTCTTTGTAGGGACTCGTTCGGGACATGACACGCGGTCAAAATTGCCTCACCCCACCATTCCTTGGATAATCCCGCTTGTACTCAACATGGCATTTACCAAATCGGTTAGAGTGCGGTTTTTCCTTTCGGCAATCCCATTGGATTGTGGTGAGAATGGAGGTGTCCTCTCATGAACAATTCCATGTTCTACGAGAACTCATCGAAAACATTAGAGAAATATTCACCTCCTCTATCGGACCTTAAACGTTTTATTTTCCTCCCAAGTTGGTTTTCAACTTCGGCTTTATAGGACTTAAAATAATTCAGCGCTTCATCTTTTGTTTTTAAGAGGTACACATAGCAAAATCTGGTGGAATCATCTATAAAGGTGAGGAAATATCTTTTGCCGCCTTTAGTCAAAATTCCATTCATCTCACAAAGATCGAATGAACAAGTTCTAGAGGTGCCGGATTCCTCGCCTCAACAAATTGTGGGGCTTGCGGGGTTGTTTTGACTCAACACAAAAATGGCACTTAGACTTTTTGACAAGGGTTAAATTTAGGAATTAAATTGAGGTTTGCTAGCCGCATAAGACAACTATAACTTGCATGACAAAAGTGTGAATGCCACAAATTGGATTCATCAGAAAAATCAACTGAGTTTACCAACTTATTACAAACATCATGCAAGGATAGGCGGAACAGACCTCCGCAATCATGACCTTTTCCAACAAAAGTACCATGTTTAGAAACAACACATTTATTCACCTCAAGAACAACTTTGTAGCCATCTTTACAAAGCATAGATGCGCTAACAAGGTTCTTCTTTATTGAGGGCACATGCTGCACGCTCTTCAATGGCACCGTCTTTCCCGAAGTAAACTTCAGAACGATCGTACCAACACCAAGAACATGAGCACGCGACCCATTTCCCATCAACAAGGCGCCAGACCTCCCGACCTGGTAAAAAGAGAACAAAGAAATATTAGCACACACATGTATATTTGCACCACTATCCATCCACCACTCTGGTGAATTACAGACTGAAAGAACAAATGGTAAAGAATTACCATACCCCGTTGTTCCATCTACAGCCTCTATAGTGACAACATTTGCTGACTTTTTCTCTGGATTGAACTTGCGATCTGGGCAATCTCTAGCCCAATGCTGATCACTCCCACAAACAAAGCAACCCACCTTGCTTTTGTTGGTGTTGTTCTTCTTTTTAAACTGTGCCGTCTGAACAGGCTTTGGAGAATTCTCTTACTTGTTTTGTTTCTTCTTCTTGAACTTGTTGAATTTCTTCTGTACCATATTTGCAGAAGCGGTCTCATCACCTTTCCCTTTGTCCTTTGCCCTTGCCCTCTCCTCAACATCAAGAGTGCCAATGAGCTCCTCAACATTGAACTCCTGCCTCTTATGTTTAAGGGAGGTGGCAAAATCCTTCCAAGAAGGTGGTAACTTGGCGATTATACCGCCGACCACAAACTTGTCGGGAAGAAGACAAGGGAATAGTTCGAGTTCCTTAGCCGGTGCTCTGAATCTCATGAGCTGTTCCACTACGGATCGGTTCTCAACCATCTTGTAGTCATACAAACTGCTCCATGAGGTACAAACTCACTACCAAGATCGGTTACTCCAAACTTTCCAACAAGTGCATCCCATAGTGCTTTCCCGGTGGGAAGAATGATATAGCTCTTACGAAACTTTGCATCCAATGCACTTGATCACTTTGCTCCTCTAAAGAGGTTGTCATCGGCCTTAAACTTAGTTCTCTCGCTCCGAGAGACAAGTTTTCGCTCGCCCTCGGCGGCGTGATAACAAGACATAGCAGTCAACCACGGTTCCATCTTAGCTTTCCAAAGCAAGAAATTCTTTCCATCAAAAGAATCGGGTTTTAATGCAGCGACAAAACCTCGACGAGAAAAATGCCTATTATTAGGTTTTTGGATTCTTAGAATATAAGGCAATTTCCATGTCAATTTAATTCCATAAATTAACAAAATGATGATGATATTTATATAATTGTAAATAAAGATCATAGCATCAATCATGTTCAAAAGAACATGAACCATGTGATTAATAATCATGCAAAGTATATCATAATCAAAGACATATAAACATGACATATAATGCATAGCATCAATATTAAACATGTATATCAAGGCTGAAAACAGATTGCATAAGAAACATCTCAACGAGCTCTTTTGGAACATGCGAGAGAACAAGCGACGAAATATTTTAACGAGAACTATAGGAACAGATAGATAATACATATAGCAGACAGCAAGAACAGAGACAATATAAAAGCTGAAACAATGTTTTGAATCTAGTGATACATAGCGATAACACATTCTGAAACATCGCATGACAGCTATTGAAACATGCATGATCAGAAACACGAAAATTAAAGAGGAGATGAACAGTTCATACCCCTTCGCTCCCGAAGTCTGTCCATCTTCTAACGCCATGATGAAGACTTGCAGTAGCCGATCTCTTCTCCGGGATGTAGAGGAAGAAGGCGAACTCATCCCAACGCGAAGAACAACAACAATGGAGCTTGGGCAGTCGCGAAGACGCTCCCCAAAAACCTAATTGCCGACCCCCCGTGCAAGGTCTCAATCGGCAGAGGCTCCGGAGGCACCTGCCCTCTCGCTTCACCGTGCGCGCGAATCAACGAGATGGGAACTCTCTGTAGCTGTTGAGGATTGCGGTTCTGGTTGTGTCTCTTTTTTTTTTGGAGGAAGAGGGTGGCGCGCGCAGGAGCTGAAGGGTTAGACGGTAAGTGAAGAGTTTAATTGAGTTGAAACTCCCTCCCTCCCTGCCTGCCTCGCCACGCCCACGCCCACGCCCACGCCCACGGCCCGGCCCGGCCGGCCGGCGGCGGCGGCGGCGCGCGCGCACGCGTGTGGCACACTTTGGTCCTTTTCCTTGCTTCTCAAATTAAGTGGAATAATTCTCATAATATAAGTCAAGTCAAGGACCGTTGGTCTTCCAATCCGGTACAATTAATATTCTCCTCAATTACACACCATAGAGTTTATTTGATTTATTAAATCTAAAATGGGCCTAGCCCATAATAAATCCAACAAAAACATGCCTTAGTTACGTAAAAAAGCCATGCCAACAACTTTGTCAACTGAATAATGATGCACACACACATGGCATTAATACATGGTACTCCCTCCATTCCATGTTACATTTGAGGCAAAATGCACGTATGTAAAAGGACGATAGAGCTAGCTAGATTAGCAGTGCCTTTGGTACCATAGATAAAAATTAGGGAACAATGATGTGGAATCACACATGTACGCTACATATGGCAGATATGTGGATTCAACAAGATATCCTCTCAGCAAACGGCTCCAAACCACCAGAATCAAAGGTGGACCCTTTCTCGACCCCATACTCTGCGAGGGTTCGATCATCCTGAAGCTGCCTGCCTCGGAAGACATAGTGGTGCTCTCTCCATGTCCTGAATCTTCTCTTTCACGTCATGAATTGTGTCAGACAACTCAACCTGTAGCACTAAGGTAGTGTTTGCGAGAGTCTTGACAAGGATATGCAGCTCTCCCCACTCTGAGCATCATGTGAAGGGTAGATTCCTTGCAAATGTCGTAGTCAGGAACGGCAGAACCATCATCGAGCTGCTTCCGAGCAGATCTGATGTACTGGATGAGACGATGCCATTCGCTGTCGCGGTCCAATAAGACGCGGACCTCCTTTTTCTGATCCTTATTAGGCTTGGCGTTGGCACTTTTGTCCATGGACAACTCGGCCTGCTCAGGCTCCAATGCAGCAGCTCTGCAGGTCCCTTGGGCAATGCGATTGCCTTGAACGGGGTTTTCTTTATAAGAATCTGTATACCTGCATATACCATGACTGTCACACACGATAAAAGGTATAATAAATAGGTGATAACCTCAAGTGTCCCAGCAATCTATAAGGGTAAATTTGAATGCCCCAGCAAACATTCCAATTAGCTGTTGGGCTCAGCCCAGTCCGGATGAGGCAAGCCAGATAAATTAACAGGCCACCAGCCCAGCGTGCCTCACAAAGATATATACTGGGCCTCCCTTGTACATTTGTTTATTACTAGTGCCTATAAGAAATCGGGATTTCAGTTTAACTCAGTACACTCTTTTTATGTGAAATTTTGTTGATAAAAATGCACTAGCAAACATGTCCGTTGTTCCGCAGTAATTTATGCGCCAGCTTGCGTTCCAATTCATCATGTACCGTATCTGGACGTGCACTGTTCCGACTATATATGGCGTGCAGCCATTTGAAGTAGCAGCCTTGATCAACAACGATTTGACTAGATGCGTTTCAGTCGCAGATGAAAACAAGTACATAAATTCCCAACACGCTTTCATTCTAGTGTACACACGGAAACAGAGCAAACATTATACTGGATCAAACTGCTGCACTTTTAGAGTACGTACAGAGCACTTAAAAGACCTGTGTCCCTATGCAGCCATAATCATATAACACAATTCACAGTACATCTATTCCAACTCTTTCTGAGTCAGATTTTCTTTCTGGAGTAATAATCCCAACGAGAAGGAAAGGAATTAATGGCGAAATTAACAATATGTGAACCCATGTTTCATAGAACGCTTCCTCTTGGCACCTGTGATTTTTGCCTCTCGAACCTCACAAGTGCAGACATAGCTATAGTATGGAGGTATCCGAGAACTCCATGATAGGACCTCGAAATTTCCATGTCTCTTACTGCTTCCATATACCAAATCTAGGACTGTCATCTCCGGAACCTCCTGCTGTGAAGAGTGAGGATACTGATGACTAATCATCTTGAATTCTTCAGAAGGTGTAGCCATTCTTACATGTTGTACTGGTCTATGTTGACCTAGAAGATCCAATGGATGCTCACCGAATTTGGAGACATGCTTCTGGATGAACCCTCTGAAGAAGTTGAGAACCTTGCACCAAAAGTGAATGTCAAAATTGTTCCTTAACAAATAAGAAATGATATATGCATCAATGATTGAACGTTTCTGCGCTCTGGATATCTCCAAGGCCAGTTGTGCAAGTCTTGGGTGCGTCTCGGGATCCATGCTTCCAAATGTAAGTGTCTTGAAGAAATACCAATATGCCTCATGAGACAGATGCTTCAGAGTTAGAGCCGGTTGAAAGTCCTATGTTTGGTGTTGGTAATTAGTGACAATGCCTAGAGCTAATCACCTTTGTCTAGCATGAGTGTAGCAATGTGGTGATTGGCTTATGTTATATGGTGGAGCAAGAATCAAGATTGAATTATGTGATCAAGTGCTCATCATGGTCAAGGTGGATGAAGGTGCAATTCAAAGCCGATGCTCGACACTCAAGGCAAAGGTATATAGTAGGGCTTTATGTTTGCATCCGAGACACCATAGAGGGTGTGGATGATTTAGGATACATAGCCGTACTATGAAGAGGGGATTTCTCGTTGCAATTAATTCCCAAATGTGCCTCTAGGTGTCATGTCATTGAGCATCTGCATTTGGATAGAGTGCATCCTCTTCGCCTCTCTTGCTGAAGTATGAAAATGAGCTAAACTTGTGCTTGATCATTTCACAATCTTGTCTTAGCTCATACTTGTTTGAGGCCTTGAAAAAGAGTGTTGATCTTGCTAACTCTTGTGATCGTTAGTGTTAAATATGTTGGAGTTAGCACCCTTTGGAATAGGGTTTGTCTTGGTGCATCAACGACGATAATCAAGTGACGGAGAAGTGCCCTACCAGCTGGGTCTTGGCGCCGGACGCGGCTGGGTGTGGCGCCGGACGCGCCTGTTGTGCGCCGGATGCCACCCAGTGACGCCACCTGGCCGGCCGGTGCTCCGGACGCGTGGGACGGACGCGTGACCATTGGGCCGGACGCGTCCGGCGCTCGTTGATGGGCCGCTGGTGGTCTGGGCAGGAGCAGCACGGGCCGGACGTGGAGATCGGGCGTCCGGTGTACGCCGGACTCGACGCAGAGCCGTCCCTCGGCGCGAAGGAGCGCCGGACGCGCACGTTGGTGCAGCGCCGGACGCAGGGTTCGCACGACGGACGCGGTGACGTGGCACAAATTTGAATTCAACGATCGGCGCGCGCGAAGGCCGAACGCGTCCGGCGGTGGCAATCTGGCGCGTCCGTCGCATGTAAATCGAGCGCCGTTTTTGCGAAAACGCCGCGCCAGACGCGTCTGATGCCTTCGGTCATACGTGTCCTTCGCGTGTATTTCTGCACGCCCGAGATTGCAACGGTTGGATTTCGAAGTGTGGGCTATAAATAAGAGGTTGGCCGGCTTGGGGAGTACTGTCTGGCCATTCTAACACTCTTGTGACTCTGTTGAGCTAAGCCAACACTCTCACACACATCCCAACTCATCTCCTTGCATTCGATTGCGATCTTTGAGTGAGATTGAGTGATTCAAGTGCATTTGTTCATTGCTTTGCATCTAGAGGCACTTGAGGGATTATTTTGCTGCGATTTCTCTTGTTACTCTTGGTGGTTGCCGCCACCTAGACGGCTTGGAGCAGCTGTGGAGGTCTGGCACGTGTTGGTGATTTTTTGTGGCCAGCTCCGGTGATCTTGTGAGGGGTTGCACCTTCCCCGGCGGAGTGCCTAAGGTAGCATTAGTGGAATGCTCGTGTCATTGCAACTTCTCACCATTTGGTAGGTTCTTGTGGTGCCCGTGTTGAGGCTCGGTGTGTCATACCGATTAGCCACCGAACCACGTGGTGTAGAGGGACACAATGGGGACTAGCGTGCCGGCAAGCACGTGAACCTCGGGTGAAAAATTGGATTGTCTCATATTGTGATTGATATTGATATTCACCCGGTGATTGGCATTCATCTTCATTGGTTATTGTGATTGGATATCTCTTCTCATCAACGTCGGTATAACCAACTCACTCTTCCTCCTAGTATTACCTTATTTACTTTCTTGTAGTTTCTTGCTAGCTTTGTTGTAGCTTGAGTAAGCTCTAGTTGTGTAGCTAGTGCAATTATCTTGTTGGCGGTTGTGTGAATTAGTAGAATTGTGACTTGGATAGGTGGCTTGCTTTCTCCCCTAGTAGGCTAAGCAAAAACCGCATATTGCCTCCTTTTATATTGATCAAATTGTCTTAGTGGCTTTCGAAGGAAATTTTATTAGGCTATTCACCCCCCTCTAGCCATCTAGACCTTTCACCGATGTTGTTCCAAACTTCACAATCTGTTCTGAATGGCTTGTGAATATGATTTTACTACCTCTATGAAAGCTCCATGTGCAAGCAACATGCAGACTATTCCATGCATCTTTGTAGTCATTTCCAGACAGTTCGACAACTAGTAATCTTTTGCCTTTGCTAGAGTTTGACATATGATTTTGATGTTTCATCGCACATTTTTTTGTGAAAGCTTGCTCATCATCTTTAAAATCATGGTCATCCATCCACCAGATTTCTGAGAAATAATTAAGGACTCTTTCATCCTTGCAAATATGAGCTACTAGTGTACTCTTGCCGATTCTGGCTGGACCAACAATTGGCAGGATCTCCAATTCTTCATAACAATGGGGTTGTGTTTGCAACAGGAATTTTATGACATGTTCTACTTCGATCTGACGACCAAACATGCAGCTACCTAGCAGAATATACATGCTATAAGGCTGGCGATAGTGGCAAGGGTAGTTCGTCACTAACAGGACGAACTCATTCAGATCAACAATCATGGAGGACAGTCTGTAAAGCGTCTCTTGTAGTTGTTCCAATGATTGTGTAGTTTGACCAGAGAAGAAATAGTGATGTTTTGCAGAGGGTACCTTGGATTGGGACATAGCCAGACTTACAGTTAGATCTTTGCCATCATCTACGTAGTGAGGCAGGTACCTAAAGGTATCAAGTGTGTAATAGCCTTGATGCATGGCGTCTCTCAGTATGTTCAGCTGCTTGATCATGGCTTGATTTGTGATGCGCCGTCCCATGGCCTCCTCAACGATGGCCTGTGCCCGGAGAAGAGCCCTTTGTAGGCTTTGCTCCACAGATAGAGCTGACGGTTTTGACCACTTATTGATGATGAAATTTATGGATCGAGATATCAGCTCACCCAGGACTGCAGAAAGGAAGCTTTCCATTTGGGAGTTCTCTCTTGCTTCTCAGGAAGCGAACGTTGCAGGATGCGTAAGAAAACACAAGATGAATTTTGATGTTTTCTATGCTACTCCAAGGAGAGCAAGGGCTTATAAGAACAACTGGGGTCAAGAAGCAAAAACATATAAAAACAACTAAATTGAGAGCCATGTTTTAAATAGCAAGCTAAGGCCAAGGTGTTTAGCGTTTTATAAACTGTAATTAGCGGACTTTAGCGGCAAAATTGTGAATGAACGCAATAATTTTTTTCAAGCTATTTCGGGCTATAGCTACAAAAATAGCGGGCTATTTTTTTTCCATGATTGAGAGAGTCAATACTCAATAGTCCAGTCACATGTATGACCTTTGTGACTGCTTTCTCCCTTGCCTTAATGTTCTGATTGACTTTTCATAGATTTGTTAACACTTGCTAACGATTGGCTGCTACCTCTGCTGGACCTTTTGGCTAACTGATTACTGACTGACAAAGTTTGCACTACAAAGTTTCCACGTGATATCTTTCTGATCCTGACATGGGAACGTGTGCATTTGTTACTCCCTAAATAAATACTTAGAAGAACGTTGATCTAGATGGCAACGACGACGACACGGCTAGCTGCTGCATGACATGACATCGGGTGATGAGTACACTGCAAGTTCAGTGTACCGGGTTTGCTTTAATTTGAATCCACGGTGAGAGCGAGGTGCGTAATGGCAATGCAGTGCAAAGAGATGACAATGCCTCGCCGTCGTTGATTCATGCAGTTAGTCGTCGAGACAACAGTATGTAGTGCCTCTTCTGGTTGCGACTTTCTATGCTCAAAACAAAAATAGAAGATTGTAGAGCATCTCCAAGAGTTACTTAAATATTTATCCTAAAAACTCTATGTTTCTCAACTCCTAAAAAAAATACTAGGACTCAGGAGAAAAAAAAGAAGGGCATCTCCACTTGTGTTTTTATGGTCCCACTTGTGTTTTTATTTGCGGTCTTTGTTCCTGCTCGCTTGCACGCACGTCGCCGCCTCCTTTCCTTGGCGCTTCCGCTGCCTGTGCCAAGTGGTTTCCCGAGTGCAATTTTTCGGGCACTTGGTAAAATAGCTTTTTGCCGAGTGCAAAAGAAATAACACTCAGCCAAAAAAAAAAAAACACTCAGCAAGGCTTTGCCGAGTGCAGAAAAAAAAGCTCGGCAAAACCCTTCTTTGCCGAGTTTAAAAAAAACACTCGGCAAAGAAGGTGTTTGCCGACTGTTTTTTGGCACTTGGTGTTTCCCACGCTGTCTTTTGCCACGGCTCCCTCCCTCCCGTGCTCTGCTGGGTGCACGATCGAGCAGGGACATGTTCTTCCTTGCCGAGTGAATGCCACTCGGTACTGCCACTGAATGCTCTTCCATATTCAGTTTCTGTAACTGTGATATTCATGCTTTAATTGCTTAGTAGGCGCTCTTTGTTTCCATGGCCTCCGTGTTTATTATTTGTGTGCTATACTACATGCGAATAATGTGCCCTCAAATCATCATTCGCCATCATAAGTTGAGGTGCATTTGTGTTCTATTGTGACCATATTTGCAATCGGGTAATTATCAAATATTTTGGCTCATTAGCTATTGCCTTGTGATTTTTATGCAGTTTCTTTTTATAATAATATATCTATTGTTGGTGCTACCTGTTCGGTGCATTATTCAGTTGTTGCGTCTGTAAATCAGGTTCCTATCAACATATTTTGTTGCCGTGTAATATATGTTCATATAGTTGAAGCATGTTATTCTACTTATTAATTCCTATATTGCGGCTGGTGCTTGGATGTTGATTCTTGCCAATTTCGTTCCCAATAGCAAGAAGAATGTTTAGATAATGATCCCAATAGCAAAGATGGTAAAAAAAAAAATTGAAGGCATCAAATTGGCATCCTTAAATTCCTTAAACACAATAACTATCTTCCTTTTATTTGATCATCATAATTTTTTCTTTGTAACTTGAGTATATTAGTTCACTCTTACTTCATTTCACATTTTCATTTAATAATATAACCATAAATATATTTTCCATGGTCCTCACAATTCATCAATAATATTATTCACAAATTTGTAAGTCTCCCTACATTACCAACACCATAGATATGTCATATGTGTGTACTCCTAATTTTCACAAATTCACAAGTCTCCCTGCATTACCAACATACATATGCGTGGGATCCTAATTTCCAGTGGTTAACGTCAAACTCACTCATTTTTTTTCTTAATTCCTGCAACAACGGTGGGTAATCTATTTGCGACCTACTATAAGCGATGAGGAAGATCAGTAATGAGGACCAGGTAGGGTCAAAGCGGCTTGCCCTATAGTGAATAACTTGCATTGTGTCCAAGTGAGGTCATTGGTGTCGACGACGAGTGTTTACGGACATAGAAAAATTGCCCTTAAGGGCATATGCCCCCATGTGCATTACCATGCAAAAAGTTTGGTAATAAGGGCACATGCCCCCATATGCATGCACCATAGCTTCAGGGTCTTGAACCTTGGCTCACGTGGTAGGTGATGGTTGAACTAGAGTCCATGATAGTGTAGCCTACCCCATCTTTCACCTCAAAAAGTAGACATCGGCATAGCTAGCCTCCTGGTCTTGAGGGATAGGTCGATTAGTGAGACATAGAAAGTGTAAGCCATCCCTTATTGGGTTTCCTCAAGATGGGCATACTTTGGATTGGTCTCATGGTCTTGTACCTCTACAGGTCCGCCATTGCAGTGAATAAGAGGGGGCTACTCTTGCGGTCTGCGTAAAGCAAGACCGTATGAGAACTTTGGTGTCACCAACTATGACATCATGGAGAAAAACACTGGACTCAGCCCCTTGATGCCAGAGGTGCCGAGCATGTTGTCATTGGTGAGTGCGGCACAACCGAAGCCAACACTCTAGGAGACCTACTGGTCCTAGTTGCCAAAAGTGAATGCTTCATAGGCGAGGACATCGACCGCCTCCGCATTTATGTAGCCGTATTCATCGTACCGACATGTCTGATTGGAGTAGCTCTTGTTCTTGTGCTATCCTTTTTGCATAGCCTGCTACTGCAGGGGACAAAGGTGAAAGATGATGACTTGACGGGGTCAAAGAGATGCTCTCGCTGCCTCGTTGTGTTGTTGAAGAGCTTGCAGTGCATCCATGTGAGGTAGCAGTCCTTGTCAGCGATGAGTGTGTGGATTTGTGGCGGTGTGCTAATGTCAATTGTCACAGTGTATGCCTCTTCACTGATATGAGTGAGGGGCACAGACATATTTTCTGTGACATAAGCATCAAGCCTCGCCTCCTAATCCTTACTCGCATGGGCGGAGTGGAGCCACATGTCATGCGCACATAGCGAGCCACTGACGTACGAGTGAGGTTGTCAGTGTTGATGATGAGTGTGTACAAACACAAAAAATCTCTTATGGAGGGCATATGCCCCCATGTGCATCACCACACAACAAAGTTGCTATGGAACATGCTCCCATGGTAAGGACAAAACAACATTACTAGTGGTTTTGATGGCATGCCCATGCTGATTATAATATATAGTATAACTGTTATCATTGATCAAAGCAAGGCCTATGGAGATGTTGACCACAAATTGAGCATCCAACCTCATAACCTAGGCCTTGCTTGCAATGGCAGAGTGATTGAACATGTCGTGCTCAGAGAGGGACTCACTGCCATATGTATGGTTGAGCTCGATGCACAGAAGCCTATGAACACAGTAACTAGTATGGTGAGACGGATAAGAAGGATGATGATATGGATATGGATCACCATCATGTGGGATGAGTGGCGGTTTGGGGGACGATCAATGTCAGAAGAAGCAGGTGAGTGAGGAAGAGGGAACAAGGAAAGGAGGGACCAACGAACTGATGAAGGGAGGGTGTGTGTGTTTGTGGATAGCCATATAGGCGGGGTGGCACGATGCCTTGATCTAAAAGGTATGACACTAGCATGAACTAGCCACGACCTTAGTGCTCATGTCGCCTCAATTTGATACATTGGGTAGTGCATAGGCTGACATCCTAACCCATTGCTTTGGGCCATGCATAACATAGTATTAGGCCAGACAATTTGCAATAGTTGTCTTGATGCTCAAACAAACAGGGTATGAGGATTGGTTTGGTCCCTTCACAAGGAGGTACACAACAGACATGAATCCACCAAAATTTCTCTTCATGATATCCCATAAGGACAATCACAATAGGTGATATGCATAGTTATTTTATCTCTCTTGGACTCCTTGGCTATTGTCACACACATTTGAGCTCAAGTTAAGATTCAACTCACATTTGTTTAGTTGAGATTGCATTTGGGTGAGATCGATGATTATCTATTGCATTTACATTGAGACTTTGCATGTAACGGCACTATGTCATCGTCTTGGTAACAAGATTGTTGTTATTATTGGTGGTTGACACAACCTAGATGGCTTGGAGGCAATAAGACTCTATGGAGCACTCAATTCAAGATTGTCAGGTCCCTTAATTGTGATTTGTGAGGCACTCTTGTGCTTGTCCCTACGGGAGATCAAGAAGAGAAGTTTTACTGGATTCGTGGTTGTTGTGTACCTCCTTGCGAAGAGAGAACACTGCTATTAGGGGACCTCATATGTCATTTGTGACCCTACATGTCAACCACCAAAACATATTTCTGTATTTGATTTTGTCGACGAAGAGAGAAGACTATGTAGAATAATGGGGATGGGAACAGGGCCATGATCATCGTCAGGGACGACGAAGCTTGGCTCATCGTCGGTAGATGCCAGCCTTAGGGGCCCCACACTTTTTGGTGGCAACCTAGGGCCTAGGGTTGATGGCCTAGGGCCATTGGTTTGGGGGTTGGACCGCCCTAGTTTGCCTTGGAGCATCACTTCCAACCCCAACTGGAGCTGCACCATCATCATGAAGCCGGAGAGGATCACGCCAAGAAGCTAGAGAGGAGCGCCATCGAGAAGCCAAAGAGAGTTGTGTTGCCTAGATCCAAGAAGGAGGTCATTGCAACTTTTCTAGAAGCGGGTCGTTCGGCCTTGAAGTGTTGTACCGCTACTAGAGTTGACCGAAGCCGCAACACAATTGGGGGGACGTAGCCGAAGGGGAGAGCCAGGGCCTATAGAGGGAGAGTCATGGGCTTCTCTGAGCGAGTCGATTCTTCTCATGGGATGGGAGATGGCAATAGGTAGAAAGAATGACCCAATGCACATCATAACCATTGATAAGTGGGAAATTTTGGCATAGCAAGTGAAAGCAGGGATGAGGGTCTTGTGAAAATTGTACTAGCCAAAAGCTTATTTTGTCGAAGGCTTTAGGTGGAAGCCAACCCCTTTATTAGTTTGCTTTTGGTTTTTGGAAGGCAAAAGGCAGTTTGAAAAGCCAAATCAAAAGCTGCCTTAGTGCTCAGCATTATTTTTTCAGCTTCACATTCACACACCTCGACCTGCGGGTCGAAATTTTTAGCACTACTCTAAATTGAGCTAAACACGCCATGTGTGCAGTTCCATATAGTACAGGCAAAACATCGGAGAACTTAAGCCACGTCAGAGTGATAAACCACTCCAGGGCAGGTTCACCAGTGGTACACCACTTTCACTGCTCCGGAGTATGGATTGTTTGAACTACAAGGTCTGGCAGCAGTCACTCATCAAGCTTAAACCAAGTGATTGGGAGGCAATTAGTAATGACTTCAATCAAACCTGTACACAATATCGTATTTGACTCAGAGCCTCTAATGTTTACTTGCTGCTAAACTTGCAGCAAGTGACAAACAGACATCCAGTCATGCAATTCAAGCCACCAAACATGACGATGCATCTGAGCATCTGACCATTCATGAAAAAATATACATGCATCACAACCTAGCTACGTTCTGACTGCTGTAATAGATTGTGACATCCTAGATCCTACCCAACAAGAAAGAATAAAAATATGTTCCTGCATGATCCAAGTTGCGTAAAGGCGATGCCAACAAATTTGTCAACTGAATATTGATGCCAATCTTCTTCAAACACACATGACATTAATACATGGTACTCCCTCCGTGTTCCATGCATGTTACATTTGAGGCAAAATGCATGTATGTGATAGGGTAGAGCTTTCTAAAAGATGAATTAATAGCAGTGTGTATCGTACCATGCATAAAGATTTGGGAATGATGATGTGGAATCACGCAGGAACGCTGTATATGCTAAATACTCCGGTCCCCTAATATATCCTCTCTTCAAATGGCTGAAGACCACTAGATATAAGATGGACCCTTTCTCAATGCCAAAGCTTGCGAGGGTTCGACCCTCCTCGAGCTGCCTGCCTCGGAAGATATGGCGCTGCTCCCATATTGGGATTCTCTCCATGTCCTGAATCTTCTGTTTCACATCAGTAATTGTGTCAGACAACTCAACCTGTACCACAAAGGTAGTATTTCCGAACGTCCTGACAAGGATATGCATGCCTCTCCAGACCCTGAACATCATGTGAAGGGTAGATTCCATGTGAATGTTGTAGTCGGGAACAGCAAGACCATCATCGAGCTGCTTCCGAGCAGACTTCATGTACTGGAAGCAACGGTGCCATTCACGGCGGTCCCGGTTCGATAACGCGTGGACCTCCTTTTTCTGAACCTCAATAGGCTGGGCGTTAGCAATATCGTCATGGACGATGTGGCCTGCTCAGGCTCCAAAGCAGCACAAAGACAGTCACACACAACAGAAGGTACAACAAATGAAAGTGCGCGCAAGGAATGAAACTAGACATAACCCCAAGTGTTATTGCAATCGAACAGGGTAAATTTGAAGTCCCCAACAAGCATCTTGAATAGCAGCTGAAATAAGCTACGGCAGAAAAATTTAAATACAGAGAGACATAAGTCATTACTCATTAGAACAAACTGGAAGAAATCAAGGACATCAATATGAAGCGATAACGGGCCAAGCAATATTGATCTACGGATTGATATATTGGAAGAGAAAAACAAGATTATTATTGGTTCTATATATTATTTTTATTTTTTGATGATGTTCTTTCTATTGCCAGCAGTGCAATATAAAATAACGAAGTGGGCACTCAGAAACGATTTCCCTTGGACTGATATATTGGAAGAGAAGAATCCAATGATACTTAGTTGGCATCCTAAATATTATTACCTTATCTTATAAATTTGGTTAAAATTAAGTTGTCTTGAATCCCTAAGATTTTTGTAATGACTTACAATTTGGGACGGAGGGAGTAATAAGGAAGTGGGCACTTATAAACGATTTCCCTTGGACGAAAAGTGTAGTCTGCAAGAGCCCAACGACCAAGGGCTAGCTGTATGTATGTTGTTATAGCAATAGTAGAATTATTTATACTATTATTAGGACCCTGTAAACAAAGAATCTAGCAAACCGTAGCAAGAACCCTAGATGAGACATCTAGCAAAACCTAGTTGTTGTTAGAACCTCGCGATGAAAGTGGTACGGATATTTATTCGTCCGTCCGTTCGACCGAATTCGTTTAGAGGTGTTTTAATCCGTCTGTATGCAAGTCCAGACATTCAACATCCGATACCGTATCCGTATCCGAATACTTAAATCACATATTTATGATGTCGATAACCAGTCTTATCCTATCCGGCATGGTTGATATTATCCGTATTCGAATCCGAATCCGAAAAAAATATGAAAACAAATATGATATCAGTGATATCCGTCCGTATACGATCCATTTTCATCGCGATTAGAACCCCAGATGAGACATCTGTCATCCATGATAGTGAAGCAAAATAAATCGAGAGAGACTAAAATAAAATAAAAAAGGTAGTAGTAGAAATCATCAATTGAATGATGATGAGGAAGTTCCCGTACCGCGTGCTTGAGGAGATGAAGGCGAGGGAGGGCCAATTCTATCCTTTGCTACGATTTTGATCGCCGGTAAAAAGGTAGTAGAAGAGAAGAGACGGCGGCGGCGGAGGAATTGGACAATGGAAGAATCAGCTGTTGGGCTCAGCCCATGTTAACAGGGTACGAAGCAATGCCAGATCCGTTGCTCCAAAAAAAAAAAAAAAAAGAAAAAAGTCCACCAGCCCAGCGTGTCTCACAAGTCACAAAGTTATACTGATGGGCCTCCCTTATACATTTGTTTATTAGAGCTGAAGAAAATATATATAGAGTCATGTGTTTAGGAACTAGGAGAATACGCCGCGCGTTGCTGCGGCGATTCCAGATAATTTAAAAAGATATTGGACTTTTATATTTATAGTTACATAAATTAAACTATCTTAAATTAATTTTGGTGAATGTTTTGACACATTGATGTGGACACCTAAATGAATGTTGAATGAAGAGATAGCTGTCATAATTACATGTGCTAGTTGACTTTAATTATAAGTTCTAGTGGATTGTTGATGTGGGTAGCTTGCATATCAAGAGAATTCACTAGTGGGGTTTGTTTATATAAGAAGTATAGATTCGTCGGGCCAAGTTTAACAAATATCATTAAATCTATATCTCATGAGCCGAGGACAGATGGGATTATGAGAACCAAGTAAACTGGGTGTCAAATGTCAATAGTCCAGTCACATGTATGACCATTGGGGCTGCTTTCGCCTTCACTTTTATTCTATTGACCTTTTATCTCCTTCCTCCAAAGGTACAGGCATACAGCCCTTGGCTGTTGAATTTCGAGCCTTTGCCAAGTAAACCAAATGAGCCATCACCATCTATGGCTTATGTAATTTCTCTGTAAAGCAAACATCATAAAGGTCACAAAAAAACTAGTCTTTCTGTCCTTAGTGTATTCTAGAGAACTAGTCTTTCTGTCCTTATGTAATTTCTCTGTAAAGCAAACAGCATAATTGTTGTACACTTTGTATACCAACTAAGAACTAGTCTTTCTGTCCTTAGTGTATTCTAGAGATTTTATAGGACAAATTAAGAGAGAAAATGAAAGACACATGCACCCTTAATTTCATAATTAGACAATACCATCGGCAAGATTAATGGAGATTGGTTTATAGTGTTAGAGTAATTGGGCCAAGCCCATGATTTATTCTAATTAATCAAATAAAACTTCAAAGGTCCACAATTAGTGTTAGGTGGAAAAGTGATTAGTACCAAATGGTTTATTCACTATGAGGGCAATCAACTTAAATAGTGAGTTATGGGATGCTCACGTAGACAAGTTAAGGAGGAAAATTGGGGATCCACACGCGTGCACCGCCGCCGCCGAGCCGCAAGCCACCCCGCTAGTGTGCGCATCTATATAAGGACCCCGTCGAGGGCCTTAGGGTTTCATCTCCCTCTCACGCAATCCTCCCTCCAGCTGCCACCCCTCTCCTGAGCTCGAGCTACTCTCCGGCCACTGGTGAGCAGGCCTCCGGAACTTCTCCCGTCAAGCTTACCTACTCGGGTAGGCGGGAAATCAAGTTTTGGGGGAGCGTCTTCTAGGCACGACTGCTCTGTAAGATGGTGGCGACAAGGACCGGTGCTGGCGCTGACAACAACACCATCTCTGCTGGTGACAGTGGTGATAACGACAACAATGGTGGTTCACTGTCCGCGGGTATCAGAAGTGCCATGCTAGGGTATAAACCGAGACCTCCCTCTCTGCTTTGTATTATTGCTGTTGTCTTCTTATACATGTCATGATGTGCTAGAAGTAGTAGCAAATATGAAGTTGTCGCTTGCATGATACTTGTGTTAGTATCTTTCTTATCATATTTATGGATTAATGCATGGTGTAAAATGACTAAATATCCAACAATCTAAAAACTTGATAGGTCATTTTCATCTGCTAGCTTTGCTGCATCTATAAGATCACCACCTTTGAAGGATGGTGGATCCAACTATAAGATATGACGATCCAGATCCATGTTGTGGCTTACCGCTATGCGCTGTGAGCATGCTATCAAGGGAAGGCGCAATGAACCGCCTCTTTCGCCTGAGGAAGAGAGCAAGTTTAGTGAGGCGGATAACTTGCTTAATCTGTCGCTCATCAGCATGATAGATGAAGGTATGGTGCCACTATACATGGACATGCCTATGGGCAAGGATATGTGGGATGCACTACAGGCCAAGTTCGGAGTTCCTGACGCTGGCAGTGAGCTGTACATCATGGAGCAGTTCTATGACTACACGATGGTCAATGACCGATCTGTGGTTGAATGAGCTCATGAGATACAGATGCTAGCCAAGGAGCTTGAGAACAACAACTGTGTGCTGCACAACAAGTTTGTGGTTGTCGGTATTATTGCTAAGCTGCCACCTACTTGGAGGGACTTTGCCACTTCTCTTAAGCACAGGAGACAAGAGTTCAGCGTGACTGATCTTGTTGCTTCTCTAAGAGTTGAGGAGAATGTGAGGGCAAAGGACACACGTGCCAAGAAAGTGCACGCTGAGGGAGGCTTAGCACCAATTTGGTGCAGAAGAGGAACCCTCAGACCGCCCACAAGAAGAAGAAGAAGAAGAACAAGAATGTTGTCAAGCCTCAAGCTCCGGCTTTTAAGAAGAAGGCAAAAAAGGAAAAGAGTGGATGTTGCTTTGTGTGCGGTAGCGATGCTCATTAGGCAAAAGAGTGCCCTGACCGCAAGGACAAGCAGCCAGAGCAAAAGAAGGCTGCCAACATGGTTGTTAGCGAGGCTAGAGGATCTAGGTATGGCAATTATTTGCCAACAATTCTTTCAGTTTATCTCTCTCCTGATTGGTGGGTTGACATAGGGGCTAATATTCATGTATGTGTTGACCGTTCTTTGTTTACTTTATACTAGGAAGAACGAGGTGCTTCCCTGTTGATGGGGAATGGGACGCATGCGGCTATTCATGGTGTTGGTACGGTCAATCTGAAGTTTATTTCGGGAAAGACCGTGCAGCTGAAGAACGTGCAGCATGTCCCCTCCATAAAGAAGAATCTAGTCAGCGGGTCTCTACTATGTACAAATGGTTTTAAACTTGCTTTTGAGTCCAATAAGTGTGTTGTATCGAGTTATGGAACATTTGTTGGTAAAGGCTATGAAAGCGGAGGCTTGTTCCTCTTTTCTTTGATGGATTCTTGTAATAATGTCGTGAACCACGTGAGACATGATGATGGGTGCAATGTTTGGCACTCTCGACTTTGCCATGTTAATGTTGGTTGTATGACGCGGTTAGCTAAAATGAGTTTAATTCCTAAATTCGATTTGGTCCAAGGTTCTAAATGCCATGCTTGTTTGCAAGCAAAACAATCTTGCAAGCCTCACAAGGCTGTGAAAGAGGCGAGGGCCACAACACCACTAGACCTCATTCACTCTGATTTGTGCGATATGAATGGTGTATTGACCAAAAATCTAGTACTATCATCGAAATATTTCATGACACTCATCGATGATAGTACTAGATTTTGCTATGTGTACTTATTAAAAATAAAAGATGAAGCATTACACTACTTTAAAATCTATAAAGCCGAAGTTGAAAACCAACTCGAGAAGAAAATCAAACGGTTGCAGATCGTGGGGAGAATACTTTTCAAAAGAATTTGATCAATTCTCGTGAGGAACATGGAATTATTCATGAGAGGACGCCCTCCCTCCCCCCCCCCAATCCAATGGGATTGCCAAAAGAAAGAACTGCACTCTAATTGATTTGGTTAATTCCATGTTAGACACTGCGGGACTTTCCAAGGAATGGTGGGGTGAGGCTATATTGACTGCATGCCATGTCTTGAATAGAGTTCCTACAAAGAACAAAGAGAAGACACCATTCGAGGAATGGGAAAAGAAAAGGTTGACTCTCTCATATCTGCGCATCTGGGGTTGCTTGGCCAAAGTGAACGTGCCAATCAACAAGAAGCGCAAGCTTGGACCAAAGACTGTAGATTGTGTCTTTCTCGGATATGCCATAAACAGCGTGGGCTATAGATTTTTAGTTGTGCAATCTGGAGTGCCCGACATGCGGGTCAGCGTAGTGATTGAATCCAGAGATGCAATATTCTTCGAGAATGAGTTCCCTATGAGAGGGAATGTATCGAGCACATCTAGTCAGGGACCTCTGATGCTCCTGTTACTTCTGTGCCAATAGAATGTTTTGAAGAACCATTACTCAAAATTCTGAGGAGGAAAATGGTGGGGTCACTCAAAAGAGTAAGAGATCTAGGATTACAATATCCTTTGGTGATGACTTTACCATATACCTCATGGATGACACTCCAACGACCATTAAAGAGGCATTTTCCTCTCCTGACGCTGACTATTGGAAGGAAGCAATACGGAGTGAGATGGATTCAATTATGTTTAATGGAACTTGGGAAGTGGTCGATCGTCCGTACGGGTGCAAACCTGTTGGATGTAAATGGGTGTTCAAGAAAAAGCTCATGCCTGATGGTACCATTGAAAAGTATAAGGTGAGGCTTGTGGCTAAGGGTTATACCCAGAAAGAAGGCGAGGACTTCTTTGATACATACTCACCAGTGGCACGATTGACTACAATTCGAGTACTACTTGCCTTGGCTACCTCTCATGGTCTTCTCATTCATCAGATGGACGTGAAGACGGCTTTCCTAAATGGAGAGTTGGATGAGGAGATCTACATGGATCAGCCAGATGGTTTCATAGTAGAGGGTCAAGAGGGCAAGGTGTGTAAATTATTGAAGTCTTTGTATGGCCTAAAGCAAGCACCTAAACAATGGCACGAAAAGTTTGATAAGACCATGACGTCAGCAGGCTTTGTTGCCAATGAGGCTGATAAATGTGTCTACTACCGCTATGGTGGGGGAGAAGGAGTGATCCTGTGTCTATATGTGGATGACATCCTAATATTTGGCACAAACCTCAATGTGATTGAGGAAGTCAAGGACTTTCTGTCCAAAAACTTTGATATGAAAGATTTGGGAGTGGCTGATATAATTTTAAACATTAAGCTACTAAAGAGAGAAAATGGTGGGGTTACCCTTGTGCAATCCCACTATGTGGAAAAGTTTCTAAGTCGCTTTGGTTACAGTGACTGCAAACCTGTGTCCACTCCTTATGATCCAAGCCTAATTCTAAAAAAGAACAAAAGGATCATGAGGGATCAACTGAGGTACTCCCAGATCATTGGCTCACTAATGTATTTAGCTAGTGCAACAAGGCCTGACATCTCATATGCTATGAGCAAATTGAGCCGCTTTGTGTCAAACCCAAGAGATGATCATTGGCGTGCTCTTGAGAGAGTAATGCGCTATCTAAAGGCAACAACAAGTTATGACATTCACTACCTGGGTACCCAAAGGTACTAGAGGGTTTTAGTGATGCAAATTAGATATCTGATGCTATTATGCTAATGAGTTAAAAGCCACCAGTGGGTATGCATTTACCCTGGGAGGTGGTGCTGTTTCTTGGAAGTCTTGCAAGCAGACCATGATCACGAGGTCTACCATGGAAGCAGAACTTGCAGCACTAGACACCGCTACTGTTGAGGCCGAATGGCTTCGGGAACTCCTGATGGATTTGCCGATAGTTGAAAAACTTGTGCCCACCATTTCCATGAACTGAAGACCACAAGACATGTAAAGCGGCGATTAAAATCTGTCAGAAAATTGAGAAACTCCGGAGTGATAGCGCTGGACTATGTCCACACGTCTAAAAATCTAGCAGATCAGTTCAGCAAGGGGCTGTCACGTAATGTGATAGATAGTGCATCGGTCGATATGGGACTGAGACCCACTTAAAGTCTGCTATAGTGGCAACCTACTCTATGTGATCGTAGATCCTATGAATTAGAGTGGTGAAACAAGCTATGAGTAGACCCGGGAAAAGCCCCTTGACAAAGGTCCCTATCTTTTAGTTATGCACTTCTTTTCCACACAGGTTGGTCTATACCTTAATGTGATCCGAGTGGCTTATTTAAGCAGGGATGTCAGCCTACAGGACATCCTAGAAGGAATACACCTATATGAGTTTGACTGCTGGTCCCAGTCTATGAGATTTGGGTGATCTCTAGATACTCATGAAAAGGCCCAGAGTTTGACTTATATGCTCCAACCGAAGGGGTGCTCTAGGCAGCCTTGTATCAGTTAAGAATTTGGGTGAACCCCTTTTCTAGATGGAAGTTCAACTTAATAGTCTCTATCGAAACACTGGTAAATCAAACAAGCTCAGAACTGAAGGCATTAACTGTGTACCTTTAATGTTTGGTGGGGATAGTTAGAGTAATTGGGCCAAGCCCATGATTTATTCTAATTAATCAAATAAAACTTCAAAGGCCCACAATTAGTGTTAGGTGAAAAAGTGATTAGTACCAAATGATTTATTCACTATGAGGGCAATCAACTTAAATAGTGAGTTATGGGATGCTCACATAGACAAGTTAAGGAGAATTGGGGATCCACACGAGCGCGCGCCCGCCCGCCGCCGGCGAGCGTGCGCGACTCGACGCGCCAGGCCGGGCCGAGGCATGGGCCGTGGGCGGGCTGGCTGGCTGGGCTGTGTTTTTCCACTCGGCCCATCTAGGAGGCAAACCCTAGGCGCCTGCCAGGGAACCCTAGCCGCCAACCCGGACACGGGAACCCTAGCCGCCACCCCGCTGGTGTGCACGTCAATATGAGGACCCCGTCGGGGGCCTTAGGGTTTCATCTCCCTCTCACGCAATCCTCCCTCTAGCCGCCACCCCTCTCCTGAGCTCGAGCTGCTCTGCTGCATCTCTGGCCAGAGCCTCCGCGCACAGAGCCCTCTGATGAGCAGGCCTCCAGAACTTCTCCTGTCAAGTTTACCTACTCGGGTAGGCGGGAAATCAAGTTTTTGAGGAGTGTCGTCCAGGCGCGACTGCTCTGTAAGATGGTGGCGACAAGGACCGGTGCTGGCGCCGACGACAACACCACCTCTGCTGGCGGCAGTGGTGGTAACGACAACAATGGTGGTTCACTGTCTGCGGGTACCGGAAGTGCCACGCTAGGGTATAAACCAAGACCTCTCTCTCTTCTTTGTATTATTGCTGTTGTCTTCTTATGCATGTCATGTTGTGCTAGAAGTAGTAGCAAATATGAAGCTGTCACTTGCATGATACTTGTGTTAGTATTTTGCTTATCGTATTTATGGATTAATGCATGGTGTAAAATGACTAAATATCCAACATATAGATGGCAAGTATAATGATATAATGCCTACCAAATTTTTATGTTTAATGCAAAAACTATATATTGTTCTCTGAAATTCCATATATATTTGGCTAGGAATTTGGATGCTTCGAAGCACTATCCTAATTAGAGGACAGAGGAAGTATATTAACCAGTGTCCTGTCCTGCAGTACAAACTCGTGATACGTCCCCTCAAAAAAAAAAAAAAAAAAAAAAAAAAAAAAAAAAAACTCGTGATACGTGATGTTCTCTAATATTAATAACAGTAAAAATTTAATTGTTATTTTTGGTAGCCCATGTAGATTCACTTTTTACAATTTGTTTCCTTCTCAGTACTTTTACTGGGCCAGCTTAAATCTAGATGAGTTTTTCAAGATTTCATCGTCTGTCAATGTTCAAGGAGCACAGTATGCTTAATATTTTAAAAATCAATCTTGTAAGTTGTAAGCCATAGTTTTACATAGCATATCGCAGTAGATATCTTTAAGTTCGTGTGATTTTAACACACTCTTGACTGTGATACGAGAAGACAATGGGACCAAAATTTCATAGGAGCAAGTAAATTAATTCCCAACACATTCATTCAAGTGTACACAAGAAATCAGAGCAAGCATTATACTGGATCAAACTGCTGTACTCTTACCCTTAAGATATTAAAAGGTAGCACACTTTCAGAATTGACTCTGCTTCAACTTAGTACATCCTACCCCGAAAAAGTGAATAAAAATATAAATGCTCCTGCAGAAACCAGGAAATGATACAGCTAATTCATACAGTGCTTCCTCTTTGCACCTGTAATTTTTCGCTCTTGAATCTCACAAGAATTGACATAGCTGTAGTAGGGGGGATCTGAGATCTCCATGCTAGGATCTCAAATTTTCCAGGTTTATTCATGCTTCCATATATCACATCTTGGATTCTTATCTTGGGAACCTCCTCATCTGGAAAGCGGTGATACTGAAGACAAATAATCCTGAAATCTTCAGAAGGTGAATCCATTCTTCCATGCAGTATAGGTTTGTTTTGGATTAGGAGCTCATAAGGATGCACACCGAATTTGGAGAAATGCTGCTGGATGAAGCCTCTCAGGAATCTCAGCACCTTACACCAAAAGTGTATGTTGAAATTATCCTTCAACAAATAAGAGGTCATATTTGCAGCATTGATTGAACGATTAAGCAGTCCGGCTATCTCCATAGCCAGTTGTACAAGCCTAGGGTGTGTATTCAGATCCATGCTTCCAAATGTAAGTGTCTTGAAGAAATACCAGTATGCCTCATGGGACAAATGCTTCAGAGTCAGAGTCCGTGTTGTTCCAAAATTTACAATCTTGTCAGAACGGCTTGTGACTATGATTTTACTACCAGCAAGAAAGCTCTGTTTGGAAGCAAGATAAAACCTATTCCATGTATCTTCACAGAGATTGCCACATAGTTCAACAATAACTAGCAATCTCTTGCCCTTCTTCAAGTTCGACAAACAATTTTGATGTCTCATTACACATCCCTGTCTCAAAGTTAGCTCATCATTTGTAAAATCATGGTCGTGCAGCCATAAAATTTCTGAGAAATAATCACAAACTCTTTCATCCTTGCAAACATGAGCGATTAAGGTACTCTTCCCGACTCTAAATGGGCCAACAACAGGCAGGACCTCCAATTCTTCAGAACTATGAGGATTTGTCTGCAAAAGAAATTTAATGACAAGTTATGCTTCCATCTGGCGGCCAAACATGCAGTTACCTAGAAGGATATGCATGCTGTAAGGCTGACGATATAGGCGAGGGTAGCTCATCAAGAACATTACCAACTCATTCATATCAGCAATCATGGAGCTCAATCTATCAAGAGCCTCTCGTAGTTGTTCCTGAAACTATATAGTTTGACTGGAGAAATAGAGATCCTTTGCAGAGGGTACCTTGGATAGGGGCATAAACCGCCTAGCAGCAGCATAATTGCCATCTTTTCCATAGTGAGGCTGGTACCTGAACGCATCAAGTGCGTAACAGCCTTGGTGCATGGCATCCCTCAGCATGTCCAGCTGCAAGAGCATGGCTTGATTTGTGACGGCCTCCTCAATGATGACCTGTGCTCTGAGAAGAGCCCTTTGTAGTCTTTCCTCCATGTTTTGTGGCTTTGAACACTTGTTGATGATGAAATTTGTAGATCGAGATATCAGCTCACCGAGGACTGCAGAAAGAACACTTTCCATTGTGAGAGTATGGATGTTTCTGAAACTCACTATGTAGTCCTGTATTCTATGCTTCACGTCAAACTCAAAGGAGAGCAATGGCATATAAGAACAACTGGGCTCAGGAAGCAAAAACATATAGTAAAATCTAAATTGAGAGAGTCAATAGTCCACTCACATGTATGACTTTTGGGACCCTTATATTAATGTTCTTATCGATTTTTTATTTACATGCTTAGACTTTCTACTGATTGTCTACTTCGATAGGTACAACCCTTGACTGTTGAATTCTGACCATTTGCTAACTGCGCCAGTGATCCATCACTATCTACTATGTACTCTGATTTCACAAAAATCAGATTGCTAGGTCAGAAACTGATTTATGATCTGTATAACACCTAATAACTATATTAACCAGTTTCCTCTGTTGGACTTTTTGGCTTTGAATACGACTTGCCTCTAGGCTACAGTTTGCACTACAAATTCCTAACTCTCTGAGTTACTCTCTCAATTCCAAATTATAAGGCGTTGTTAGGTGACCATACAGCAAATTTTGTGAGAACCAATTTTCCATGTCTCTTGATGCTTCCATACAGCACAACTTGGATTCTTATCTCGTGAGAACCTGCACGGATAACATGGGAATATTGTGACAACCAACTAAATTGATAGAGTCAATAGTCCATTCACACGTATGACCATGGGAACTCCTTTCGCCTTCACTTGATTATTCTATTGACTTTTAATCTCCTTCACACTTTCTACCTCGAAAGGTAAAGGCATATATCCCCTGACTGTAAGTAAACCAATGAGCCATCACCATCTATGGCCTATGTAATTTCTCTGTAAAGCATATATGATGTGAAGGTAAAAAAAAGATTGTTAGATTAACAATTATTGATATACAATTACATGTATACCAGCTAAGAACTATTCCCTCTCGCCTGTAATATAATATCAACCAGTTTTGAGCTTATATTTAATCACTTTTCCTAAACCACCGTCGCCTGGATTCTGTCCGCCGGCCCAGGCGACACGCGTCGCGCGTGGAGGCGACGGAAGTGGAGGCAACGCCTTGTTCCGCGCGCTTCTGTTGGTTGCTTTCAGTTCCGTGGGCTGTGGAGTATTTCGTACTGGGTTCGGGCATGATCCAACAGAGCTTGTATTTGTACCCGCTAACACTAGGACCGGATCTGATATTCCTCTTCGCAGTTTGGACACTGTTTGTACCTGAGTGGAGTGCGATATTTTCAGCGTGTGGCATCGCGGCGATTGTTCCGGCGAACTCGCCGCCTCGCCGTGCCCCGCCCCGCCCCGCCCCGTCGTGGAGCAGTGCGTCGGCCTCTCCACCGCCGAATCGGAGCATCGCTCGCGTCAGCCCGCCAGTGCCGTAGCTCGAGAGCTGCGCCCCCCTCCCCCATGGTTTCAGGTTTGGTGCCCTATCCTCGCCTATGCGATTTGCGCCCGGGGTTTCGATTTTTGGCTGCTTGTTCGTGCAATTCTTAGTGATCTGTGCTGTGGATTTTAGTAAAGGATCATCGAATTCGAGTCTGGTGTACCAAATGACGTTGGGTCCATCCATTTCGCTGATATCCCCCGATCTGGTCAGTTTTGTCATGTCGAGCGTTGGGTCAGTCCATTTCCCCTCCCGATATGTTCAGTTTTGTCGTGTTGAGAAGCTCGGTTATTCTGGGAAGGTGACGAGGATGGAGATGGCATCCGGAAGGTCTTGGGAGGCAAATCTGGATCTGTTATCACTCATCAATGGCTAAGCTGAAGTTCGTGCTGCACCTGCACTTCTAGAAATCGTAGTATTATAAGTGCTAGCAGGAACTTGCCTAGATTTGCAGCTTCCAACAGGGTGACGTGCAGATTAGATTAGGGTGTTTTTTGTCTTTTTGCTGTAAATGGCAAAGATGAATATGAGAAATGTACCATGTGCATTCAGAATTCCAAGGAGATTAGCTAGTTAATTTGCCCTGTATGTTGGCAGTTTTTCAGCATAAATGACCCTGCTAGCATTTTCTATTGAATACAGTTGTTTGTATTTGATTCAAAAATCAGAGGCATAGTATAGTTTAAAGCTATGTATTTTTTTAAAAAAAATGGTTTGAATGATGATGCAACTGTTATCTGACTAGAGCTACTTGTTATTCGTTAATCTTTGTCTTGTTGATGTTTTCTAGATTTGCAGCTAGTGGATACTATAGACCTGTTTTGGCAAAAGCTCCCATAACATGTGTTTGCAACTTTGTATCAACCCCCATAATAGAGTTGTCAGGCTATTTGATTCCATAGAGTTGTTGCTGTTTATTTGTTCTAGCCGTGAGTTTGCCGAAGGCTGGTGAATTTATTTTCTTGTATGTGGAGTTTCTAGATAATGGCTAATTAACTCCCTTGAGTCATATTAAATTCTAAACCTTGTTTTTCATTTCAGTTTGTAATATTGGTTCAGTGAGTGTTCTTTATTTCACAAAAATTTCAAGCGACACAGACTAAGAAATCTGTAATTGTAAAGCTTTACCAACTGTCAGAACTAACACATATTTTCATGTGTCTGTAATCTGCTAGTCTGTAGATCTTGATGTGCTTGTTCTTTTGTGACTTCAATTTGTTGTCTACTCTACATGATTGGCTCCCTACATTCTAGACATAGAAAAGAGCAAGCAACCAGGAACTCGACATGGATATTGAACTTCTGTAGGTGGTGGATAAATTTTAAATATTTCTGATTTGTGCCGATACATTTCAGATATTTGTCTTTGTCCTCCTGCAGAAAAAATTGTAATTTGTTTATTGTGATTTGTGCCAACACAAGACTCTACAAACTCAGATCATCCTCCCTTCAAATATTTTTTTTGCCAATAATTTGTCCTTTATCTCTGTGCCAATGCAGATATTGAGGCTGCGAAGAACTAGTGTCAAAACAATTGTCCTGTCTAACTTTGACACTCGTCTTCGGCTAATTCTACAAGCAATAAAATGTGACCGCTTGTTTGACGCAGTTGTTGTATGTGCTGAGGTTACTAATGAAGCTTTGGCCTTGTATTTATGTGCCTGTTTCTAAACTTTAGCTATGGTTTTCCTATTACTGTTTTCTTAAACTCTGTTCCTTGGATGCTGCTCAACTTCCAGGTTGCAGCAGAAAAGCCAAATCTTACAATATTTTTGAAGGCCTGTGAGCTATTAGGAGTGAAACCTGAAGAAGCTGGCATATTGAAAATGATTGCAGCAGCGACTTATGAGGAGCTGGATACCGAATGCGATGCCTGCCTTTGTGGCACTGATGTTTAGTTCTTCAAGGAGGTATAGTTTTCCTGTTGCTTAACACTACCATGGAATTCAAACTAGTACTTGTTGTACAATCTTATGGATTTTCATGGCGCTCATTATAAAATTTATTCAACACAAATCTGAGTTTAATTTAAATAAGTTCAACAAGAAGTTATTGATTTTTGTGGTGCTGATTCTAAAATTTGTGGGTTAAAATCAAGTTTTAGGTAAGCTGAAACTTTTTTGTAAAATTTTGTCATTTTCTCCTCACATCCAAAGCTCATAGTTTATGATACAAGCATGATTGGACCTTGAACACTATACAAGCATGATTGGTCATCGATACAAGCTGAAACTTGTTTCTAATCTGCTGGTCTGTAGATAAATCTCTTTGAAACCTGTATATAATTTGTTAGGTAATCTGCAGTGACAAAGGCATAGTGGGTGACAGACATGTGTTGATGTAGTTAGAACACCCCTACCTGTACTTGGGGACTCTGTCCTAGTTGTGTTGTGTAGTTCCTGGTTAATATGTGCCCCTGTTTCCTGGTTAATATCTGCAATTCACTATTGAACCCTTCAAAATCCAAGTGACCACATTAGGGGGTGGGGGGGGGGGGGGGGGGTTGGGGGGGGGGGGGGGGTATGTAGAACTCTCCTTTGGGTTCCTTCCATTTTGTGCCTTTTGTTTTATCTACCAAGCGCTGACTAATAGGTGCATTCTACCCGTCGCATAGCCATAGGCATGGTGCGGTTAACATAATAATGAATTGACAATGGCAGTGGCATTTGTCAAGTGCATATATGAGGTGAAAAGTTCATAGCTGCTGGATTGTTTCCTTTTACTCTCTCATATCCTTTTTTAATCTGTCAAAAATATCTCCGTGAATCATTACGTGTGGCATAATTTTTGTTCTTTCAGTACATAGTGTGAACATACTAATATTTCTTTCAAATGTTTCCTGTCTATAGTGAGTTGATTATTCTACTCTGCCTTGTTTGCTTGTTAGCCATGAGATGTGAAACCTATCTAACAGTATAGATTCTCTATCTCTGTCTAGTTCTCTGTCACTTTCTCTCTCCCGTTTACATAATTGCAATCCCCAATAGTGTAAATTGCAACTATTGGGCACCGCAATTACAATTTTGAGCATATGCAATATGCTGGTGTTGATACACAACAATTTCACATTTTCACCGTCGCGGTTTTGTTTTATTTTTGTGTTATATAAACTAATTATGGTGCCTTTTTGTTTGCATGCATGTTTCAGCTCTCTTCAAGTGTAATGAACCCTATCGAGAATGGTTTCTCATGGGTGCTCCAGAGGAGCCAGTTCTCATGGAATGCAAGTTGAAGTTTGTATTGGTAGAACATACACATTTTTGTACTGAACCTGAGATATCATTCAGTTATATATTAGGTCTTGATTCTATCGCTTATATAGAAGATATTTTGTGCTTGAATGAACAGGTCCGAATTTAAACTGCTAAGCTAGCAAGGGTTGTACACCATGGTTCTGGAGAAGGATGGAGAGATTGTTTCAAGCTTTCAGCGTCCTGCTGCAGTTTGTACTCACCTTATTGTCTCAGCGTTTGTACTTTGTACTCCACCCACCGCAGTTACTTTATCGCAAGCTTGTTATTTCTTTCTTACCTGTCTAGGATTATTACTTGGATTAGATTATTAGTAAAATAAACAGTGGCTTAATGACAGTTACCGGCATATCTGGCCATTAGTTGCATGCATCATCAAGTTGTTCATAGTAGACTGGTTTTTTGTGCTACCGCACAAAGCTTAGGTTAAATAGTTGTAAGTTGTGCCAATGGTGGCCTGTGATATGTCTACTGCCAAACTGGAACTAGAATATACTACTATGTTGCAGGCTTCTCTACTCCATATTAGCTCCAATCTGGCGTACTGGTTTACCAATTCATATTACAGAATAGTTCTGGACTGCTTTGTTTGCCAATTTATCTCGAGGGCAATACAGAGAAATAATTACGTAATGCAAAACCACTTCAGTTTTTGTCATCTGTACCGAATCCATAGGAATCTTCGGTATAATTATTCATTGGTGTTGCTGTTACTTTAGGATATAGCTAATTTTTTCTAGAGATTATGAATCACCACTCACCATGGACATACTTGATATTTTCCATTTTTGAACTGTCAGACCTAATAAATGTGCTCATGAATCATGATACTCCTGATACATCGCTCTTTACACAATTTATAGCTCCATTCCCAAATGTTGAACATGTGATATCTTTTGATTCCACAACTTTGGCTTTTGTGATCTGTGTATGTGTTTGAATAGGAATAACTTATGCTCTATCCTACTTTTCAGGAACCCTAAGGAGATCCCGTGGGTTCAGTTGGTGCTGATTGTGTTGTGGAGTCTATTTGTGTTGAAGGGTGCAGCTCACTGGTGTTTTCACTACAGAGAACTTCTGTAGCAACTAGGCAACCTCAGGTTGTTGCTGACCCTAGCTCAATATGCAAACTTCAGGCTATTAAGACCACTATAAATTTTGGGTAAAATCTAGAAATGGAATACCTTTTTCAGGACATTGTCTTGTGGTTGTTGTAGCAGTATAGTAAACGCTCACTTTTAACTATATGTTGCATATTCTGTACAATAAACATGTGTGTAGCATCCATTTCTTGCTTGCACATTTATAAGTACTAAATTGCACACTTATATTGCTGCAATTATGGTGTTTAATATGTGCAATATCAAGTCTTTATAGTGATTTGTACTTTGTTATGTGATTTGTGCTAAGATGCCTTTTCCTTTGTTTATTGTGAATTGTTCTAGCCCCCACCAATTTTTTGTCCTTGGCCTTTCATAGAAAAAAATTCTTAATTATGATTTGTGCTAACACACCCTTTTGTGATTGTGCTTCCATAGTAAGAGCTCACTTTTTGTTGCTGTTGATATTTGGGGTTAGCCACGGGTGTATGGTGGTGGTCACGGCTGGGCAGGGGCAGAGGATGAGTGGCAACATCCAGATATGCCAGAAAATCACCAGTCAAACTCCCAGATGTCTTCCATCTTGATGAGGTCTATGAGCTTCTCTCTCTCCGTCCCTGATTTCAGTTTTCATTGATTTATTGATGCTTTGATTCAGTACCAAGTTTCTTTTTGAAAGAACCAAATGGAAAGTATCTGTTATTTTCTAGGACTCCTAGACTCCTAGAAAATCACATTAAGCATAGTATATTGATCCTAATTTACCAAGCTAGTAAGATGAAATATTTGATTGAATCTGTTCTTTGTGATTTGTGCGAGCACACGCCTCTTATATGTCCTTGTCATTTGTTCTTTGTGATTTGTGCCATTGTTCTTGTTCTTGATCTAGGGAAAAATTTCTGTCTATTGTCTTTCCATAGAAAAAAGATTGTCCCTCTATCATTGTGCTTGTTTCGATCTAGGGGGAAATTTTTGTCTATTGTCTTTCTATAGAAAAAAGATTGTCCCTCTGTCATTGTGCTTGTTTCGATCTAGGGGGGGAAATTTTTGTCTATTGTCTTTTCATAGAAAAAAGATTGTCCTTCTGTAATTGTGCTTGTTTCGATCTAGGGAGAAATCTTTGTCTATTGTATTTTTTGCTTGATTGTGGTTGTTTCGATCTAGGTCAGAATTTCTGTCTATTGTCCTTCCATAGAAAAAAGATTGTCCTTTTGTCATTGCGCTTGTCTATTGTCGATCTGGAATTGTGCTTGTTTCGACTTAATCTTGAGTTTACTGACTATGCATGGTTTCCTGCAGGCTTCCTTTTTGTTTGCATAATAAAGTTGCTGCCATTATGATATCTTCGCCATATGATGTGTAGCACTTGTCGCTTGCAACCGTATTGTTCCTCTAGCTGCTGCACCCTTATACTAGAGCATGCTGAAGCTTGTAGCTGTTGGTCGCAGGTTTGTTACTTTTTTTCTTGTTCCCGTTTTGGGGAAAAATTGTAAATTGTCAACACACACCTCTTTGATTTGTAAATTGTTTTGTAGGCTGAGTAGGACAATGATGAGGTTTATGCCCACGCCACTCTACTACATGAATTGAAGGTGAGGTGCAGCTGTCCAATGTGATTTCATTTCACAAGGATTCAGTTTTTTTTGTTTGGCACTAGTGGAAGATTTCTAGATATAAAACTTGTTTGGCTAAAAACTTGTTTACAATCTATTTTTTATGATTTGGGTCAAGACACACCTGTTTGATTTGTGGAATGAGTTAGGAGTTGGGCTTTAGGACCATTGTTAATTTTTGTTGGGCTTCTATAATTCTGCCTAGAGCTAAGATGCCATATTGTAGTATATTCTGTTTCTATCTAGCTCAACTGATCTGCCAATTATACTCTATTTCTCCAATTGTATACTTTGAGATGTGATTGTGACCTACCAATTTAAACTAGTGCTACATACAGAGCAGGTGCTGCGCTAGCTTGCCTCCTGCAATGCATTTTACTTAGCTCATGATCCTAAAGAGTTATGTAACTTTGTGGTCAATCTTCTTTGTAATGCTTACACACCAACTGTAGGCGAGGCCTACCAGAAGTATGGGTCCATGTTTGGGCGACCATAAGGTCTGTATGTCAGCTTGATGGACAAGTATGTATGCCTTGGTTATTGTCCTCTTGCTGTGTTTTTTCCTCCCAACATACTTACCATGGAGCAATGGTTCTTCTATAAATAGCTATCAAGAAATTTCTTTGGGAGCAGTAGCAGGGATGGCAGCTAGAGGAAATTTTTTTCAAAACCATTTAATCATGTTTTTGCTTTGATCTGTATTTGTTGTTTACTCATTCAGTCTATGTTGCGCGCATGCACAACCATCCAATGTCTTGCTATGTTTCTGATAATGGTTCAACTATCTTGAGTTTTGAGTCTCTCTCAGAAACTGTAGATTTTGCTAGAAAGTGGGTTCCCCTAATTTACTTCCTTTGGTATTATAGAATGTGCCAGTTGCTATACTTGTTCGATTTTTGAGGGTGCATCACTCTGAATGAGTTGATCCTTGTGTTGATGCTTAATATGTTTCATCTTTTGGGGGCCAACCCATATGCTATTCTAGGTAGATGCTTGTCTTGGATAGATTCCTCTATGATCAATGTTGTTAGTTTTAGGTAGATGCTTGTTTGGATAATTGTATTTTGGCTTCGGTAATTATAATTTTACTGCATAGGTTAAGCTTCTAGTGTAATCTAGAATTATATATAGGCCAAACAATTGAATTTAGTAAATCAATCCATCTGTATACATTTCGAAGTAGAAGTCTAAATTAGTACTGCATCTAATTGGTTTCAGTGCTCTTTGCATTTGATGCAAGAATAGAGGGCTTGGCAGGCTTGGTTGGAGAGAAAGACTAATTTTGTTGGTGAGTGTCCCTCACTTTTAAGCCAGATTGAGTACACTTTGAGGCAAAATATAGTTGAATTTTTTTCTTACGCCTCCTATGATTATGAGGTGTGGCTGGCCAATGCATAATCTGTGAGGCTTTACTGGAAATTATTACAAATTTGAGCCAATCACCTCCATTCTAAGACCCTAGAAAAAGCAGGTTTACTACCTAGCCTTGTAGTTGTAATTGCTATCTCAATGATAGTTCAAGACCAAGTATATGCTGCTATCGACCACATCACATAGTTCACATTAATAGGTTGTGGTGACACCCTGATTATACTCAAGTTCCTTACATAATGAAGAATGCCTATCATGATGTCCTTTCTCTGTGCTGCCTATGCTTCTACTGTAAAGTGTGGACATTCCAGTAATTGTTTAGAATTTCTTAATTTGTAGGATTTGATTGTTTTCCAGGTTAACAACAGGTGTGGCCAAACTCAAATGAATGCTGGAGCCCTAGAGGCACATTCTCCTCTTCCAGTTTAGGACAAGACACAAACCAGACATTGGGTACTGGTTGAACAAGACAGAAACAAGCAGGAACAAGAGAGAAGGAATGAAGTCGATGAAGCACAAGTACAGGTATGTACCTTTTTCTTCCTTGGTTCGTGGAATTGATCCATTTTTTCCATCGTTCCTCCTCTTCACTCTTTCTTCATTCGTTTTCTGGATGTGCTTTTTGATGCCCGATCGTGTTCCTTTCTTGCAGTTGCAGCAGGGGAAAGATACCAGAGGCAGCAGCAGCTCGGCTGACATTATTGTGTTGATTTAGCCCATTGTTTTTGGCCCAGTTTTTTTTTGTACAAACCGCTTTGTCAAAGCCCATTGGAAAAGCCTATACCTGAACTAATTGTTAGTGGGTTTTGGATCTTGGATCCATTGTTTGTTTGCGGGTTCGATGGGCCTGTTAGTGGGTGCAATTCGCGGACCTGTTTTGATGTGCACTGTACAGCCACAGACAATAAAGACAGTAACAGACAATAAAGACAGTGACAATCTGGCGGTGGAGAATGTCGCCTGGGTTTTTGCCAAAAGCCCAGGCGACTGGATTTTAGCAACTCCCATATTTAATTCAAAACTATCTCTTATTCTTTGAAAACATTTATATATGGGTATAAATTTTAAATGCTTGAATGCACCATATACAGGACGGAGGGAGTATATTAACAAGTGTCTTGTGTTCCACTACAAACTCTATACAGGAATTAACTCCTGTGTTGTCTAACATTACTAACAGTAAAAGTTTAAATGTTACTTTTTATAGCTCATGTAGATTACACTTTTTTCAATCAGTTTCATTCCCAGTACTTTTACTGGCCCAGCTTAAATTTAGATGAGTTTCAAGATCTCATCATCTGTCAATGTTACAGGAACACACTTTGCTTATAATACTTTAAACTTCAATCTTGCAAGTTGTAAGCCGTAGTTTTACAAAGCGTATTGCAGTAGATATCTTTAAGTTCGTGTGATCTTAACACAATCTGACTATAATATGAGAAGACAATGAGACTAAAATAAATTCCCAACGCCTTCACTCAAGTGTGCACAAGAAAACAGAGCAAACTTTATACTGGATCAAACTGCTGCACCGTTACAGTACAACACTTGAAAGATTTGTATACCTATGCAATCTTGTGTTGTGAAAAAAAATCGTTACAACTAACTCAGTAAATTTCCAGCTCTTTCTGGGCCAGAGATTGGGGGATGCCAAATCTTCTTGAACTAACAAGACTCTGTTTGAAGCCCAGGCTGGCCTAGGCTGAGGCTCGTATCTGGAGTAAAACCAACAGGGAAGGATTCACCATATCCCATGAAAATATATATATGCCCTAACTCATGTGTCATTATGTACATAAGCTCTTACACTTCAGATATGTTCCTGCTTAAACTAGGAAATGATACAACTAACAGAATGTGGCTCCGTCTTTCATACAGTACTTCCTCTTTACACCTGTAATTTTCCTCTCTTGAATCTCACAAGAATTGACATAGCTGTAGTAGGGCGGTATCTGAGATCTCCATACTAGGACCTCAAATTTTCCATGTTTCTTAATGCTTCCATACAGCACATCTTGGGTTCTTATCTCAGGAACCTCCTCATCTGGAAAGCGGTGATACTGATGACAAATCCTGAATTCTTCAGAAGGTGAAGCCATTCTTCCATGCAGTATAGGTTTGTTTTGGTTTAGAAGCTCAAAAGGATGCAAACCTAATTTGGAAATATGCTGCTGGATGAACCCTCTCACGAAGCTCAACACCTTACACCAAAAGTGTATGTTAAAATTCTCCCTCAACAAACAAGAGGTGATATATGCAGCATTGATTGAACGATTATGCAGTCTGGCTATCTCCATAGCCGGGTACAAACCTAGGGTGCATATCGGATTCATGCTTCCAAATGTAAGTGTCTTGAAGAAATACCAAGTATGCCTCATGGGACAAATGCTTCGAGTTACAGCCCGTGTTGTTCCAAAATTTACAATCTTGTCCGAACGGCTTGTGACTATGATTTTACTACCGCAAGAAAGCTCGTTTGGAAGCAAGACAAAACCTATTCCATTCATCTTCACGAGAGATTGCCACATAGTTCAACAATAACTAGAAATTTCTTGGCCTTCTTCAAGTTTGACAAACAATTTTGATGTCTCAAGGTTAGCTCATCATTCGTAAAATCATGGTCGTGCAGCCATAAGATTTCTGAGAAATAATCACAAACTCTTTCATCCTTGCAAACATGAGCGATTAAGGTACTCTTCCCAACTCTGAATGGGCCAACAACCGGGCAAGACCGCCAATTCTTCAGCACTATGAGGATTTGTGTTCAAAAGAAAATTAATGACAAGTTCTCGTCAATCTGCGACCGAACATGCAAGCTTACCCGAAGGATATGCATGCTGTAAGGCTGGCGATACAAGCGAGGGTAGCTCATCAAGAACATGACCAATTCATTCAGATCAACAATCATGGAGCTCAATCTGTCAAGCGCCTCTCGTAGTTGTTTCTGAAACTGTACAGTTCGACTAGAGAAATAGGGATCCTTTGCAGAGGGTACCTTGGATAGGGGCATAAACCACCTAGCAGTTGGATCATTGCCATCTTCTCCATAGTGAGGCTTGTACCTGAATGCATCAAGTGCGTAATAGCCTTGGTGCATGGCATCTCTCAGCATGCCCAGCTGCTGGATCATGGCTTGATTTGTGATGCGCCGTCCCATGGCTTCCTCATTGATGACCTTTGCTCGGAGAAGAGCCCTTTGTAGGCTTTCCTCCATGTTCAGTGTTAGCGGCTTCGACCGCTTGTTAATGATGAAATTTATGGATCTAGATATCAGCTCACCCAAGACTGCAGAAAGCACAGTTTCCATGTTACTTTCCTCAAGAACTAAGAGAACACAATAAGATGGGTAAGAAAACACTGGGTGAGTTTGCATGTTTTGGAAACTCTGTATTCTATGCTTATATCAATGCTCCTAGGAGAGAAGGTCGTTGGGATACTTGACTTCACCTGGTCGTTATTCTGACTGATTTTTTATTTTGTTGAATTCCAAGCCTTCACTATGTGGACCACCGAGACATTGCCATCTATAATCTGTGTAATTACTCTGTAGACGACCAGACAATGCAAACCACCAAATTAAACATGACTGTGAGGTTCTGTCGACAGAATAGCCTGCTCGGTTGAACTGATGAAAATATAAAGCCGAAAACTCAGACTTCAAGCCCAGACTCATGCGTCTGACTCTGCAAGGATAACATGGGAATATTGTGATAACCAACTAAATTCATAGTGAATAGTCCATTCACATGTATGACCAGTGGACTCCTTACGCCTTCACTTGATTATTCTATTTACTTTTAATCTCCTTCACACTTGCAACCTCGAAAGGTACAGGCATATATCCCTTGACTGTAAGTAAACCAATGAGCCATCACCATCTATGGCCGATGTAATTTCTCTGTAATGCATATATGATTTGAAGGTAAAAAAAAAGATTGTTAGATTAACAATTATTGATACACACTTACATGTATACCAGCTAAGAACTATTCCCTCTCTCATGTAATATAATATCAACCAATTTTGTGATTATATTTAATTCAAAACTATCTCTTATTTTCTGAAAACATTTATATATGGGTATAAATTTTAAATGCTTGAATGCACCATATACATGACGGAGGGAATATATTAACAAGTGTCTTGTGCTTCACTACAAACTCTATACGGGAATTAACTCCTGTGTTGTCTAACATTACTAACAGTAAAAATTTAAATGTTATTTTTAATAGCTCATGTAGATTACAGTTTTTTCAATTCGTTTCCTTCCCAGTACTTTTACTGGCCCAGCTTAAATTCAGATGAATTTCAAATCGCATCTGTCAATGTTACAGTGACACACTTTGCTTATAATACTTTAAATTCAATCTTGTAAGTTGTAAGCTATAGTTTTACATACCATATTGCAGTAGATATCTTTAAGTTCCTGTGATTTTAACACAATCTGACTATGATATGAGAACAAAATGAGATTAAAATAAATTCCCAATGTATTCATTCAAGTGTGCACAAGAAAACAGAGCAAGCATATATACTGGATCCAACTGCTGTACTGTTACAGTACAGGAACTTGAAAGATTTATGTACCTATGCAATCTTGTGTTATGAAAAAAAAATCATTACAACTCCAGTAAATTTCCAGCTCTTTCTGGGCCAGATTGCGGGATGCCAAATCTTCTTGAACTAGAAAGACTGCTTGAAGCCCAGACTGGCTGGCTGAAGCTGCTAGAGTAAAACCAACAGGGAAGGATTCACCATATTCCATGAAAATATATATATTCCCTAAGTCATGTGTGTTAGAGATATGTGGTTTGCATGTTATGTTAGGATGTGTAGGTGACTTGCATGTTATGTTAGGATGTGTAGGTGTGTGCTCGGTTTTGAGCTAGCCTATTCAACCGGCCAACCCCATGTGTGGTTGCATGTGTTCTTAGCCTTGTGGGGCTTACATGCTCTTAGCATCTCTATATGTAACACGGCATTTCCCCATTCAATGAAATCCACACATTCATCTAGTATTCACTTTTCTACAATGTGTCATTATGTACATAAGTTTTTACACTTCAGATATAAAAATGCAGCACACTTCAGAATTGACTCTTCTGTAACTTATGACATCCTACCTCCAAGAAAAAAGTGAATAAAAATAGATATGTTCCTGCATAAACCAGGAAATGCTACAACTAACAGAATGTGGCTCCGTCTTTCATGCAGTGCTTCCTCTTTGCACCTGTAATTTTTCGCTCTTGAATCTCACAAGAATTGACATAGCTGTAGTAGGGGGGGATCTGAGATCTCCATACTAGGACCTCAAATTTTCCATGTTTCTTAATGCTTCCATACAGCACATCTTGAATTCTTGTCTCTGGAGCCTCCTCATCAGGAAAGCGGTGATACTGATGACAAATGATGAAATCTTCAGAAGGTGAAGCCATTCTTCCATGCAGGATAGGTTTGTTTTGGTTTAAAAGATCAAAAGGATGCACACCGAATTTGGAGACATGCTTCTTGATGAAGCCTCTCGACGAAGCTCAGCACCTTACACCAAAAGTGTATGTTAAAATTGTCCCTCAACAAACAAGAGGTGATATATGCAGAATTGAATGAACGATTCTGCAGTCTGGCTATCTCCATGGCTAGTTGTGCAAACCTAGGGTGTGTGTCGGGATCCATGCTTCCAAATGTAAGTGTCTTGAAGAAATACCAGTAAGCCTCATGGGACATGTACTTCAGAGTCAGAGCTGGTGTTGTTCCGAACTTTACAATCTTGTCTGAACAGCTTGTCACTATGATTTTACTACCACTAAGAAACCTATGCTTCAAGCAAGGTAAAACCTATTCCATGCATCTTCACACAGATTGCCATATAGTTCAATAACAACTAGCAATCTCTTACCTTTCTTCAAGTTCGACAAACAATTTTGATGTTGCATTGCACACCCCTCTCTGAAAGTTAGCTCACCATCTGTAAAATCACGGTCGTGCAGCCAAAAGATTTCTGAGAAATAATCACGAACTCTTTCATCCTTGCACACATGAGCTATTAAGGTACTCTTACCGACTCTCAGTGGACCAACAACTGGCAGGACCTCCAATTCTCCAGAACTATGAAGATTTGTGTGCAAAAGAAATTGAATGACATGTTCTGCTTCAATCTGGCGACCAAACATGCAGTTACCCAAAAGAATATGCATGCTGTAAGGCTGGCGATACAAGCGAGGGTAGCTCATTAAGAACATGACCAACTCATTCATATCAACAATCATGGAGCTCAATCTGTCAAGCGCCTCTCGTAGTTGTTCCTGAAACTGTACAGTTCGACTGGAGAAATAGGGGTCCTTTGCAGAGGGTACCTTGGATAGGGGCATAAACCACATAGCAGCTGGATCATTGCCATCTTCTCCATAGTGAGGCTGGTACCTGAATGCATCAAGTGCATAATAGCCTTGGTGCATGGCATCCCTCAGCATGCCCAGCTGCACAAGCATGGCTTGATTTGTGATGTGCCGTCCCATGGCCTCCTCAATGATGACCTGTGCTCTGAGAAGACCCCTTTGTAGGCTCTCCTCCATGTTCACTGGCTTTGACCACTTGTTGATGATGAAATTTGTGGATCGGGATATCAGCTCACCGAGGACTGCAGAAAGGAAACTTTCCATTTGGGAGTTCTCTCTTGCTTCTCAGGAAGAATGCTGCAGGAAAGGTAAGAACTAAGAGAACACAAGATGAGTATTGATGTTTTTGAAACTCACTCTGCAGTCTGTATTCTGTGCTTCACGTCAAACTCAAAAGGACAGCAATGGCATAGAAGAACAATTGGGCTCAAGAAGCAAAATCATATAGAAAAGTCTAAATTGAGAGAGTCAATAGTCCATTCACGTGTATGACTTTTGGGACTATATTAAGATTCTTATCAATTTTTTAATTACATGCCTACACTTTTGACTGATTTTCTACTTCGATAGGTACAGCCGTTGACTGTTGAATTCTGACCCTTTGCCAACTGTGCCAGTGAGCCATCACTATCTACTATGTAATTTTTCTGTAGAGAACTTACGAGGGTCATAAAAATCAGATTTTTAGATTAGAAGCTGATGTATGCTCTGTATTACGGCTACAAACTATATTAAACCAGTGTCCTCTGTTGGACTTTTTTCTCTAACTCACTGAACACAAGTTGCCTCTATGCTAGAGTGCAAAAATTCCTAACTCTCCGTGTTACTCCCTCCATTCCAAATTATAGGGTGCTCTATTTTTTTTCTAGATACATAGATTTTGTTATGCACGATATACACTATGTCCAGATACATAGTCAAAGGAATGCAAAAGCCAAAACACCTAACAATTTGGAACAGAGGGAGTATTTCAGAAGTATAGCACTCTGAAACAAATACCTAAGCAATAGAATAGCACAAACTCTGGCAGTATCTTGATTAAGTATGAAAAAAATATATCTTGAATCCTTCATAATCATTAAACTGCTGCTGAAGAGTATGCTCAGATTACAGAATAAGAACGACTAAAAAACAATCAAGACACATGCATTTTTTGACTGTTCAGAGTGCGATGTCACTGTCTAATCATTGACTGTATCCAGTCACCCTTTGAATGATTCCATATGCTTTCTTCAGTGAGTGAACAAAACATACCAGCACTCAGTAGACACAGTTAAGATCCATTTGTAGCTAGGAAATTTTAAGAATTTCTGTATGAATTGAAGTACTGAAATCATCCATGCAGAAGTCATACCCTTCATATAGGGCCTGTACGTTTTGATGACTGGTGCTTACAAAATTTAATTGAATGTTTCAGAGCTTTGAATGCCTCCTAACTATTGAAAATGGCACAATAGATTTCAGTAATCATTTCCTTTCTTCTTCGGTTCTCATGTTTCAGGCCATAAGATATGAAAACTACAAACGTTTGTTTTCTTGAGCATACATATTTACACAGAAGGAGAAATCACATTCATTCTAGAATTTCATTCCAAGCTAAAATTCCGGGGAACGCACAGAGTTAGCAGTTTATTCACAAGGCAATGATCAAACTAACAAATTTAGCCCTTCATTTAAAGCCAAGAACCCACTGAGAAGCGACAAAGTTTCCCCTTGACTGAGAAACTTGCACAGAAGCGCCTTATGCACCAGAACTTGGCCCCTCACCAGTTGAGGCAACTTCCAGTGCTACAGAAATACAAATTTAGGAAATAACATAAGCTGGTTGAGAACCTATTAGCTCTTACTAGAATGGTTTCTGACCGTACAAGAAAAACATGTTGCTGGGCAATCAAACAGGCTACCAGGTGCTACCCTTTGTGTGGCATTGGTATCATCTATGTTATCAGGTGACATCGAAAGATTGTATCCAAGAAATTTAAAGTGTCAAAGCTCATGTCAGTAATACTCTTATTTTTGCTTTTCTATTCTCCTGCTGCTGCTGGGTAGTTTATTGGGCCAGCCAACATTTAGATAGATAAGTGTCAAGAATCAAGACCCAACATTCTGGTATAACAGAGGACAAAACAATTTGAGGCATATCCTCAGATTTGACGCATGGTGGCACACCTATATGAGGGTAACAAATTTTCTTGTACTAGATCATGATACTCCAATTCATCGCTCATCACATACAACCAAAGCAATACTAAAGATAAACAGGCTGAGCACGAATGAGACAATTACCTGTAGTGTGGAAGCTGATGTAGGGAAAAATGGTGGAGAAGGCAGTATCCCCGGAAACCTTTGTGACCTGGAGAGACTTCAGATCAATGGTGAAGAGTCCACCAGTAGTACGGCGCCGAGGAGAGGCGGGGCAGGTCCGTGCGGCGGCCCGTGGCGGGGTCCCAGACGGCGAGCTCGCAGTCGACCGCCGCGTCGCGGCCGGTCTCCCGGCGCAGGAGCGCGCCGGGCGTCGAGCGTGCGCCAGCCGCCGAGGAGGAGTCCTTGGCCGCCGTCCGCGCCCGCTTGCGCGGTTCCGGGGCGGAAGGAGGAGGTGGGCACGAAGCGTGTCCCCTCGCCGGCGCCGGCGAGGAAGCCAAGCATCGGTGGGCGGAGGTGAAGGTCGCGGAAGCGGCGGCGGAACCGCAGGCCCGTGACGATGCGGCGCCAGCGGCTGGAGACGAGCGCGGCCCGGACGAGGCTCGCCGGGTCGGCAGGTGGGAAGCGCAGCAGGACCTCCTCCACGAGCTCCTCCATCAGCACGCTCGCCGGCGGCGGCGGCAGAACGGCTTCCATGGTGGGGGTTGGCGAGGTGGGCCCCAGCAGCGAAGGCCGGCGGCGGAGCAGGTGAAGAGGCTGCATGCTCTGTTTTACTCTGCTTTTGCTTTCTTCACCTGGAAAATCATGGTGGGGCCATGGGAGCAGAGAGAGAGACTTGGTCGGCAGATCCTGGCCGCGGACACATTATCTAACGGTCCAGATTTCCTCCACCAATCCAGATAGTAAACGAATTGAAAATGCTGACATGCTGAATATTCTGCTAAGTGGTAATGGATTCAGTAGCTATTCCATGGTCAGCAAATAAGACGAGCTGCAGCGGGGGACGGCAAAAGCAACGCAAAGCGTTTACGCAACGGCTGCAGCGGGGGACGGCATATCTTACGCAAGCGTTGCGTTCGGCCGTCCGTCCGGTGTTCTGCGGTGACGTACGGACGGGACGCCAAACGACAATGCGGGGCCCGCTGAGGAGAGAGAAGGGCCTGTCCGCCGCTCGCTTGCGCCTGCCTGCCTGCGAGGATGGGGAAGGGACCGCAGCGCTCGCTCGCCGGAGAGGACAGAGAGAGGCGCGCCGCGCCGAACTCCCCCTCTCCTCGCCGGAGCCGGCCGCGGCGGAGGGCAGGGCGCGCTCGCCGGAGCAGGCCGCGGTCGTCCGCCCCAGATCTGGCCGCCTTTCCCCGCCAGAGCCGCGCGTGCAGGGGAGGTGCGCCCGCCGACGACCTCGCCCCCGCCGCCGGAGGTAGAGAGAGAGGTGAGGGAGGCTGCCGGAGGGAGCAGGGTTGGCCGCCGGAGAGCCGCGCGGGCGAGCCCCGCCGCCGGGTCACCTCGCGCCCGGCGAGGAGGACGAGGCCCCACATGGGCACGCAACAGAGCACGCCGCCATGGCCGCGCGAGCTCCGGGCCACGCGAGCTCCCGCCCATGTCCGCCGCCGGCCGCACGAGCTCTGGGCCGCGCGAGCTCCCGCCATGGCTGCTGCGGCTCCACCATGGCCATGGCCTCCACCACGAGGAGAGAAAGGGGCGCCGGATGGAGATGGGAGCAGGGGACGAGCCCGCCGGTGCTCCTCGCCAACCGGCCCACCCCGGTGCTCCTCGCGAGTACGACGACGGCGCCACCGGCGGAGCAGCGCCCCGAATCTCCCTCGCCGAGCTTGCGCCAGGGATCAGTTCCGGGAAGGTGGCCGCCTCGGAGCTTGCGCGGGCGGGTCCGCCACCGGCAGCGAGGCTGCGGCGAGGACGCCACGCCGGCCACCGGAGGCTCTGCCGTCGCAAGCTCCGCCGGTCCGGCGTGGGCCTCCTCGTCCGGCGTGGTGCTCCCACCATGGCCTGGCCGCGCTGCTCTCCTTCTTGCTCCCACCATGGCCGCGGCGCAGGTGAGGGAGGGGCGCGGGGAAGGGAGGCCGGCCGCCGCTGCCTCTGCTAGGCCGGCCGGAGATGGGAGGGGCGCGGGGGAGGGGGGCCGCGCCGGAGTACTACTTGCACGTGGGAGGCGAGGAAGATGAAGATGGAGATGGAAAAAAAAGGAAAAAAATGACACGTGGGTCCCGCTTTTTTAGTATTGAGGAAACTGTAAAGGATTCATGAGCGCGGGAGAAAGTTGGATAGAGTAAGGAATCTAGCTGACCAGGACGGAATATTCCTTTAGAGGGATAAAAATAGAGTTCCATGAGTGCGGGTAGTCTAAGCACCACTTTCCTCTTGTGAAGATTGTCCACTGGTCAGGCAGCAAATAAGAACCACTTTGAACCGCAACAAGGTCAGGCAGCAGTCACTAGCAATAAGCTGAAACCAAGAGGCAGGCAGGCAATTAGCGGTGACTTCAATAAAGCCTCTACAATCTATATAGTGTCATGCTCATGATTTATACATGCCTGCACAAGAAAACACGAGTCTAAATCTCATGCAGAGAGACAGCTATGTTAAGTAAAACCAAAGCTGAGGAAGTCAACTGAATCCCATCTCCACCATGAAAATATATGCCTCAGCATCATGAGTTATTAATTGTTTTCCACACAAGGCAACCCCATTTTTCATTATAGCATAATGGAAATACAAGAGTTGGTATGCAAATAAGCACGTATGTGTCACATATGATTAAATGAAAATGTAGCAGTACAGTTTGATCTGTAGTAACTGTAACCTGTGACACTTTACAGGTTTTACACTTGGGCTGTGCTGTAACTTGTGGCATCCTACCCAAAAACAATGAACAAAACTATGTTCCTATATGAGACGGTTAATGACAAAATTAACAGAATGTGACTCCATCTTTCATAGTACGCTTCCTCTTGGCAGTTGTAGTCTTTTGCTCTTGAATCGCATAATAAGTATCGACATAGCTATAGTAGGGAGGTATCTGAGACTTCCATAACAGGGCCTCAAATTTTCCGGAAGTCTTCATTCTTCCATACAGTACATCTTCGACCCTTATCTTGGGAACCTCCTCTTGTGAAGAGCAATGATACCATGAAATATTCAGAAGGTGCAGCCATTCTTCTAATCTGTACTGGTCTGTTTTGGTTCAAAAGATCAAATGGATTCTTGCCGAATTTGGAGACATGCTTCTGGATGAACACTCTAAAGAACCTCAGGACCTTGCACCAAAAGTGGATGTCAAAATTGCTCCTCAACACATTAGAGATGCTGTGTGCCCCAATCATTGAACGTTTATGCATTCTGGCTATCTCCATGGCCAGCTGTGCAAACCTTGGGTGTGTCTCGGGATCCATGCCTCCAAATATAAGTGTCTTGAAGAAATACCAGTATGCTTCATGAGATAGATGCTTCAGAGTTAGAGCCTGTGCTGTTCCAACTTTAACATTGTCTGACCGGCTTGTGATTATGATTTTACTCCCTCTACAAAATCTATGTTTGCAATCAACATAGAACATATTCCAAGCATCTTCATAGAGATTTCCAGATAGTTCTATAACAACTAGCACCTTCTTGCCTTTGTCTGAGTTTGACACTTGATTTTGATGTTTCATTGCATATCCTTGTCTGAAAGCTAGCAGGTCATCTGTAAAATCAAGGCTGTTCAGCCACAAAATTTCTGAGAAAGAATCTTGGACCCTTTCGTCCTTGCAAACATGAGCGACTAGGGTACTCTTGCCGACTCTGGGTGGACCAACAATTGGCAGGACCTCCAATTCTTCAGAACTATGAAGCTGTGTGTGCAGCAGAAATTTAATGACAAGTTCTGCTTCCACCTGGCGACCAAACATGCAGTTGGCCAGTAGGATATGCATGCTGTAAGGCTGGCAATACAGACGAGGGTAGCTTGCCAAGAACATAACCATCTCATTCAGATCAACAATCATGGAGCTCAATTTGTCAAGCGCCTCTCGTAGTTGTTCCTGAAACTGTACAGTTCGACCGGAGAAATTGGGATCCTTTGTAGAGGGTACCTTGGATAGGGGCATAAATCGACTCACAACTTGATCACTGTTGTCCTCTCCATAGTTAGGCTGGTACCTGAAGGCGTCGAGTGCGTAATAGCCTCGCTGCATGGCGTCCCTCAGCATGCCCAACAGACCCCGTGGCCTCTGTGTCGATGGCCTGTGCTCGGAGAAGAATCCTCTGTAGGCTTTCCTCCACCTCCATGGCCAGTGCCGGCGGCTTCGAGAACTTGGTGATGATGAAATTTATGGATCTAGTCATCAATTCACCCAAGGCTGCAGAAAGGAAACTTTCCATGTGAGTCCTCTCTTTCTTCTCAGGAAGAGAATGCAGCACGATGGGTAAGAAAACACAAGGTTAGTTTTGACGTTTCTGAAACTATGTTAAGCTATGCTTCGCATAGAAGCTCCAAGGAGAGAAAGGGTGTTGGCTTAAGAAACAAAGACATACAAAGAGTCGATAGTCCTTTGACATATATGACTTTTGGGACCTTTGGGGCTGCACTTGCCTTGACATTTTGTTATTCTGATTGACTTTTTATTTTTGTTTGAACTTGCTACAGGTTGGATACTTGCAGAGAATACGTACAGCCCTTGACTGTTGACTGTTGAATTCCTGGGTACCTTTCCATCCCTAACAGTAAAATTCAAACTTCTAAGCCATAGTCTTAAACTCTTAATTAGCATATCGTCATTTACTTCTACCCAGATGAATCCCTCCAAAATTGCAAACATTACCTGAGCATTAGAATAGCACGTACTCCAATAGTATCTTAATTAAGTCTGAAAAATGTATCTTGAATCCTCTGTAATCATAAAACTGCTCCTGAAGTGTACTACAGATTACAGAATATGACTGACGGAAAATCAATCTATACTCATGCATGTCCTATGGAATTTTTTAACTGTTCAGATGTGTTAATGTCTGATCATTTACCACATCCAGTTATCCTTTCAACGATTCCATGTGTTTTCTTTTGTAAGTGAACTAAAAATATCAGGACTCAGTAGACACAGTTCAGACCCCCATTCCTAGCTAGGACTTTTAAGGATTTATGTATGAGCTAGTACTGAACTCATCCATGCACAATTCATACACTTCATAGGGCCTGGACGTTTTGATGACTGGTGCTTGACAAAATTTACTTGAATGCTTCAGAGCTTTGAAACCACCTATTAATTAGTGGACATGGCACAAAATGCACATCAGGAATTATTTCCTTTCTTCCTCATCTCTCGTGTTTCAGGCCACAAGATATGGAATCAAACTAGAATTCAGAAAAAGTTACACAGCACATATGAAAGTGCAGAGCATTAATTTCAAACACTTATTTTCTTAAGCATACGTATGTACACACAAGGGAAATCACATTCATTCTAGGATTTCATTGCAAGCTGCCAAACTATAATTCAGGAGAACACAGAGAATTACCAGACAAGGCAGCAGTGATCATGATCAAACTAATAAATTTATAGGATAGAATACCTTGGCAAAGCATAGAGCCCTTGAATTAAAACCAGAACCCACCGATCAGAAGCAACCATGTACCACTATCACGTCTAAGCTTCTCCTTGACTGGAGAAACCTGCACATAACCACCTCACCAGTGCTACAGAAACACACAAATTTGGGAAACAACATCGGATGGTTGAATAACTATTAGCTCTCAGCCTCTCACCAGGAGATGGTTTCTGACCATAGACGAAAAACAAGCTGCTGGGTAATCAAACAGGCCACAGTACCAGGTAACAGCTACCCATGGCCACTGAGTCAAAATGGGCTCAAACTCGAGAAAGAATAACTTTATTTGTGTGGCCTTGATATCATCTATTTTATCAGCCTATCAGGTGACATTGACAGATCATATACTTTATACAAGGAATTAAAGTGTACTAGCTCATGTAGGCAATACCATTATTTTTTGTTTTTCCACTCTCTGCTGGGTAGTGTTTACTAGGCCAGCCTACATTCAGATAAGTTTCAAGACCCCATATTCTGCTCATTACAGGTTTAACAGAGGGAAAAACAATTCTAGGCATATCTGCAGATTCCAAACATGCTAGCATACGTATATAAGGGTAACACATTTTTGTATTGGATCGTGATATTCAGTTATTCACATATATACAAGCAAAGCTACTTGGACTGGAACAACGATATATACATGGTGAATGCGGACGGGCAATTACCTTGGAGTGTGGAAGGTCATGTAGCGAAAGCCAGTGTCCTTGGATACCTCTGTGACCCAGCGAGACTTGGATTCAATGGTGAAGAGCCCATCGCCGGTCTGCACAAAAACGACACCGGACGAAATCCACAATCAGGAAAGGCTGAGAGGGCAGCAGCAGGGAGCAGCGTGTCGAGCCCGGTGGCTCAATTCCCATCGCCTCGAGGCGGCGCCTCCCGCGCGGTGGAGGTGGAGGTCGCGGTTGCGGCGGCGGGTCACGAGGCAGCGCCAGGGCCCGCAGACGAGCGCGGCCCGCACGAGGCCCGCCGGGTCGTCGGCAGGTGGGAAGCGCAGCAGGACCTCCTCCATCAGCGCGCTCGCCGGCGGTGGCGGATTTACTTCCATGGTGGTTGGCCGCGTGGTGGGCCCCAGCAGCGAAGCCGGAGCAGGTGAAGAGGCTGCTGCTGCTCTGTTTTCCTCTGCTTCGTGCTCTGCTTTTGTGTTGTCTTCACTTCGGCCTTGTTTAGTTCCAAACTTGGGACATGCAAATTTCCTATAGTGCACTGTAGTTTTTTTTGTTTTTATTTAGTAATAATTGTCTAAACATCGATTAATTAAGGCTCAAAATGTTTGTCTCGTAAAGTACAACAAAACTGTGTAATTAGTTTTTGATTTCATCTACATTTAAGTCTTTCGTACGCGTCTTGGCATTTTGATGTGACGAAGAATCTTCTTTTTGCATAGTGCAATTGGGTCCTTTTTGGACCCAAAGTTTGAAAACTAAACAAGGCCTCACCTGGAGAAGTACATATGGTGGGACCTGTGGGGTCCCGGTGGGACCATGAGAGTAGAGAGAGAATTTCATTCTTTACTTATTTCTTAATGTTTTATTACTTAAATTACTTAAACAAAAGGAAAAGAAAAACAGTCAGTGTTTCCCATGGCGTCTTCTCCTGGTGCGTCTCTTGGGCGCCCTGGTGCTATTCCCGTTCCTCGCTGCCCTGTCATCTTCAATGGCACATTTTGCACGACCCCTCAAGGGTCTTGCCACTTCACACCTCATGTGGGAACACCTTCGTCACAGTTACGAGATCCACAATGAAGCGATGTACCTTGCTGTTTTTGAGGAGGCTCAGTCACTTCGTCAGCTTGACTCTACAGTTGAGGACTTTCACCGTCAGATGACAACCGTCTGGCATCGCCTAGACGGTTTGGGTGCTGAGTTTTGCGGTAGTAGCACTTGTCGGTGCTGTGACCATCACCGGGACCAGAGAGACACACTTCGCCTTCACGAGTTCCTCTCTCAGCTTCGTCTAGAGTTTGAGACTGTTCGGGCGCAGTTGCTGACTCGCCGTCCGCGCCCGTCGCTCTTTGAGGCGATGCCTGAGCTGCGAGCTGAGGAGACACGTCTTCGAGCTGGGGGTGTGAGTCGTGTTTCGTCGCAGCCCTCTGTACTGGCGGCCACACCTCCCCAGGTCTCTTCGCCTCCGTCCTAGTCTCCGGTGGTGGCGGGGGCTCCTTCTGGTATTCAGTGTCAGTATTGCAAGATTTATGGTCATGAGGAGAAGGATTGTCGCAAGAAGCAGCGTGATCGATAGGGGCATCGTGGCAAACGCTCCTCTTAGGGCTCGCGTGGCCCTTCTCCTCAGCAGGGCACTCGTTCAGTGTCTGCAGCGGAGCAGGAGGTCCTCGCCATGTTTCGTCGCCTTACTACAGCAGCTCAGCTCTTAGCTCACGGGACTACTATTTAGGCTTCTCAGGCCTCATCTCACGGGACTACTGCTCAGGCTTCTAGTCCGCGCGACGGGCGGGCGTCCGTGCGTACGGGGCGGGGCGGCGCGATGGAGGCCCGGTCCGCGCGATGGAGGCCCGAGACGCACGACGTCTACGGAGTTGGCAGATCGCCAGTGATTTTGGAAGGTGAGAGCAGAGAAACCCTAGCTTTGATACCATGATAGAGTGGCCAACTGATTCTATTCCAGGCCCAATTGGGCAAGTATACATGTGTGTACATATGCAAAGAGTCCCTCCAAGGAGGGAAAATACAAAGTAATCTATATATCTAACACAAGGAACCCCTACTTTATTAAAAAGTAACCAAGCAAGTTACAGGAAAACACAAAGATTACAAAGAAGAATAGAGGGAGGGGGCATAACAGTTCAGGAGACAAAAAAAAAAGGGAAACAGAAGCAATTACAGAAGCTGCTCTAGCCATAACTCAATTGCAGGAAAATATTTCTTCTTGGCTCTCCAAAGGAGCAGATCAAACAGGTGCCTGAAATAATCTGAACAGCGTTGAATGGTTGTAGGGATTCCTCTGAAGATAACATCATTTACAACCAACCAAATGCTCCAGCACATGATGATTAAAATTTCCATGAAGAAGCTGACATTCAGTTGCAATTTGAGGCTCTCAAATATCTGCAAAGGATCCAGGGATAGTCAATTGTGAAGCCAAGAGTAGCCCAGCAAGCTTGGGCCATTTTCACACTCCATGAAGAGGTGCTGAACAGTTTCTTCAGGGCTTTGTGTACAGAGCACACAGCTATATGATGGTAGGTGCATGTGCTTCCTCCTCAGAATGTTTCGAGTACTAAGTCTATCATGGGTAAGCAACCAAAAGAAAACTTTGTGATTATGCTGACAAGAAGATCTCCATATCCAGGCTCCTCCCCCAAAGCTGACAGTAAGCCTTCTTGTAAGTGAAAGTCGAACTGCCCCAGATATAATTCCAAGTATCAGCGCCATCAGACAAAAGAGTAGTCTGCAAGGAATTCTCATGCAACTGGAACTGAGCGAAAGTTCCAGGGACGGTTCGTCTATCTTGCTCAGGCCGAGGCTCTCCCAATCCAGGGTATGTCGTCTAAAGAGTTTGTCTCCCAATCCAGGGTGAAACTCGAGTGATTGCTGCAACTCCTGACTATCAAAACAAAAGACAAGAAAATTAGAATATCAGATGAACGCAAGAACACAAATCTTGAACACTCCCATTCAAATGTACAAAAGAAAGCAAGCATTGTACTGGGTCAAACTGCTGCACTTTTAGAGTACATGCACTTCATAGATTTGTGTACATATGGAGCTGATAATGTGAAACAATTCAGTAGACAGTACAATTGACTCCAATTTATTTCAAACTCTTGACTTGCTACATTGAGTTGACAAGTTGTTCCATCTCGCTGAGGCAACCAATCTGTTGACAATGGCCTGCTGGGGTGAAGTGAAACAATAATGACCAAAACGCAAGCATGATCAAGCCAAGGAATCCACCGTATTTCATAAAAAAATATGCCTCTGATTCATGCATTATTATGTATATAAGCACTTATACTTCACATGTGAAAATGTAGCAGACTAGCAGTACGTACAGTTTTGCAATGTTGGAACCTATTACACCTTACATGCTCTACATTTTGACTATGCTGTAACTTGAGACATCCAAACGAAAAAACAAAAAAGCGAAAATACAAACATGTCCCTGATCGAATAAGCCAGATAAGAACAAAATTAACAATATGTGAATTCATCTTTCATAGAACGCTTCCTCTTGGAACCTGTAGTTTTTCCCTCTTGAATCTCGCAAGTATTGATATAGCTGTAGTAGGGCGGTATCTGAGATCTCCATGCTAGGACGTCAAATTTTCCATATCTCTTAAATGTCTTAATGCTTCCATAAAACAAATCTTGCATGCTTATCTCCGGAACCTCCTCTTGTGAAGAACGATGATACTGATGACACAACATGAAATATTCTGAAGGTGCAGCCATTCTTTCATGCCGTATAGGTTTGTTTTGCTTCAGAAGATCAAATGGATGCATGCCGAAATCGGAGACATGCTTCTGGACGAACCCTCTCAAGAAGCTTAGAACGTTACACCAAAACTTTGTGTTAAAATTGTCCCTCAACATATAAGAGGTGATGTATGCACCATGGAACGTACTTATCTGCAATTCTCTAGCTATCTCCATGGCAAGCTGTGCAAGCCTTGGATGCTTCTCAGGGTCCATGCTTCCAAATGTAAGTGTCTTGAAGAAATACCAATATGCCTCCTTGGAAAGAAACTTCAGAGTTAGAGCCGGTGTTGTACCAAACTTTGCAATCTTGTCTGAACGGCTTGTGACTATGATTTTGCTACCACTAGGAAAGCTCTGTTTGGAAGCAAAATACCACCTATTCCATGCATCTTCGTAGATATCTCCAGATAATTCAATAACAACAAGCAATCTGTTGCATCTGTTTGAGTTTGACATACAATTTAGATGTTTCATTACACATCCTTGCCTGCAAGCTAGCTCATCATTTATAAAATTGGAGTCACACAACCACAGAATTTCTAAGAAATAATCACGGACTCTTTCATCCTTGCAAACATGAGTCACTAGGGTACTCTTGCCGACTCTGACTGGACCGACAATTGGCAAGACCTCCAATTCTTGAGAACAATGAGGCTGCGTCTGCAATAGGAATTTGATGACAAGTTCTACTTCCATCTGGCGATCAAACATGCAGTTACCCAATAGGATATGCATGCTATAAGGTTGGTGATACAGCCGAGGGTAGGTCATCAAGAACATGACTAACTCATTCAGATCAGCAATCATAGACCTCAGTCTGTCTAGTGCCTCTTGTAGCTGTTCCTGGAAATGTGCAGTTCGACTGAAAAAATAGGGATCCTTTGCAGTTGGTACTTTGTAGAGGGATATAAAATGCCTTACAGTTGGATCATTGCCGTCCGCCCCATATTGTGGTTGGTACCTGAACGCATCAAGTGCGTAATAGCCTTGGTGCATGGCATCTCTCAACATGCCCAGCTGCTGGATCATGGCTTGATTTGTGATGTGTCGTCCCATGGCCTCCATGTTGATGACCTTTGCTCGGAGAAGAGACCTTTGTAGGCTAACCTCCATGTTCAGTGTTAGCGGCTTCGACCACTTGTTAATGATGAAATTTATGGATCGAGATATCAACTCACCCAGGACTGCAGAAAGGAAAGTTTCCATCTGAGTTCTCTCTTTCTCCTCACGAAGAGAACACAATATGATGGGTAAGAAAACACTGGGTGAGTTTGGATGTTGTGTAAACTCTGTATTCTATGCTTATATATCATAGCACCATGGAGAGAAAGGTCGTTGGGTGACTTTATTTTCTTTTGCCTTCATATGGTTATTCTGACAGACTTTTTGTTATGTTTGAACTTGCTACCAGTTGGGATACTTCTACAGAATCCGTACAGCCCTTGACTGTTGAATTCCAAGCCTTAGCTAGGTGAACCACCGAGATATCACCATCTATGACCTGTGTACTCTGTACACACGCCGCCGCCGGCTCCAGAGTAAGCCGACGAGGGACATCAGCATGGGCGCGCCTGCTGACTATGTTGACAATGCGCACCTGCTGACTACGTTGACAACGCTGCTACTTTTGCTACTACACTCTGAGCCAGATCCGTTAGCGTTGGCGATGTGCGCGAGCGTGGGACCTCCTGCATGGGTCGTATCGGTTAACCTGATGCTAGAGGAGCATGCTGCCTCGATTGTAGCCAGAGCACCAGCATTTGGGTATCTACTCAGGTGGCAGCCCCCTCAGGAGGTTGAAGCACCATTGGTGGACACCCATTCTCCGTCGACTGCTGCTCAGTGGACGACGGACTCGCCTCTGTTGTCGCCAGTGCAGGGCCTCCCATAGCTCACGCCACCACAGGTGGGACAACCCGGCGTCGCAGATGAGAGCACAACAGCCATGCCCACCCCAGCGACGCGACACCCACACCACATGAGGCTGCTTCGTGTCTCGCACAGTTCACCAAGGAGGTGCAGTTCAAGCAACAGCTGCCCTTCAGTCACCAGTGCACCAAGGCAGAAGGTGGCAACCATAAGGCAAACCCAGGCAATGATACACCCTATTCCATGCATCTTCATTGAGATTTCTAGATAGTTCAATAACAACTAGCAATCTCTTGCCTTTGTTAGAGTTTGACACATGATTTTGATGTTTCATTGGACATCCTTGTGTGAATGTTAGCTCACCATCTGTAAAATCATTGTCTTCAGCCAGAAGATCTTTGGGAAATAATCATGGAGTCTTTCATCCTTGCAAATATAAGCGACTAAGGTACTCTTGCCAACTAAGACTGGACCAACAATTGGAATAACCTCCAATTCTTTGAAACTATGTGGTTGTGTGTGCAAGAGGAATTTGATGACAAGTTCTATTTCCATCTGACAATCAAACATGCAGTTAACCAGTATGATATGCATGCTATAAGGCTGGTGATACAGTCGAGGGTAGCTCGTCAAGAATATGACCAACTCATTCATATCAACAATCATTAAGCTCAATTTGTCAAGCGCCTCTTCTAGTTCTTCCAAGAGCGAACGGTGTTGTTAGACTAGAGAAATAGGAATATTTTGCAGACGGTACCTAAGGTTAGCGGGCATAAATAGCCACACCGCTTCACCTTTGTCATCTTCTGCATAGTCACTCTAGTACCTGAAGGCATCCAGTGCGTAATATCCTTGGTGCACAATGTTTTATCAGCATGCCCAATTGCTGGACCGTAGCTTCATTTGTGATGTACCACCCTATATGGCCTCGTCGGTGATGACCTATGCTTGAAGAAGTTCCCTACGTACATTCTACTCCACAGCCAGTGCTGGCGGCTTGGAACACTTGTTGAATGTGAATGTTGATAATGAAACAGAAGCTTCTTTTTTTGTTCTTTATTCTATGCTTCTCATTAAATGTCCAAGGAAAACATGGGCATAGTTTGAGAACCAACTAAATTGATAGAGTCAATAGTCAATTCACATGTTTGACCATGGGGAGTCCTTTCGCCTTCATTTGATTATTCTATTGACTTTTAATCTCCTTCACACTTGCTACCTCCAAAGGTACAGGCGTACATCCCTTGACTGTTGAGTTCCGAGCCTTTGCATTCTGAAAAAAAAAACGAGCCTTTGCTAAGTAAACCAATGAGCCATCACCATCTATGGCCTATGTAATTTCTCTGTAAAGCATATATAATATGAAGATAAAAAAAAAACAGATTGTTAGATAATTGACAATTGTACACACTTTGTATACCAGCTAAGAACTACTTCCTCAATCATATAATATGAGGCGTTTGATTTTATCTCATTTGGCACAAAAATGGTGGAGAAGCTGTGGCACACAGGCTGACAGGCCTAAGCGAGAATATAAAAGAACATGTATTCTTTTTATTTTCTAATTAGATGCTATCATCAGCATGATTAATGAGATTGGTTGATAAATGGCAAGTAATGATATAATATCAACTAAATTTGTGCATATATTTAATTCAAAACTATCTCATGTTCTTTGAAATCATTTATATTAGGGTACAAATTTTAAATGCTTGAATGCACCATATACAGGACAGAGGGAGTATATATAACAAGTGTCCTGTGTTCCACTACAAACTCTGATACACTTTTTAATAGATCATGCAAAATACACTTTGAATATAGATCATGTAGATTACACTTTTTCAATTCGTTTCCTTCTCGGTACTTTTACTGGCCCAGCTTAAATTAAGATGAGTTTCGAGATTTCAAGTGTACTCAAGAAAATAGAGCATAGCATTATACTGGATCAAACTGCTGCACTGTTATAGCACAGGCACTTGAAAGATTTGTGTACCTATGCAACCTTGTGATGTGAAAAAGAATCGTTACAACTAATTCTGGTAAATTTCTAGCTCTTTCTGGGCCATAGATTGGGGCGATGCCAAATCTTCTTGATCCAACGAGACTCTGCTTGGGTTGCCAGAGGGCGCTGATAAGTAGTTCCATCTCCATAAGGCAAGGAGTCATGCAGACTACCAAACATGACTGTGAGTCTATGAGGTTCTGTTGATGATGAAATTTATGGATATCGAATCATCAGCTCACCCAGGGCTGTAGAAAGGAAACACTGGGTGAGTTTTGATGTTTCTGAAACTTTGTATTCTATGCTTCGCATCAAAGCTCAAAGGAGAGAAAGGTCATTGGGCCCATGAAGCAAAGACATATAACAACTAATTGAGAGTCAATAGTCCATTCACATGTATGACCTTTGCAACTGCTGTTGCCATCACCTGGATATTCTGGTTGACTTTTTATTTGTTTGTTTACACATGCTACTCTGTAGAGTACCTGTGATATCAAGGTCACAAAAATCATTTGTTAGCTTAGCAACTGATATATATTAAGCAGTGTCCTCATTCCTCAGTTGCAGGTTTAAGTCCTCTATATAAGCACTTATACCTTTTTTTAGGGAAACAGGAGGGGTGCCCCCTACTGTGCTTTTATTAAAATTAAGGAACAGTTCTTACAAAAAGGTTCAAGAAACACTTATACTTTACATGAGAAAATGAAGCAGACTAGCAGTACAGTTTCAGAATGCTAGAACCAATCACACCTTACATGCTCTTCATTGACTATGCTGTAATTTGAGACATCCAAACGAAAAAATGAAAAAGTGAGTACAAACTGCCCTTGAATAAGCCAGAGAATAGCAAAATTAACAATATCTGAATCCATCTATCATAGAACGCTTCTGCTTGGAACCTATAGTTTTTTTCTCTCGAATTTCGCAAGTATTGATATAGGTGTAGTAGGGGTATCTGAGATCTCCATACTAGGACCTCAAATTTTCCATGTCTCTTAATTCTTCCATACAACAAATCTTGGATTCTTATTTCTGGAACCTCTTCTTGGGAAAAGTGATGATACTGATGACAAATCCTGTACTAAAAAAAAAGGTGCAATCAATCTTCCATGCTGTACAGGTTTGTTTTGGATCAGACGATCAAACGGATGCACGCCAAATTTGGTGACATTCTTCTGAACAAACCAAAGAAGTTCAGAACCTTGTACCAAACGTGTATGTTAAAGTTGTCCCTCAACAAATAAGAGGTGATGTATGCGGCATTGATTGAACGATTGCACAGTCTGGCTATCTTCATAGACAGTTGTACAAGCCTGGGGTGCGTATCAGGATCCATGCTTCCAAATGTAAGTGTCTTGAAGAAATACAAGTATGTCTCATGGGATAGGTATTTCAAAGTTAGAGCTGGTTTGTTCCAAAATTTATAATCTTGTCTGAACAGCTTGTGACTATGATTTTGCTACCACTAAGAAAGCTCTGTTTGGAAGCAAGATAAAACTTATTCCATGCATCTTCACAGAGATTGCCACATAGTTCAACAATAACTAGCAATCTCTTGCCCTTCTTCAAGTTTGCAACCAGTCATGCAAACCATAAAACATGGCCTGCTGGCCCACGCTGAGGCTGTTATGATGCTATCTGGAGTAAAACCAACAACAGGGAAGGATTCACCATATCCCATGAAAACATGACTCTAACTCATGTGTCATTATATAGATAAGCACTTACACATCAGAAATGCAAACATAGTACACTTCAGAATTAACTCTGCTCTAACTTATGACATCCTACCCAAAAGAAGTTAATAAAATTATATATGTTCCTGCATAAACCAGTAAATAATACAACTAACAGAATGTGGCTCTATCTTTCATACAGCGCTTCCTCTTTGCACCTGTAATTTTTCGCTCTTGAATCTCACAAGAACTGACATAGTTGTAGTAGGGGGGGTATCTGAGATCTCCATACTAGGACCTCAAATTTTCCATGTTTCTTAATGCTTCCATATAACACATCTTGGATTCTGATCTCTGGAATCTCCTCTTGGGAAGAGAGGTGATACTGATGACAAATCATGACATCTTCGAAGGTGAAGCCATTCTTCCATGCGGTACAGGTTTGTTTTGGTTTATAAAATCAAAAGGATGCACACTGAATTTGGAGATATGCTTCTGGATGAACTTTCTCAAGAAGCTCAGCACCTTACACCAAAAGTGTATGTTAAAATTATCCCTCAACAAATAAGAGGTGATATATGTAGCATTGATTGAATGATTCTGTAGTCTAGCTATCTCCATGGCCAGTTGTGCAAACCTTGGGCACATCTCAGGATCCATGCTTCCAAATGTAAGTGTCTTGAACAAATACCAATAAGCCTCAAGGGATATGTACTTCAGAGTTAGAGCAGGTGTCGTTCCGAACTTTAGAATCTTGTCTGAGCAGCTTGTCACTATGATTTTACTACCACTAAGAAACCTCTATTTGGAAGCAAGGTAAAACCTATTCCATGCATCGTCACATAGATTTCCATATAGTTCAACAACAACTAGCAATCTCTTGGCTTTCTACAAGTTTGACAAACAATTTTGACGTTTCATTGCACACCCCTGTCTGAAAGTTAGCTCATCATCCACAAAATCACGGTCATGCAACCACAAGATTTCTGAGAAATAATCATGAACTCTTTCATCCTTGCAAACATGAGCGATTAAGGTACTCTTACCGACTCTGAATGGGCCAACAACTGGCAGGACCTCCAATTCTACGTAACTATGAGGATTTATGTGCAAAAGAAATTTAATGACATATTATGCTTCCACCTGGCGACCAAAAATGCAGTTACCTAGAAGGATATGCATGCTGTAAGGCTGGCAATACAGGCGAGGGTAGCTCATCAAGAACATGACCAACTCATTCAGATGAACAATCTTGGTGCTCAATCTATCAAGTGCCTCTTGTAGCTGTTCCTGAAACTGTACAGTTCGACGGGAGAAATAGGGATCCTTGGCAGAGGGTAGCTTGGATAGGAGCATAAACCGCCTAGCAGCTGGATCATTGTCGTCCTCTCCATAGTGAGGTTGGTACCTGAATGCATCAAGTGCATAATAGCCTTGGTGCATGGCATCTCTCAGCCCGCCCAGCCGCTGGATCATAGCTTCATTTGTGATGTGTCATCTCATGGCCTCCTCGTTGATGACCTTTGCTCGGAGAAGAGCCCTTTGTAGGCTTTTCTTCATGTTCAATGTCAGTGGCTTCGACCACTTGCTAATGATGAAATTTATGGATCTAGATATCAGCTCACCCAGGATTGCAGAAACAAAAATATCCATGTGAGTTCTCTCTTTCTCCTCAGGAAGAGAACAAAGTAAGATGGGTAAGAAAACACTGGGTGAGTTTGGTTGTTTTGGAAACTCGATATTCTATGTTTATATCAAAACTCCAAGGAGAGAAAGGTCGTTGCGTGAGTTTTCTTTTGCCTTCACCTGGTTATTCTGACTGACTATTTGTTTCTGTTTGAACTTGCTACCAGTCAGGATACTTCTAGAGAATCCATTTATTTCTGTTTGAACTTGCTACCAATCGCTCCCGAATCTCATAAGCATTGACATAGCTGTAGTAGGGAGGTATCTGAGATTTCCATGCGGACCTCAAATTTTCCATGTCTCTTGATGCTTCCATACAGCACGTCTTGGATTCTTATCTCGTGAGAACCTGAAAGGAGAACATGGGCATATTGTGAGAACCAACTAAATTGATAGAGTCAATAGTCCATTCACATGTATGACCATGGCGACTTCTTTCGCCTTCTCTTGATTATTCTATTGACATTTAATCTCCTTCACACTTGCTACCTCCAAAGGTACAGGCGTACATCTCTTGACTGTTGAATTCCATGCCTTTGGTAAGTAAACCTATGAGCCATCAACATCTATGGCCTATGTAATTTCTCTGTAAACCATATATGATATGAAGGTAAAAAATAGATTTTTAGATTAATAATTGATACACACTTTATATACTAGCTAAGTAGCTAAGAACTACTGCCTCTCTCCTGTAATATAAGCCATTTGATTTTATTCCATTTGGCACAAAAATGGCTCCAAACAGCTTGAGGAACCAGTGGAGAAGCCGTGCCAAATGGGTTTAAGAGAATATAAAAGAACATGTATTCTTTCTTTAATTCCTAATAAGATGCTATCGTCAGCATGATTAATGAGATTGGTTGATAAATTGCAAGTAACGATATAATATTAACCAATTTTGTGCTTATATTTAATTCAAAACTATCTCTTGTTCCTTGAAAATATTTATATTTTGGTAAAAAATTTAAATGCTTGAATCCACCATATACAGGACGGAGGGAGTATCCTATGTTCCACTACAAACTCTGCTACAGGAATTAACTCTCCTGTGTTGTCTAACATTACTAATAGTTAAAATTTCAATGTTGTTTTTAATTGCTCATGTAGATTACACTTTTTCAATTCGTTACCTTCTCAGTACTTTTACTGGACCTGCTTAAATTTAGACGAGTTTCAAGATTTCATTCATCATCTGTCAACGTTACCGTAACACAATTTGCTTATAATACTTGAAAATTCAATCTTGTAACTTGTAAGCCGTAGTTTTACATAGCATATTGCAGTAGATATCTTTAAGTTGTTGTGATTTGAGGACACTCTGACTATTATATGAGAAGGCAATGAGACTAAAATGTGATAAGAGCATGTAGATAAATTCCCAATGCAGTCATTCTAGTGTACACAAGAAAACAGAGCAAGCATTATACTGGATCAAAGTGCCGCACTGTTACAGTACAGGCACTTGAAAGATTTGTGTACCTATGCAATCTTATGATGTGAAAAAAAATGTTACAACTAACTCCAGTAAATTTCCAGCTCTTTCTGGGCTAGAGATTATTGGTGGAATGCCAAATCTTCTTCAACGGGACTCTGTTTAGCTTGCAACCAGTCATGCAAACCACCAGACAGCAAACATGGCCTGCTGGCCCAAGCTTGAAGCGCAGGCTGAGGCTGCTATCCGGAGTAAAACCAACAACAGGGAAGGATTCACCATGTCCCATGAAAATATATGCATTTACACTTCAGACATGAAAATGTGGCACACATCAGAATTGACTCTTCTCTAACCTATGACATCCTACCCAAAAAAAGTGAATAAAATTATATATGTTCCTGCATAAAAAGGATACAACTATCAGAATGTAGCTCCGTCTTTCATACAGTGCTTCCTCTTTGCACCTGTAATTTTTCGCTCTTGAATCTCACAAGAATTGACATAGCTGTAGTAGGGGGGTATTTGAGATCTCCATACTAGGACCTCAAATTTTCCATGTTTCTTCATGCTTCCATATATCACATCTTGGATTCTTATCTCTGGAACCTCCTCATCAGGAAAGCGGTGATACTGATGACAAATCCTGAAATCTTCAGAAGGTGAAGCCATTCTTGCATGCAGTACAGGTTTGTTTTGGTTTAGAAGATCAAAAGGATGCACGCCAAATTTGGAGACGTGTGTCTGGATGAACCATCTATTGAAGTTCAGCACCTTACACCAAAAGTGTATGCTAAAATTTTCCCTCAACAAATAAGAGGTGATATATGCAGAATTGATTGAACGAATCTGCAGTCTGGCTATCTCCATGGCCAGTTGTGCATGCCTAGGGTGCATCTCGGGATCTATGCTTCCAAATGTAAGTGTCTTGAAGAAATACCAGTAAGCCTCGGGGACAGATGCTTCGAGTTAGAGCTGTTGTTGTTCCAAACTTAACAATCTTGTCTGAACAACTTGTGACTACGATTTTACTACCACTAAGAAAGCTCCGCTTGGAAGCAAGGTAAAACCCATTCCATGCATCTTCACAGAGATTGCCATATAGTTCAATAACAACAAGCAATCTCTTGCCTTTGTTTGGGTTTGACAAATGCTTTTGATGTTTCGTTGCACATCCATGTCTCGTAAGTTAAATCATCATCTGTAAAATAACAGTCGTCCAGCCATAAGATTTCTGAGAAATAATGATGGACTCTTTCATCCTTGCAAACATGAGTTACTAGTGTACTCTTGCCAACTCTGGATGGACCGACAATTGGCAAGACCTCTAATTCTTCAGAACTGTGAGGTAGTGTCTGCAAAAGGAATTTAATGACAAGTTCTGCTTCCATCTGGCGACCAAACATGCAGTTACGCACAAGGATATGCATGCTGTAAGGCTGGCGATACAGGCGAGGGTAGGTCATCAAGAACATGACCAACTCATTCAGATCAACAATCATGGAGCTCAATCTGTCATGTGCCTCCCGCAGTTGTTTCAGGAATCGTGCAGTTTGACCAGAGAAATAGAGATTCTTTGCAGAGGATACCTTGGATAGGGACATAAAGCACCTACCAGTTGAATCGTCATCCTCTCCATAGCGAGGCTGGTACCTGAAGGCATCAAGTGCGTAATAGCCTTGGTGCATGGCATCTCTCAGCATGCCCAGCTGATGGATCATGGCTTGGTTTGTGATGTGACGTCCTATGGCCTCCTCCATGATGACCTTTGCTCTGAGAAGAGCTCTTTGTAGGCTTTCCTCCACGTTCAGTGGCTTTGACCACTGGTTGATGATGAAATTTGTGGATCGAGATATCAGCTCACCAAGGACTGCAGAAAGGAAGCTTTCCATTTGGGAGTTCTCTCTTGCTCCTTAGCAAGACAACGCTGCAGGAAGGGTAAGAACTAAGAAAACACAAGATGAGTATTGATATTTCTGAAACTCACGTCAAACTCAAAGGAGAGCACGGGCATACAAGAACAATTGGGCTCAAGAAGCAAAAACATATAGAAAAAACTAAGTGGAGAGACTCAGTAGTCCATTCACGTGTATGACTTTTGGGACCCTTATATTAATATTATATTGATTTTTTTATTTACTTGCTTACACTTTCTACTGATTGTCTACTTCGGTAGGTACAGCCCTTGACTGTTGAATTCTGACCCTTTGCTAACTGTGCCAGCGAGCCATCACTATCTACTATGTAATTTTTCTGTAGAGAACTTATGATATATACGAGGGTCACAAAAATCAGATTGTTAGATTATAAACTGATGCATGCTCTGTATAACAGCTAATAATTGTATTAACCAGTGTCCTCTGTTGGACTTTTTGGCTAACTGAATAAACACGAGTTGCCTCTGGGCCAGAGTTTGCGCTACAAATTCCCAACTCTATATGTTATTCCATATTTCAGCAGGATAGCACTCTGCAAACATTACCTAATAAGCAATAGAATAGCACATACTCTGACAATATCTTGATTAAATATGACAAATGCATCTTGAATTCTTCAGAGTCATGAAACTCCTGCTGAAGAGTACATACAGATTACTGAATAAGACTGAGTAAAAATCAATAATTACGCATGATTGTCCTACGGAATTTTTTTAACTGATCAGAGTGCTATGTTACAGTCTGACCATTGACCACATCCAGTCACCCTTTCAATACCAAATGTAGCAGACAAGCAGTATAGTTTCGCACGGACATGCTGGAACCTATCACACCTTACATGCAAAACATTTCGACATGCTGTAACTTGAAACATCCAAACAAAAAAAAAAAAAACAAAAAAGTGAATACAAACATGTCCCAGAATAAGCTAGATAATAACAAATTTAACAATATGTAAATCCATCTTTCATAGAACGCTTCCTCTTGGAACCAGCAATTTTTTGCTCTCGAATCTCGCAAGTACTGATATAGCTGTAGTAGGGTGGTATCTGAGATCTCCATGTTAGGACCTCAAATTTTCCATGTCTCTTAATGCTTCCACACAACACATCTTGGATTCTTATCTCCGGAACCTCCTCTTGTGAAGAACGGTGATACTGATTATAAATCATGAAATCTTCAGAAGGTGTAGACATTCTTCCATGCTGTACAGGTTTGTTTTGCTTCATCAGATCAAACGGATGCACGCTGAATTTGGAGACATGCTTCTGGAAGAACACTCTCAAGAAGCTTAGAAAGTTGCACCAAAACTGTGTGTTAAAATTATCCCTCAACAAATAAGCGATGACGTATGCACCATGGAACGTACCATTCTGCATTATTCTAGCTATCTCCATGGCAAGCTGTGCAAGCCTTGGATGCTTCTCAGGGTCCATGCTTCCAAATGTAAGTGTCTTGAAGAAATACTAATATGCCTCCTTGGAAAGAAACTTCAGAGTTAGAGCCGGTGTTGTTCCATACTTTGCAATCTTGTCTGAACGACTTGTGACTATGATTTTACTACTGGTAGGAAAGCTCTGTTTGCAAGCAAGATACCACCTACTCCATGCATCTTCATAGATATTTTCAGATACTTCAACAACAACAAGCAAACGGTTGCCTCTGTTCATACAATTTTGATGTTTCACTACACATCCTTGCCTGGAAGCTAGCTCATCATTTATAAAATTGGAGTCACACAACCACACGATTTCTGAGAAATAATCACGGACTCTTTCGTCCTTGCAAACATGAGCAACTAGGGTACTCTTGCCGACTCTGATTGGACCGACAATTGGCAGAACCTCCAATCCTTGAGAACTACGAGGCTGTGTGTGCAGCAGAAATTTAATGACAAGTTCTGATTCCACCTGGCGACCAAACATGCAGTTACTTAGTAGGATATGCATGCTATAAGGTTGGCGACGCAAACGAGGGTAGCTCACCAAGAACATGACCAACTCATTTAGATCATCAATCTAGCTCACCAAGAACATGACCAACTCATTTAGATCATCAATCACAGAGCTCAATCTGTCTAGTGCCTTTTTTAGTTGTTCCTGAAACTGTGCAGTTTGACTAAAGAAATAGGGATGCTTTGCAGAGGGTACCTTGGATAGGGACATAAATTGACTCACAACTTGATCATCACCGTCATCCTCTCCATAGTGAGGCTGGTACCTGAAGGCGTCAAGTGAGTAATAGCCTCGGTACATGGCGTCTCTCAGCATGCCCAGCTGCTGGATGATGGCTTGATTTGTGATGTGCCGCCCCATGGCCTCCTCCTCTATGGCCTGTGCTTGGAGAAGAGTCCTCTGTAGGCTTTCCTCCATGGCTAGTGCCGGCGGCTTCGAGAACTTGTCGATGATGAAATTTATGGATCTAGTCATCAATTCACCCAAGGCTGCCGAAAGGAAAGTTTCCATGAGAGTCCTCTCTTTCTTCTTAGGAAGAGAACGCAGCAGGATGGGTAAGGAAACACAAGGTGAGTTTTGATATTTCTGAAACTATGTATGCTATGCTTCACAAATCACAATGAAGCTCCAAGGAGAGAAAGGGCGTTGGGCTCAAGAAGCAGAGACATACAAAGAGTCAATAGTCGCTGCACATGTATGACCTTTGAGACTGCTGATGTATGACCTTCCTAGGGCTGTACGTATTCTCTGCACATGTATGACCTTTGGGACTGCTGATGTATGACCTTTGGGGCTTCTTTTGCCTTCACATGGATATTCTGATTGACTTTTTATTTTTATTGGAACCTGCTACTGGTTGGATACTTCGTACAGCACTTGACTGTTGAATTCCAAGCCTTCGCTATGCGAACCACTGAACCATCACCATCTATGATCCGTGTAATTACTCTGTAGACCACCTATGATGTCAAAGTCACAAAAATGTGATTGTTAGTTGTTTAAAAAAAACAGATGGTTACCTTAGCAACTGATATACTGTAGTTCTGTGTACCAGCTAATAACCATATTAAGCACTGTCTGCAGTTGCACTTTTTAGTCAACTAGTTGAACAGGAGTTGCCTCCAGGTCAGATTTTGCACTATAAATTCCGATGAAGGAATGAACCCTGTTGTGTGGCTAAATCATTTACAGTATAAAAACTTAATGTTATTTCTCCAAACACATTTTTTATTCATTTCTGTGTTGGGACTTTACTGCGCCAGCCTTACTTAGATGAGTTTCTAGGTCCCATCGCGTTTCAGAGTTACAGAAACTTCAAACCAACATTTTAAAATTCAAACTTCTCAGCTGCAGTCTTAATTAGCATATTGCAGTAGGTACCTGTAAACTGGAGTGATTGGAGCACCTGCTGGCTATCAAAACAAAAGATAATGAAATTAGAATATCAGATGAACGCAAGAACATAAACTTAGAACGCTCTCATTCGAGTGTACAAAAGAAACAGAGAAAGCATTATACTGTATCAAACTGCTGCACTTTTAGAATGCATGCATTTCAAAGATTGTATGCAATGTAGCTGATAATATGAAACAATTCTGTAGACAGTACATGAAGGACTGAAAACGGCGACTAAAGGGGGGATGAATGGGAGCCTCAAATTTCTCGCGAAATATTCAGCCGCTGTCCCAAATTCACCACCAAGAGCACAAACGAAACACCGTGATGTTCACGACCCAAACAAGTGGGTGGATGTTCCCTAGGAACACAGCGGGACACCACAAAGCCAACGCAACAGACGGAATATGAATCGAAGCACGAACGACGAAACTGCGCACAAAACGGAAAATCAGGGCTGGTGAAAATGCACCGGAAAATCTGCAGAAAAATCGTTCATCCACCTGAGCCAAGCTGGATCCCTGCAAAATAAACTCTGAGTTGGATTTGCTCGGCACACGATGGTGCACGGCCTACCAACCAGTAGCAACTGGTCTTCTCCCTATCCTACAAAGAACAAAGTGGACACCTGATCTCACAAATTGATACGCAGTAGAGAAGATGCACAGCAGTGAACCTGACGAACGGAGAGCTGAAGCTGAAACCGAAGGAAATAAAAAAGAAAGACAGATGGAGGTGCTGCTCTCCACGCTAACACAGGAAGCCCCAAACTTTGCCAAAGGTGAATCCAATTCTAAGGCCTTGTTTAGATTCTCAAATCTGGCCCCAAATTTCACTATGTAAAAAGAAGATTCCCATAACATCAAAATGCCAGCACATGCATAGAGTACTAAATGTAGATGAAATCAAAAACTAATTGCACAGTTTGGTTATATTTTATGAGACGAACATTTTGAGCCTAATTAATCAATGTTTGGATAATTTTTACCAAATACAAACGAAATGCTACAGTGCTCTACAGTGCCAAAATGCCAACTTTGAATGTATAAAGTTTGGAATCTAAACAAGGCCTAAGTAAAAGACATGAGACACTTCTCCAATGATTAGCAATTAATTGTCTGGAGCATTTAACGTGTGCAAGAAGAGAATTGAAGACCAATCAAAATCGAATCACGTGAGCAAGAACGAAATTCTGGACCAATCAAAATCCAAGAACGATAGCTTGAGCAAGCAAACAATTTTCCCTGTAGCTAGCTAGCTGCTGCCTAAGGACAAATTCCTAAAAAAACCTTAACTGCTAGCTAGGCCTGGGAGTCGAGCGCCGCTAGATTGATCTGTCCAAACGCACAGCTGATGTACGCTGGTTTGACTGGTGCTCAGACCAAGAGATGCAGATCGGACTCGAGGTCAACGGTGCTCCCTCGAGTGCTCTGAGTACTTCTTCCGTCTCTAAATATTTGTCGTTCTCGTTTCCCGAGAAATGATTTTAATTAATTTTATATAAAAGAATATTAATATCCATGATACATAATTGATATCATTAGATAGATTTTTTAATTTAGTTTTTTAATAAATTTATTTAAAGATTTAAATGTTGTACGTATTTTTTACAAATCGAGTCAAACTTGTGGTACAAAAACCGAAAACAACAAGTAAAAAAGGAGAGGGAGTACAGCAGCGGCGAACAGCGATGAACACGAGAAAAAGCAACGAACTGCCCGGGTCTCCACGACGCAGCATCAAGCACCGCTCCTCTGAGCACGCACGGCGCTGGTGGTGCTCCTACTGGCAGACGCAGAACCCGACGCGGAGAAGAGAAACAGAAGAACACGACCTCTAAATCGACGAGAACCAACTCAATACTTCGAGATTTGACCTGAGATTTTGCACAGGTAATTTCCAAAGCGTTGGTGAGCTATCCCGAAGAAATCATGGCTCGAACCCAACTCAAACTTCTTGAACTTCAGATCATGGACAAGCACAAAAAATGGACAGAAAAATCCCACGAAAATTCCAAAAAAAATAGAGAAGGCGAACAGGAACATACAATCCAAATCACACCGTGATTTAAAAACAGAGGGCACGAGGAGAGTTTTGGGCCTCCTCTTCCCAAATCAAAATCCTAGTTTTACACGAGATGAAGTTGTTTCGTGGACCTCAAGAATAAACCCTAACCAGAGATGGGGAAAATAAGATGTCCAAGAGATGAGGCTGAGTGGAGGCAGCCCCTTTTATTTATAGACATATTACACACTTCCACTTATGCCCCTAGATATTTTTAGAGTGAACCACCTAGCCAAGGGCACTATGGTCCAACTCAAGATTTCTTGATCCGACGGCCACCACGCCTCGTCACTAGTAGCCTCGCTTCCACGCGATCTCCCCGTTGCCGCTACATGCCGTCCGTCTGCATCGGGACCTCCGTCCGGGTTTTGAGGCGCAAACCCGCGAAACCCGCCGCCGGTGGTTTTGAGGCCAAACCACCAAACCTCCGCCGATAGTTTTGAGGGCAAACCACCAAACCTCCTCGACACGTGTCACCGTTGTCCTCGACCGCCCGGGCGCCAAGTCTTCCAGAGCGTCGTCCGGTCGACTTGCACGTCCGCCGTCTTGACCCGATCGACACGGTCCCGCCTTGTACACTTGTGCTTGTCGATGTCCCAGGTGTCAGCCACCGCGGCTGGCCGCCCGGCCTCCAGGTCCCTCAGTCCAAGCCTCACGTCCGCCCTTCACCGCTCCCGATCCGTCAACACGGCACACCCTACTTGACCTTCACCACGCCGTCGACCACCGCCTCCGGACTCCACACCTGCACAACACAAGCCAAGAGACACGTTGTTCGATACACCTCATGTGCCAGGTTAGCATAAGAATAGAATCACAATGTTGACATGTTGACAATCACTCAGCACAAAAACTGCTTACACAATGGTGTGGAAAAACCATGTGTCCACAGTACAACTGACTACAGTCTATTTCCATCTCTTTCCGGGTGGGAAACCCAATCTTCTTGAGAGCCTCTGATTGACTTGCTACAGGGAGTTGTTAAGTTGTTCCATCTCCAAACTTTTTGGCAAACTGAATGAACGAGTTTCCTCTAAGCTAGATATTGCAGTACAAATTCCCGGTAAGGGTTTGTTTGGTTAGTCCCCAAAAAGAGAGGGATTAAATCCCCCTATAAGTCCAAATCCCCCTCAATCCCCTCAGTTGGAGATTAACTGAACAAGGGCTTAGGGAATTAACTCTCGTGTTGGCTAATATCACTTACAGTAAAAAGTTAAATGTTATTTCAATAGCTCACGTAGAAAACACCTTTTCAGTTCCTTTGTTGCTCAGTAATTTTACTAGCCCAGCCTAAATTTAGATGAGTTCCAAGATCGGAACACACTTTGCATATAAAACACTTTAAAATTTAAAATTCAAAGCTTGTTAGCTGTAGTTTTACATATTGCAGTAGATACATTTAACTTGGTGTGATTTGAGCACACTCTGAGGCTCTGACTATGATAAGAGATGACAATGAGATTAGAATCTCAACATAAATTCCAAATGCATTCATTCAAGTGTACACAAGAAAACAAGTGTACACAAGAAAACAGAGTCAGCAGTATACCAGATCAAACTGCTGCACTGTTACAGTACAGGCACTTGAAAAATTTGTATACTATGCAATCATATTCCAACTCTTTCAGGGCCAGACACTGGTGGGATGGCAAACCTTCTTTAACCAACGAGGCTCTGCTTCACTTGCAACAGAGAGCTGATAAGTTATTCCATCTCCATAAGCCAACCAGTCTTGCAAACCACCAAACCGGACCATGAGGCTCTATTGATAGAATGGCCTGCTGGGTTGAACTGAAAATATAAAACTGAAAACAAAGGCTCGAAGGTTCAAGCACAAGCTGAGGCTGAGGCTGAGGCTGAGGCTGAGGCTGTGTTATGGACGTCGTTGGGGCTGCGTGGGTGAGAGAGGCGATGAGGAAACAGCGGCTGAAGGCGCGAACAGTACCCGTGCTACAGTACCCATGGGTACTGTTCACAGGAGGGGCTGTGAGAGAGAGAGGGGGGGCTAGGGTTTTGGGCGCTAGGAACGCCGGCCGCGGGGCTCTGCCCACGGCCGGTAAGAGAGAAGGGATTTCCTTCTAATCTCTTGCTTGATTAGATTGATACATCTCCTCTCATTATATTGAGAGGTGTTACTTGGCCCTTAGAGCATCTCCAAGGGTTTTGCATTTGAGGTTTACATTTGAGTAATTTTTTAAAAAGATCCAAAAGAGGTATCCAACGGTTTTGCATTTGGAGTTTGCAATTTGGGCAACTTGGCAAATGAGGGAGCAAACTTGGCAGAAATGCCAAGCCGTGGACGGCTTTGCAAACCCGATCGTGCGAGCAAAGTCACGCGCGAGGAAAGCGTGCGCGCATGGAGACCTTCTATTTTTATCCTTTGCCAAGTCCAAATGCCAATTTCCTTGGAGATGGCCTATTTTTATCCTTTGCATTTTGTTATGAGAGTTTGCAAACAACAACAAATGCCAAGTCAATTTGCCAAAGTCCTTGGAGATGCTCTTAAGCAAGCGACTAATTAACCCAAATGGGCTAAGGCCCAATAGGCCTTGACTCTTCTAACAGGCTGCTATCTGGAGTAAAACAGAACACATGAAAGGATTCACCATAGTCCATGAAAGTATATAACCCTGGCTCATGTGTTATTTTGTAGATAAGCATACACTTCAGATATGAAAATATAGCACTTACACTTCAGAATTGACTCTGCTGTAAATTATGACATCCTACCCCAAAAAAGTGAATATAAGATATCTGCATAAACCAGAAAATTACAAAATTAACAGAAAGTCGCTCCATTCATAGGGTGCTTCCTCTTCGCACCTGTAATTTTACGCTCTCGAATCTCACAAGAATTGACATAACTATAGTAGGGGGGTATCTGAGATCTCCATACTAGGACCTCAAATTTTCCATGTCTCTTAGTGCTTCCATACAGCACATCTTGGATTCTTATCTCCGGAACCTCCTCTTGTGAAGAACGGTGATCCTGATGAGAAATTATTAAATCTTCAGAAGGTGTAGCCATTCTTGCATGCTGTACAAGTCTATTTTGGTTCAGAAGATCAAGTGGATGCACGCCGATTTTAGAGACATGCTTCTGGATGATCCCTCTGAAAAAGCTCAAAAACTTGCACCAAAATTGTATGTTAAATTTTTTCCTCAACAAATAAGATACGATGCATGCACCATGGAACGAACCATACAACATTCTAGCTATCTCCATGGCAAGCTGTGCAAGCATTGGGTGCTCCTTAGGATCCATGCTCCTGAATGTAAGAGCCTTGAAGAAATACCAGTATGCCTCATGGGACAGAGGCTTCAGAGTTAGAGCCGGTGTTGTTCCAAACTTTACAATCGTGTCTGAATGGCTTGTGACTATGATTTTAGTACCACTAGGAAAGCTATGTCTAGGACCAAGATACATCTTATTCCATGCATCTTCGTAGAGATCCCTGCACAGTTCAATAACTAGCAATCTCTTGCCTCTGTACGAGTTTGGCATCGAATTTTGATGTTTCACTACACATCCTTGTCTACAAGCTTGCTCATCATTTGTAAAATCGGATTCACACAACCACAATATTTCTGAGAAATAGTCACGGACTCTTTCGTCCTTGCAAACATGAGCAACTAGGGTACTCTTGCCGACTCTTGGTGGACCGACAATTGGCATGACCTCAAATTCTTGAGAACAATGAGGGTGTGTGTCCAACAGGAATTTAATAACTAGTTCTACTTCCATCTGGCGACCAAACATGCAGTTACCAAGTAGGATATGCATGCTGTAAGGTTGGCGATATAGACGAGGGTAGCTCAATAAGAATATGATGGACTCATTCAGATCAAACATCATGGACCTCAATCTTTCAAGTGCATCTTCTAGTACCTGGGATTGTGCAGTTCGATTGAAGAAATAGGGATCCTTTGGAGAGGGTACCTTGGATAGGGACATAAAGCCCCTAATAGGTGGATTGTTGCCGCCCTCTCCATAGCGAGGCTGGTACCTAAAGGCATCGAGTGCGTAATAGCCTCGGTGCATGGCATCTCTCAGCATGCCCAGCTGTTGGATCATGGCTTGATTTGTGATGTGCCGTCCCATGGCCTCCTCGTCGATGACCTGTGCTCGGAGAAGAGCCCTTTGTAGGCTTTCCTCCATGGCCATTGCAGGCGGCTTCGAGCACTTGTTGATGATGAAGTTTATGGGTCGAGTCAGGACTGCAGGAATGAAATTTTCCATGTGAGTTCTCCCTTCCTGCTCAGGAAGGCGAGGCAGGATGGATAAGAAAACACGAGGTGAGTTTTGATGTTTCGGAAACTCTGTATTCTCTGCTTCACATCAAATCTCAAGTGAGAAAGTGCCTGTAAGAACGATTGGGCTCAAGAAGCAAAGATATATAAGAATAACTAAACTGAAAGAGAGTCAAAAGTCCATTCACATGTGTGACCTTAGGGATTGCTTTCGTCTCCACCTGGTTAGTCTGATTTGACTTTTGAATATGTATAGACCTTGACTTTTGAACTCCAAGCCTTCCCTAAGTGAACCACCGAGCCATCAACATCCATGATCTGTGTAATTTCTCTGTAGAGTACCTATGATATCAAGGTCACAAAAATAATATTGTTACCTTAGCAACTGGTATACTGTAGTTCTGTATACCAGCTAAGGACTGTATTAATCAGTGTCCTCTGTCGCACTTTTTGGCCAACTGACTGAACAGTTGCCTCTGGACATGATTTTTCACTATAAATTCCCATTATCGCTGAACAGATTATATATTAATTTTTTTTTCATCTGAATGAAAAGGATTTGGATGCCAATAACCGAGCATTCTGACATGTTCTGCATATGTTCTTGAATATTCTGCTAAGTGGTAACCACACAGATATTGTTGAAACCAGTGAAATGTGTTGCAACTTGCAACTAACAAACAGATTCACAAGTTAAGATTTCTATGTTCAGCAAGTAAACACCACTTTCCTTTACTTCTGTGCAATGAAACCAAATCAAACAAAAAAAAATCCACATAATGGTTGAAACGAAACGAAACAAAATGCATGCAGGAAATAACCTTAGTGCTCAGCATTATGTAGCAACTTCACATTACAGATTTCACGCGCCACAGGTTGCGAGTTAAAATTTTACCGCTCCTCTAAATTGGCCTGAACTTGCTCACTTAGACATCTTCTCCCATATATTATAGGCAAAGCATTGGAGCACTTAGCGGCCATGTCAATTATTCTAAAGCATTGGAAACAAAACCAGGGTAGGTTCACCAGTGATGCAACATTTCTACTGTTCTGGATTGTTTATCTGCAATGCAACAAGGTCTGGTAGGAGTCTCTTGATAAGCTGAAACCGAGAGGTTGAGGGAATCGGCAGTTACTTCAATTACGCCTGTACACAGTATTGGTTTCAGGACTTCATACAGGCCTGCACCAAAATTAGGAGTCTGAATTCCAGGCTGAGGCTGCTATTTTTTTGGAGTAAATCGAACGAGGAACTGAACCATGTCCCATTGAAATATATGCCTCAGCATCGTGATCTATCATATACATAGATAAGCACTTATACTTCACATATGAAAATGTAGCTGTACAGTTCAATGATGTTGTAACATGTAACATGTAACTGGTGGCATCCTACCAAAGAAAATCAACAAAAGTATGTTCTGGGTGATTTAGTACTTCCTTTAGCCCAGAAGCTTTTGGAACATTGAGACAGAACAGACTCAAGAATAGAGGTAGGATACCATTCTTTTGGGTGCTCCACGGTGGTTGGCGAGAAGTAGGTGGGCACGAAGCCGGCGCCCGTGCTGTCGTTGCCGAGGAAACCCAGCATAGAGGGGCGACCCCCCGCCGCGGCGAGAACCCCCGGCCCCATCACAAGGCGGCGCCAGCACCAGCAGACGAGAGGGCTCTCTGGGAGGGAAGCGCAGCAGGACCTCCTCCTCCTCCTCCATCGCCATCAGCGCGCTCGCCGGCGGCGGATCGGCTTCCACGGTGGTTGGCCGGCGGCGCAGCAGGGGATGGGATCAGAGAGGTTGGCCTAGCGCTCTGCTCCGTACTCTGCTTTCTGCCATGTGGGGCCATGGAATCAGAGAGTGAGAGAGGCAGGCGACACCCTCTTGACTTGGTCCTGGGACGATCGCTGACCGTGCAAATGGAATCCTACGGTCCAGATGGCTGGGGCAGAAAAATGGCAGTCAGCTACAGCTAATTTCGCCCAACCAACTGATTAAGAGCATCATCTTCAGTTCATCATTGTTCTCTTATGATGAAAATCTACATTACATATATGTGTCCCTGCCCTGATCAAATCACTTGCATACAGCACTTCAAAATTCCAACTACTTCTAAACCGCGCGCAGTTTTAATTACAGTAGATACCTATAAATTGGAGTGACTGCAGCACTTAGAATATCAGATGAATGCAAGAACATAAATTTTGAATGCTCTCATTCAGGTGCACAAAAGAAAACAGAGCAAGCATTATACAGATCAAACTGCTCCACTTTAGAGTATACATGTAGAAAGATTTGTGTACATATGCAGTTGATAATGTGAAACAATTCAGTAGACCGTATAACCGACTCCAATGTAACTTGTGGCATCCTACCCAAAAAAAAAAACTATGGTCCTACATGAGACAGGTAATGACAATTAATAAAATGTGACTCCATCTTCCATAGAACGCTTCCTCTTGGCACTTGCAGTCTTTCGCTCTTTAATCTCATAAGTATTGCCATAGCTATAGTAGGGGTATCTGAGAGCTCCATACTAAGACCTCAAATTTTCCATAAGTCTTCATGCTTTCATACATTATATCCTGGACACTTATCTGGGGAACCTCCTCTTGTGAAGAGCGATGATACTGACGACAAACCATGAAATATTCCGAAGGTGTAGCCATTCGTCTAATTTGTATTGGTCTGTTTTGGTACAAAAGATCACATGGATGCTTGCCGAATTTGGAGACATGCTTCTGGATGAGCCCTCTCCAGAACCTTAGAACCTTGCACCAAAAATGGATGTCAAAATTGTTCCTCAACAAAGAAGAGGCGATGTATGCGGCATTGATTGAACGATTCTGCATTCTGGCTATCTCCATGGCTACTTGTGCAAGCCTTGGGTATGACTCGGGATCCATGCTTCCAAATGTAAGTGTCTTGAAGAAATACCAGTATGCTTCATGAGATATACGCTTCAGAGTTAGAGCCTGTGATGTTCCAAATTTTACAATTGTGTCTGAACTGCTTGTGACTATGATTTTACTCCCACTACAAAAGCTCCGTTTGGAAGCAAGATAGAACCTATTCCAAGCATCTTCAATGAGATTTCCAGATAGTTCTATAACAACTAGCAATCTCTTGCCTTTCTTCAAGTTTGACCCTTGATTTTGATGTTCCGTTGCATATCCTTGTCTGGAAGCTAGCTCATCATCTGTAAAATCAAGGTCATTCAACCACAAGATTTTTGAGAAATAATCGTGTACTCTTTCATCCTTGCAAACATGAGCAACTAGGGTACTCTTGCCGACTCTGACAGGACCAACAATTGGCAGAACCTCCAATTCTTGAGAACTACAAGGCTGTGTGTGCAGTAAAAATTTAATGACCAGTTCTGATTCCACCTGGCGACCAAACATGCAGTTACCCAGTAGCATATGCATGTTGTAAGGTTGGCGACATAGATGAGGGTAGCTCGCCAAGAACATGACCAACTCATTCAGATCAACAATCATAGAGCTCAATCTATCTAGTGCCTCTTGCAGTTGTTCCCGAAATTGTGCAGTTTGACTGAAGAAATAGGGATGCTTTGCAGAGGGTACCTTGGATAGGGAAATAAATCGACTCACAACTTGATTACTGTCATCCTCTCCATAGTGAGGCTGGTACCTGAAGGCGTCGAGTGCGTAATAGCCTCGGTGGATGGCGTCTCTCAGCATGCCCAGCTGCTGGATCATGGCTTGATTTGTGATGTGCCGCCCCATGGCCACCTCGTCGATGGCCTGTGCTCGGAGAAGAATCCTTTGTAAGCTTTCCTCCATGGCCGGTGCTGGTGGCTTTGAGAACTTGTTGATGATAAAATTCATGGATCTAGTCATCAATTCACCCAGGGCTGCAGAAAGGAAACTTTCCATGTGAGTAATCTTTTTCTTCTCAAGCAGAGGACACAGCAGCAGGATGGGTAAGGAAACACGAGGTGAGTTTTTGATGTTTCTGAAACTCTGTATTCTCTGCTTAACATCAAACCTCAAGTGAGAAAGGGCCTGTAAGAACGATTGGGCTCAAGAGGCAAAGACATATAAGAATAACTAAACTGGAAGAGAGTCAAAAGTCCATTCACATGTATGACTTTTGGGATTACTTTTGTCTTCACCTGGTTATTCTGATTTGACTTTTTATTCCTCTGTTGACACTTCCAGAGAATACGTATAACCTTTGCCTGTTGAATTCTAAGCCATCGCTAAGTGCATCACTGAGCCACATGATCTATGCAATTTCTCTGTAGAATACCTATGATATCAAGGTCACAAAAATAAGATTGTTAGCTTAGCAACTTGTATACTATAGTTCTGTATACCAGCTAAGAGCTATATTAATCAGTGTCCTCTGTTGCACTTTTTAGCCAACTAACTGAACAGGAATTGCCTCTAGACCAGATTTTGCACTATAAATTCCCGATGAAGCAATTAACCTTCTTGTGGTTGCTAATACTGCTAACAGTAAAAAACATAAATGTTATTTCAAAAACTCATAGAGACAACACAATTTTTTTAGTTCCTTTCATGCCTAAATTTAGATGAGTTTCAAGATCCACCATGCACCAATGTCATAGGGACACTTGCATACAGCACTGCAAAATGTTGTTTCAATAGCTCATGTAGAAAACACTGTTTCAATTCCTTTGTTGCTTGGTGATTTTACTAGCCTAGCCTAAATTTAAATGAGTTCCAAGATCCCATTGTCAGGAACACACTTTGCATATAACACATTAAAATTTAAAATTCAAAAGCTTGTCTAGTTTTACTTAGCATATTGCAGTAGATAGGAAAAAGTCTACTTAACCCCCGAACTATCGTGGGTGGTCTACTTCACCCCTTTCCCCGGTCTATGAAATGGTCTACTTTATCCCTCAACTATCCAAAACTGTCTATTTTACCCCCTCGGTGAGTTTTGCTAGTGGTTTTGTCACAAAGAATAGCGGTTTTATCTTTTTTATTTATTTTTGTTGAATATTTAAAAAATCATAGTAAATCATAGAAAAATCATAAAATACAAAAAAAATCCAATTTTGTTAGACTCCACATGAGTAGATCTACACAATGAACATATAATTGCTTTAGTACAAAGTTTTTGCTATAAAATTTTTTGGATTTGTTCACCGTAAAGCTACAATAAAAACTTTATACTAAAACATACCATATTATATGTTCACTGTGTAGAACTACTCATGTGGAGGCTACCAAAATTGAATTTTCCATTTTATGATTTTTCTATGATTTACTATGATTTTTCAAAGATTCAGCGAAAATAAATAAAAAAGACAAAATCACTATTATTGTAGCAAAACCACAAGTAAAAACTGCTTGGGGTGCAAAATAGACGGTTTTGGATGGTTCGGGGAGGAGGTAAAGTAGACCATTTTATAGTTCGGGGGTGAAGTAGACCACCCACGATAGTTCGAGGGGTTAAGTAGACTTTTTCCCGGTAGATACCATTAAGTTGGTGTGATTTGAGCACACTCTGACTACAATAAGAGAAGACAATGAGATTAGAATCTCAGAGGACCAAGTACAAAAATTTCAAATGCATTCATTCAAGTGTACACAATAAAACAGAGCAAGCAGTATACCGGGTCAAACTGCTGCACTATGCAGTACAGGCACTTGAAAAACTTTGTATACTATGCAATCTTGTGATGCGAATAAAAATCATTACAACTAACTCCAGTCAATTTCCAACTTTCTGGGCCTGAGATTGGTGGGATGCCAAATCTTCATGCAAGGAGACTCGGCTTGGCATGCAACAGGGTACTGACAAGTTGTTCCATCTCCATAAGGCAACTAGTCATGCAAACTACCAAACATGGCTGTGAGGTTCTATTGACCGGATGGCCTGTTGGGTTGAACTGAAAAGATAAAGCCGAGAAAGGTTGAAGCCCAGGCTGAGGCTGCTCTATGGAGTAAAACCAACAATAGGGAAAATTCACCATATCCCATGAAAATATATGCCTCTAACTCATGTGTCATTATGTAGATAAGCACTTACACTTCAGATATGAAAATCCAGCACATTTCAGATTTGACTCTGCTGTAACTTATGACATCCTACATTCCTACCCACAAAAAGTGGATAAAATTATAAACATAAACCAGAAAAGGATTAAATTAATAGAATGTAGCTCCATCTTTCATAGAGTGCTTCCTCTTCACACCTGTAATTTTTCGCTCTTGAATCTCACAAGCATTGACATAGCTGTAGTAGGGGGCTAGCTGGGATCTCCATACTAGGACCTCAAATTTTCCATGTCTCTTAATGCTTCCAAACAACAAATCTTGGAATCTTATCTCTGGAACCTCTTCTTGTGAAGAAAGGTGATACTGATGACAAATCATCAAATCTTCAGAAGGTATAGCTATTCTTCCATGCTGTACAGGTCTGTTTTGATACAGAAGATCAAACAGATGCATGCCGAATACAGAGACATGCTTCTGGATGACACCTCTCAAGAAGCTCAAAACCTTACGCCAAAAGTGTATGTTAAAATTGTCCCTCAACAAATAAGAGGTGATGTATGCATGGAATGAACCATACTGCAATCTTGCTATCTCCATGGCAAGTTGTGCAAGCCTTGGGTGCTTCTCAGGGTCCATGCTTCCAAATGTACGTGTCTTGAAGAAATACCAATATGCCTCCGTGGAAAGAAACTTCAGAGTTAGAGCCGGTGTTGTTCCAAGCTTTACAATCTTGTCTGAACGGCTTGTGACTATGATTTTACTACCACCAGAAAAGCTCTGTCTGGAAGCAAGATACAACCTATTCCATGCCTCTTCACAAGAGATTTCCAGATAGTTCAATGACAAAAAGAAATCTCTTGCCTCTCTGTTCAAGTTTGGCATACAATTTTGATGTTTCATTGCACATCCTTGCCTGCAAACCAGCTCATCATTTGTAAAATTGGAGTCACACAACCACAAAATTTCTGAGAAATAATCACGGACTCTTTCGTCCTTGCAAACATGAGTAACTAGGGTACTCTTGCCGACTCTGACTGGACCAACAATTGGCAAGACCTCCAATTCTTTAGAGCTATGAGGCTGTGTGCGCAACAGGAATTTGATGACAAGTTCTACTTCTTTCTGGCGACCAAACATGTAGTTACCTAGTAGGATATGCATGCTGTAAGGTTGGTGATACAGACGAGGGTAGCTCATCAAGAACATGGCTGACTCATTCAGATCAACAATCATGGAGCTCAATCTGTCTAATGCGTCTTGTACTTGTACCCAGAACTGTGCAGTTTGACCGAAGAAATAGGGATCCTTCGGAGAGGGTACCTTGGATAGGGACACAAAGCCCCTAATAGCTGGATCATTGTCGTCCTCTCCATACTGAGGCTGGTACCTGAAGGCATCGAGTGCAGAAGAGCCTCGGTGCACGGCATCTCTCAGCATGACCAGCTGCTGAATCATGGCTTGATTGGTGATATGCCGTCCCATGGCCTCCTCGTCGATGACCTGTGCCCGGAGAAGAGCCCTTTGTTGGCTTTCCTCCATGGCCATTTTGGGTGGCTTCGAGAACTTGTTGATAATGAAGTTTACGGGTCGAGTCATCAGCTGTTCTAGGAATGCAGGAACGAAATTTTCCATGTGAGTTCTCCCTTCTGGCACAGGAAGACGAGGCAAGATGGGTAAATAAAAGATGAGGTGAGTTTTGATGTTTCTGAAACTTGTATTCTCTGCTTCACATCAAAGCTCAAGTGAGAAAGGGTCTGTAAGAACGATTGAGCTCAAGAAGCAAAGACATAAAAAAATAACTAAACTGAAAGAGTCAAAAGTCCATTCACATGTATGACCTTTGGGATTGCTTTTGTCTTCACCTGGTTATTCTGATTTGACTTTTTTATTTCTCTGTTTACACTTCCAGAGAATATGTATAACCTTTGACTGTTGAATTCCAAGCCTTCGCTAAGTGCATAACCTAGCCACATGATCTATGCAATTTCACTGTAGAGTACCTATGATATCATGGTCACAAAATAAGATTGTTAGCTTAGCAACTTGTATACTGTAGTTTTGTATACCAGCTAAGGACTGTATTAATCAGTGTCCTCTGTTGCACTTTTTAGCCAACTGACTGAACAGGAGTTGCCTCCGGACATGATTTTTCACTAAAAATTCCCAATTAAGCAATTAACCTTCTTGTGTTGACTAATACAGCTAAGTGCTAACAGTAGAAAACATAAATGTTATTTCAAAAGCTCAAATAGACAACACAATTTTTTAGTTCCTTTCCTGCCTAAATTTAGATGAGTTTCAAGATCCACCATGTATCAATGTCACGGGGACACTTGCATACAACACTTCAAAATTCAAACTTCTAAGCTGTAGTTTATATTAGCATATTCCAGTAGATACCTGTAAATTGGAGTGATTTGAGCACCTGCTGACTACCAAAAGAAAAGACAACTAGAATATCAGATGAATGCAAGAAGAACATAAATTTTGAACACTCTCATTCAAGTGTACAGAAGAAAACAGAGCAAGCATTAAACAGATCAACTGCTGCACTTTAGAGTACATGTAAAAAGATTTGTGTGCATATGCAGCTGATAATGTGAAACAATTCAGTAGACAGTACAACTGACTCTCATCTATTTCCAACTCTTAGCGGGTCAGATATTGGTGGGAAGCCCAGCCTTCTTGATAGCTTCTTTACTTGCTAGAGAGGGAGATGATAAGTTGTTCCATCTCCTTAAGGCGACAGTCATGCAAACCATCAAGCATGACCACGAGCTTCGAGCTGATGGTGCTATCTGTAGTGAAACCAATGACAAGGAAGGAATTCACCATATACAAGACTGCACCAAAAACGTGAGTCTGGATCCCACGCTGAGGCAGCTATCATGAGTAAAATCACAGGCGAGGAAATATATGCCATCTCCACCATGGAAATTGTAGAAAGACAATAGAATGGGGAAATCACCACACACCCTTGAGGGTGGGGAGCCTTTCATATATATAGCCATTGGCATACATGGAAGTTACACACATGGGAAGTAATTCCCTGTACAAGGAAACAATCCTAGGCTATATAAGGAAGTTAGCCTATCTAATCAATCACTAATCAGTGGCTAATCAATCTCTAATTGATGCTGGAATATATATATCCTAATACCCGCCCGCAGTCGTAGCGGAAGCATCACGGACGCATAGACTGGTCCGAAAATCAGTGAAGAGCTAGACGGGCAGACCCTTGGTCATGATGTCAGCGAACTGGTGCTCTGAGGGGACGTGAAGAACTCTGAACTGCCCCAAGGCGACCTTTTCACGGACGAAGTGGATGTCGATCTCGATGTGCTTCGTGCGACGGTGGTGGACGGGGTTGGCAGTCATGTAGACGGCGCTCACATTGTCACAGTAGACAACCGTCGCAAGAGGGATGGAGATGTGAAGCTCCTGTAGTAGCTGACGCAGCCAGCAGCACTCAGCCACAACATGGGCCACTGCACGGTACTCAGCTTCAGCACTGGAGCGGGACACGGTCGTCTGGCACTTGGAGGACCAGGAGACTAGGTTGTCGCCGAGGTAGACACAGAAGCCGGAGGTGGAACGGCGCGTGTCTGGGCAACCAGCCCAGTCGGCATCGGAGTAGGCGGTGAGCTGATCGACGGTGCTGGTGCCTGTGTGTAGACCGGGCCGACGGGGAGCCCTTGACGTAGCGCAGATGCGCTTGATCAGCCGCAAGGTGCGGCTCTCGAGGGTCGTGCATGAAGAGGCGGGCCTGCTGCACAAAGATATGCAAGGTCCGGCCTCGTCGGGTGAGGTACCGGAGGGCACTGCGAGGCTCCGGTATCCGAGGGGTTGGCGACGGGAGCACCTCGAAAGCGGACAGCTTGGTCCGTGCATCCACAGGAGTAGCTGTCGGGTGGCACTCGACATGCCAGCCCGCTGAAGAAGATCGACAGCCGACGCGCCGTGAGAGGAACATGCCATCGCTGTCCCGCTCCACTGAGATGCCGAGGAAGTGGTGGAGGTCACCAAGGTCCGTCATGGCAAACTCCGAGTGGAGTCGTGAGGTGATATGCTGGAGAAGAGCCGTTGACGACGCAGTGACGATGATGTCGTCGACGTAGAGGAGGAGGTAGGCCATGTCGGTGCCCACCTTGTAGACGAATAGGGAGGCATCCGATTTGGATGCTGTGAAACCGATGCTGCAGATGAAGTTGGAGAAGCGCTGGTTCCAAGCTCGCAGGGCCTGCTTGAGTCCATACAAGGACTTCTGCAGTAAACAGACGGAGTCAGGGGTAGCAGGGTCGACGAAGCCTTTCGGCTGCTCGCAGTAGACTGTCTCCTCGAGGTTGCCGTGAAGGAAGGCGTTCTTCACGTCGAGCTGGCGTATTGGCCAGTCCCGAGACGCGGAGATGCTGAGGACGGTGCAGATCGTGGCCGGCTTGACAACCGGGCTGAAGGTCTCGTCGTAGTCGACGCCGGCCTCCTGGGAGAAGCCGCGGACAACCTGGCGCCTTGTGCGGCGAGGAGCCGTCGGAGTGGAGCTTGTGCTTGAACAACCACTTGCCGCTGACGATGTTCGCACCCGGGGCCGTGGTACGAGGCGCCACGTGCCGTTGTCGACGCGCCTTGTACTCGTCCGCCATCGCAAAGACGCCAAATGGGATCGGCGAGGGCGCTGCGGTAGTTCGCCGGAACAGCGAGGCGACGGAGGCGGTGAAGCCGAACCGCTGGACGGTGGGAGGGTGCCGGTTCGTGATCGTGTCACGTGCCGGACACCGCGCAGCGGGTGCCGGGCCGCCGGAGCAGCAGCAAACGACGCTGCTGGGGCCTCTGGTGTCGCTGGAGGTGTAGGAGCCGCAGGTACCACCTCCTCGGTGGCTGGCGCTGCTGCAGGCTACGCACGGCGGGTGTAGACAGCGCCAAAGCGCCGACCGCCTGGCTGTGCCCCGCCCGTAGGGGGAACAGCCTGCAGCTGTGCCCCGCCCGCAGGAGCAACCGCCGGCCGCCCATGATCGCCCAGCTGGCGCCCGCCCGCAGGAGGAGCCAGGGGACCAAGCCGGAGGATGGCTGGGTCCAGTAGCACCGGGAACACGTCCTCGCTGCAATCAGCGAGTGGCGGAGTAGGTCTTGCTGATGACGTCGTAGAGTCGAGTCCCTGCATCAAGAAGTCAAGTGACGACGGCATGGATGCCGCCGATGGTGTTGCCGAGAATGGGAACACAAACTCATCGAAGACTACATGGCGTGAGATGATGATGCGGCGAGTGGCCATGTCGAGGCAACGATAGCCCTTGTGAGAGGATGGATATCCCAAAAAACACAGGGTGCTGATCGTGGGGCGAGTTTGTGGGTAGAGGTGGCTGTGAGGTTTGGGTAGCAGAGGCACCCGAAGACACGAAACGAAGAGTAATCTGGGAGTTTGCCATGGAGAAGTTGGTAGGGTATTTGTTTGTTGATGGAGGAGGATGGGCGGCTGTTGAGGAGGAAGGTGGCTGTGGTGAGTGCCTCAGCCCAGTAACTAGGTGGCATGGACGCATGGAGGAGCATGGTGCGGATGGTGTTGTTGGTGGTGCGGAGCATGCGTTCGGCTTTCCCGTTTTGTGGGGATGTGTAGGGACAGGGAGAGCCGGAGTAGGATGCCATGGCTAGTGAGGAAGGATGTGGTCGCGTGGTTAACGAACTCGTGCCATTGTCTCGCTTGGATTGATTTTGGCGTGGTGCCAACTAGGTTTGAGCATAAGCAATTAACTCGACCAAGTGTTGCTGCACCTCGGATTTGTGGCGTAATGGAATGGACCAGCAGTAATGGGAAAAATCATCTAGTAGAACAAGATAATATTTGAAACCAGAGTTGCTAAGCACAGGAGATGTCCACACATCGCAATGAATTAAATCAAACGGAGCATTTGTTATAGAAGTAGAATGACTAAATGGGAGTCGCACATGCTTGCCCAAGTTGAGGCATGGCGAGGCATGGCGAGTCCTTATTGTAGGAAATGGCCGACATGCTCCGGAGGTGGTGAGGCCGGAAGGACCGGATGACCGAGACGGTGGTGCCACGGGACGACGTGGTGGCGAGGCCGCAACAAGGGCTGGTGTGGAGGGGAAGGTGTAGAGGTCGCCACCACTATTGCAGCGAAGAGTCACGCGCCCCGTCTCCTGATCCTTGACAGAAAAACCACAAGCGTCAAATTCAATTGAGCAAGCATTGTCACTGGTGAATTGACGAACGGAAAGAAGGTTGCGCACGAGATCGGGTGCAACCAGAATGTTGTTAAGGCGAAAAACAGAGTGCGGTGAAGGAAGAGTGGAATTGCCACGGCCGCAAATTGGAATGGTCATGCCATTGCCAACGGTGATCCCAGCGGGGGAGAGGAGTGGGACAGAAGTATACCATCCGAGGAGGTCATGTGGGCGGGGCGCGCGGTGTCGAGGACCCAAGGCGAAGACCCTCGAGGACATCTCGGTTCGGGGCCGCGACGAGGCCGGCTCGATCCCGCCCACCGTGCCGTTGCCTTTGGCGGCGGTGGGTGGAGACGCCGGAGAACCGCGCGGGGGCAAAGGCCGTGTGCGCCCGGGCCTGGGGTGGGCGTCGAGGACCCCAGACCATGCCGGCCGGAGCCATCGGCGGGCGCCGTGCCCGGCGTGCGCGCCCGCCGCCCAGTGGGGTAGGAACCGTGGTCCCGCGGCGGAGAAGGGGACCTCGGCCGCCCCGGAGCGGCCGCCCTTTTTCTTCTTCCAGCGGCCGCCGCCCTGGCCACCGCCGCTGTTGCCCTGACCGCCGCTGCCGTGGCCGCCGTAGCCGCCCTGGCGACCGCCGCCATTGCCGTGGCCGCTGCTGCCCTGGCCGCCCGCTGGACGACAGGGATTGCCGTAGGAGGTGTGGAAGGCGGTCTGGGCGGCGACCGTGCCCTCGTTGGCGAGGCGAAGTTCCTTCAGCACGAGCTTCTCGCGCGTGGTGGCGAAGTCCGGCAGAGGGTGGGAATCGGCGATGTTGTCCGCGGTGCTGGCGAAGCGAGGGTTGAGGCCGCGGAGGAAATTGAGGACGAGCTCCGACTCGGTGATGGTGCGGCCGACATCGCGGAGCGCGTCGGCGGTGGCCTTCATCCGCTGGGCATAGTCGTTGATGGTGGAGTCGCCCTGCGTCATGGAGTGGAACTCGTGGCCGAGGAAGATGGCGCGTGGAGCTTTGTTGGCGTCGAAGAGGCGCCGGATGGCGAGCCAAAGCTCGCGTGCGCCCGTCCGGGGCCGCCGCGGACCGATGACATCGGGCCCGGCCGAGCCGAGAGCCAACCGCGGACGCAGGAGTCCGCGATCTCCCGTGCCGGGTCGGCGGGGTTGGCCGCCACCGTGCCATTGACATGGGAGAGGAGGCCGAACTTGCCGCAGAGGAGGAGAAGAAGGGTTCCCACCGCCCGAAGTTGGGCTTCGCCGGCCTCAGTCACGGGGATGTGATTTTTCACATTGATCGTCGCGTAGGGGGCGACGAAGATAGCAGGAGCGGGGAGGAACCCATACTCTGTGAGGAACTGGAGGAGGAGGTGTCACTGGTGGCAGATTCAGTGGTCATGGCTGCTGGTGGAGGGGGGGGGGGGAAGAAGGATCGTTAGGCTGATACCATGTAGAAAGACAACAGAATGGGGAAATCACCACACACCCTTGAGGGTGGGGAGCCTTTCATATATATAGTCATTGGCATACATGAAAGTTACACACATGGAAAGTAATTCCCTGTACAAGGAAACAATCCTAGGCTATATAAGGAAGTTAGCCTATCTAATCAATCACTAATCAGTGGCTAATCAATCTCTAATTGATGCTGGAATATATATATCCTAATAGAAATATATGGCTCAGTGCCATGATTTATTTATTTTCAACATGAGGCAACCTCATTTTTGTTATAGCATAACTGAAATACATGAGTTATTATGTAGATAAGCACTTATTTTTCATATATGATAATGTAGCAGTACAGTTTGATGACGTTGTAACTGTAACCTATGACACCCGTACAAGTTTTACACTTGGCCTGTGCTGTAACGTGTGGCACCCTACCCAAAAAAAGAAAACAAAACTATGTTTCTACATGAGATAGGTAATGACAAAATTAACAAAATGTGACTCCATCTTTCATAGAACGTTTCCTCTAGGCACTTGTAGTCTTTTGCTCTTTAATCTCATAAGTATTGGCATAGCTATAGTACGGGGGTATCTGAGATCTCCATGACAGGACCTCAAATTTTCCGTAAGTCTTCATGCTTCCATACACTACATCTTCGACTCTTATCTTGTGAACCTCCTGTTGTGAAGAGCAATGATACTGATGACAAACCATGAAATATTCAGAAGGTGTAGCCATTCGTCTAATTTGTACTTGTCTGTTTTGGTTCAAAAGATCACATGGATGCTTGCCGAATTTGCAGACATGCTTCTGGATGAGCCCTCTCCAGAACCTCAGAACCTTGCACCAAAAATAGATATCAAAATTGTTTCTCAACAAATAACAGATGACGTATGCGGCATTGAATGAACGATTCTGCGTTCTGGCTATCTCCATGGCCAGCTGTGCATACCTTGGGTGTGTCTCAGGATCCATGCTTTCAAATGTAAGTGTCTTGAAGAAATACCAGTAGGCTTCATGAGATAGATGCTTCAGATTTAGAACCTGTGATGTTCCAAATTTTACAACTATGTCTGAACTGCTTGTGACTATGATTTTACTCCCACTACAAAAGCTCCGTTTGGAAGCAAGATAGAACCTATTCCAAGCATCTTCATTGAGATTTCCAGATAGTTCTATAACAACTAGCAATCTCTTTCCTTTGTTCAAGTTTGACCCTTGATTGTGATGTTCCATTGCATATCCTTGTCTGGAAGCTAGCTCGTCATCTGTAAAATCAAGGTCATTCAGCCACAAGATTTGTGAGAAATAATCGTGGACTCTTTCATCCTTGCAAACATGAGCAACTAGGGTACTCTTGCCGACTCTGGGTGCACCGACAATTGGCAGGACCTCCAATTCTTGAGAACTATGAGGCTGCGTGTGCAGAAGAAATTTAATTACAAGTTCCGCTTCCGCCTGGCGACCAAACATGGCTACCTAGTAGGATATGCATGCTGTAAGGCTGGCGATACAGACAAGGGTAACTCGCCAACAACATAACCATCTCATTCAGATCAACAATCATGGAGCTCAATTTTTCAAGCACCTCTCGTAGTTGTTCCTGAAACTGTACAGTTCGGCTCACAACTTCATCACTGTCATCCTCTCCATAGTGAGGCTGGTATCTGAAGGCGTCGAGTGCGTAGTAGCCTCGGTGCATGGCATCTCTCAGCATGCCCAGCTGCTGGATCATGGTTTGGTTTGTGATGCGACGTCCCATGGCCTCCTCGATGATGACCTGTGCCCGAAGAAGAGCCCTTTGCAGGCCTTCCTCCACAGCCATCGCAGCCGGCTTCGAGCACTTCTCGAGGATGAAATTTATGGATCGAGAAATTAGCTCACCCAAGACTGCAGAAAGGAAACTTTCCATTTGGGAGAGCACTCTCTTGCTGCTCAGGAGGATAGAACAGCAGGATGGGTAAGAAAGCACACTATAAGTTTTGATATTGCTGTACTCTATACTTCTCATAAAAACTCCAGGGAGCAAGGGATTTTAAGAACAATTCGGGTCAGAAAGGCAGGACGTATAAGAATAACTAAATTGATAAAGTCAATAGTCCATTCACATGTATGACCTTTGAACTGCTTTCACCTTCACCTGATTATTCTGATATAACTTTTTCTCTACTGCCAGTTGCCTAGTTGGCTTACAGCCCTTGACCCATGCATCCAGACCCTTCACTAAGGGGAACTTCAGGGCCATCAGCATCCATGACCTATGTAATTTCTCTGCAGAGCGCCTATCCTATGAAGGTCACAAAATTCAAGCCATCACTATCGATGGCCAACGTAATTTCTATATAGAGCACTTATGGTATGAACTATGAAGGGCACCAAAATCAAACCATCACCATCCAATCAGACTGTCAGATTAGCAACTGATGTATGCTCTGTGTACCAGCAACTCCAAAGAAAATAGCAGGTACATCAATCAGTGCCTGGCTTTTGGACTAAAGCTGGGCGATTTGGCTCCCAAAAGCTTGTGGATCATTGAGACAGAATGGACTCAAGAATCGAGATGGAAAACCATTGTTTGTGTGGCAGTGTGATATCACCTTCATTTCCCGCGTGCCCAAATCGCACGCACTCCAGGACGGCAGGGTGCGTCGATCCCCACGAGCTGTCGTTGGGTGCCCGGTGCCGAGCAGATGCGGCCATGCGGGCGCGCTCCACGGTGGTTGGCGAGAAATTGGCGGGCACGAAGCCGGCGCCCGGGCCTTCGGTGGCGAGGAAACTCAGCATCGGGGGCGCGGGCGGGCGACACCGACACCCCGCGGTGGAGGTCGAGGTAGCGGCGGCGGCGGGAACCGCGGCCCCGTCAAGTGGCGGCGCCGGCACTTGCCAGGAGGGAAGCGCAGCGCCAGCACCTCCTCCTCCATCGCCACCAGCGCTCGCCGGCTGCGGATCTGATTCCACGGCGGTTGGCCGGCGGCGCAGCAGGGAGAGGAAAGGATGCTGCTCTGCTCCGTGCTCTGATTTCTGCCATGCTGCTGAGCTCTCGGAGGCTTCCAGGTGGGGCCATGGGATCAGAGAGAGATCTTGACTTGGTCCTGGGACGATCGCTGACCGTGCAAATGGAATCCAACGGCCCATATGGCTGGGACAGAAAAGTGGCAGCTGACTAATTTCGCCCTACCAAACTGATGAACATGATCAACTTCAGTTCGACTGATGAACATGATCATCTTCAGTTCGTCATTGTTCTCTTATGATAAATCTAAAGGATTCAGAATTTCAGAAAAACAACACGGCAACAGCCGCGCATGCTTTACATATATGTTCCTGAATCTTTCATATACAGTAGCTGCAATGCAATCTCACTGCCCTACCACTATCATTGTCTACATGTTGCACATTCTCCTCTTCCTGTTCTAGGCCAATGTTCAGGAACACGTACAGATTAACGCATCAGAGATCAGACCACTTCAACAGCATGCGTCAGCTAGTCCACCCATAGCTGATTACTCTTATCTTTTCCACAAATCGTAAACCTTAGAAATCTGAGAGAAAAACAACTCCATAAAGATGCTCTGTAGATAACAAACATTCTGGGAACTGGTGACCAAACACATAGTGATCAAATCAAACACATGAAATGTTTTGCGAGTAACAGATGAATTACTAGTAGTTCAGAAATGTATGGTCAGCAAATAAGCATCGGTCTCATCCTATGCAACCAAATCAAGAAACCCCTCAAAAAAAAAAAAAAAAATCAAGAAACACAAAAATCTCACGTAACTATCAGAAATGAAATGCATGCAAGCAACAAACCTTAGTGCTCAGCTTCAAGTGGCAACATCACAGTTTACACGCTTAGAGGCTCGTGGTTGAAAAACTTCTTGTTGTAACCTTTCACACTTTACATGATTTATTTATGTTTTTAATGTGCTCTAACTTGAGACATCGAAAAAACAAAAAAGGAACATAAACATGTTCCTAAACCAGAAAATGACAAAATTAACAAAATGTGGGTCCATCTTTCAGTGCTTCCTCTGCGCACCAGAAATTTTTTGCTCTCGAAGCTCACAAGCATTGACATAGCTGTAGTAGGGGGGTATTTGAGATCTCCAAACTAGGACCTCAAATTTCCCTTGTTTCTTAATGCTCCCATACAGCACATCTTCCATTCTTATCTCTGGAACCTCCTCTTGGGGAGAGCGGTGATACTGATGACAGATCATGAAATCTTCAGGTGCAGCCATTCTTGAAAGCTGTACAGGTTTGTTTTGGTTTAGAAGATCAAATGGAGGCATGCCGAATTTGGAGATATGTCTCTAGATGAACCATCTCTTGAAGCTCATAACCTTACACCAAAAGTGTATGCTAAAATTTTCCCTCAACAAATAAGAGGTGATATATGCAGTATTGATTGAACGACCCTGCAGTCTGGCTATCTCCATGGCCAGTTGTGCAAACCTAGGGTGCATCTCAGATCTCAGGATCTAAGCTATCGCTCCCGGCTTCGAGCACTTTTTGAGGACGAAATTTATGGATCGAGTCATGAGCTCACCCAGGGCAGAAGAGAGGAAAGTTTCCATTTGGGAGCTCTCTCTCGCTCCTCAGGAAGACAATGCTGCAGGATATGTAAGAAAGATCACTATGAGTTTTGATGCTGCTGAAACTGTGTACACTACGCTTCTCATAAAAACTCCAAGGAGGGCAAGGGGTTTCAAGAACAATTGGGGGTCAACAAGTATGACGGATAAGCACAACTATATATTGAGATAGTCAATAGTCTATTCAAATGTATGACCTTTGGGACTGCTTTCGCCTTCACCTGACTGACTATTCTGATTTGATTTTTTTTTTTTTGTCTTTGTTTACACTTACCACCAGTTAGCTAGTTGGAGAGAATAGGTACGTACATGTATAGACCTTGACTGCTGCATCTGGAGGCTTCGCTAAGTGAACCACTGAGCCATCACCATCCATAAATGTAATTTCTTTACAGAGCACCTATGATTTGAAGGTACGGTCACAAAAAAAAAATTCAAATTTTCAGATTAGCAACTCATGTATGTTCTGCAACTCCTAATATGTCCATGAGGCTCTGTTGAAAAAATGGCCTGCTGGGTTGAACAGAAATCATTACCACAAAACTGCAAGTCTGAATTCCGGGTTGATGTTGCTATCTGGAGTAAAACCAATGACAACGAATTCATCACATCCATGGAAAATTTCCTCAGCGTCATACATACGAAGATTCTGCAGTAAAATTTGACGATGTTGTAACATCTTTTATATAATGACAAGACTAACAAAATATGACTCCATGTTTCATAGAACACTTCTAATAACTAGTAATTTTTCTTGCATGATTTCGAAAAAACTAGTAATTTTTCTGTACGGCACCTAAAGATTTGAAGGTCACAAAAAAAATCAGATTGTCAGATTAGCAACTGATAAATGTTCTGTATATACATACGAACCAATCGTAAGAAGTACCAAGCATAATAACCAGTGTCCGCTTTTGGACTAAAGCTAAGACTTAAAACCAAACAAAAGCTATTGGATCGTTGGGACAGAATAGAATAAAAGAATCGAGACAGAATTCCATACTTTGTGGCGCATTAGTGTGTGCCCGCCTGGAAATGCAAAGCAGAGCTCATGTAGACGAACAAGGGAAGCGCAGCAGGACCTCCCCCATCAGCGCGCTCACCGGCAGCGGATCTGCTGCTCTGCTCCGTGCTCTGCTTTTTGCCATGCAGCTGAGCTCTCAGGCTTCCAGGTGGGGCCATGGGAACAGAGAGAGGCAAGACTTGGTCTTAGGACGATTGCTGACCGTGCAAATTGAATCCAATGGTCCAGATGGGCTAGACCACCTTCAGTTAGGAATGCTGGCTGGGACAGAAACCAAGCAGGCTGGACACTCGATGTTCAGAAAAAATTGGCATTCAGCTAATTTCGCCCAACCAACTGATGAACAGATCATCTCCAGTTCTTTGTTGTTCTAATCTCACATGAATAATATGCATTCAGATACGAACGCGGCAACAGTCGTGCATGCTTTACATATGTTCCTGAATCATTCAGATCACTGCAATGCAATCTCGCTGCCCTATCACAGTCTGCTCGTTACACATTCCTATGAACAGATAGTAATCAAACCAAACACATGCAAAGTTTTGCAAGTAACGGATGAATTACTAGTTCTGATATGTACATGGTCAGGTCAGCTAATAAACATCGGTCTCATCCTATGCAAGAACCAAATCAAGTAAACAAAACTACAGGTAACTGTCAGAAATGAAACACATGCAGCCAACAAACCTTAGTGCTCAGCTCCTGGTTAAAGTTTCTTATCACCCATTAAACCGATATGAAGTTTCTCACATAGACATTTCACTCAATTCCACATACGCAAAGCCATTACAGCACTTATTTCACCACATATGAATTCTGAAGCATCAGAAAGAGAAAGCAGTGCAGGTTCACCAACCAGTGACGGAATACTTCACTGTTCAGGGTGCTTTGAACTGAAACAGAGTTTGATATGCAGTCTCTCGTGAACTGAAACTAAGATAACAATTGATATGTACAGCTATTCCTGATTATATCAGCATCCCTATGTTTTACTGAGTAGCATTAAAACTAGTACCCATAGTAGAGGAAACCAAAGAGAGAGTGATCGAACAAATGAAATGTGTTGAAAGTAACAAATGAATTGCTAGTTAGGATTTCTATGGTCAACCAATAAGCATCAATCTCATGTAGTCATGTGCAATAATAACCAAATCAAAAATAGAAACCAAACAAAGAAAACCAAAATTCAATGTAACTGTTGAAACGAAATGCACGCAAGCAACAAGACTAGTGCTCAGTATTAAGTGGTGACTTCACAGCTTACTCGCAACAAGCTCCCAGTTAAAAGATTTTACCATCCTGAGAATTAGAGCACTTATTCGCACATGGAGTTCAGAAAGATAAAGCAGAATAGGTTCACCAGTGATAGAGCACTTAATCCTTGAAACTAAAAAAAGAATTTGACATGCATGCAGACTCTCAAGAGCTGAAAGTAAGGCAGACAGCTGATACGCATTGCTACTCCTGACTATATCAGTATCCCTATGTTTTCATGAGTAGCAGTAAAACAAGTTCCCGATAAAATTCTGGGCTAAGTGATAACCAAAACAGAGACTCAGAGAGTGATCAAACAATGAAATGTGCTGAATATAACAAATGGATTGCTAATTAGGATTTCTATGATCAGCTAATAAGCACAACTCATGTAGTCCTGTGCAATAACCAAAGCAAAGATAGAAACCAAAACAGTAAAACAAAATCAATATAAGTGTTGAAATGAAATGAAATGAAATGCACGCAAGCAACAAGATGTGATCAAGTATTAAGCGGCGAATTCACAGTTCACATGCAACAAACATTTTAACCTCATGTAAAGTAAGCTGAACTTGCTCACACAAAGAAATTTCTCAATTCTATACTGGCAAAGCATTAGAGCACATATGAATTACATCCATACGCATGAACTCTGCAGCATCAGAAAGAGAAAACAGGGTAGGTTCACCAGTGACAGAATACTTCACTGCTCTGGATGCTCTAAAGTGAAACAGAGTTTGGTATGCAGTTTCTTCATGAACTGAAACAAAGACGACATTTGATATGTATTGCTAACTACTTCAGTATTAGTGTCCATAACTTTGCCTCTAGAAAGGCATTAAGCACAAGCTAGACCCTAATGACTTGTCCCCCTATAAAGCTAATACTTTTTATCACTTCCATTGCTACTACCAACACCAAATTTTCCAAGAAAACCTCTGGTCAGCACCTTAGGTTTGTTCAGCAGTTGAAGCGCCGGCATTCGGTCCCTCAACTGTGGTGGCCACTCGTAACACTGCAGAAATACACAGATTTCCAAATAAATGTCAGTAGGCTGAGACATCAACCTCTCCTCATTAAATCTTACATACAGAAAACCACACATTCTTTTTTTTTTTGGCATAAATCATCATCCATACTAGTGTGTCACATCATATCTAAGGAGCGATGTACCTAGAGTGTAGAAGCTCATGTACGGAAGGATGGAGTAAATTGTGCTTATGCCCTCATATACCTTCTTCACCACCTTACAAGTCTTCAGATCAATTGTATAGACCTCATTGTCCATCCTCATGAAAATGTTACTGACACTAGAGCCAACCATACCAAGTTTGGTTACATCAACGTCAACAGGGAACACTGTCTTAAGTTCAATGATTCTTCTTTCCCATTTAGCACCTACTTCATGAGTATCCTTCATTGACCATATGTAAACTTTGGAGTCATCACGATTGACGAGGCCTAGTCCACCATCCTCCATGGTTGTAAGGAGAGACCTCAGCGATAGAGATGGTAGTCGAATCAACGACACGACGTGATTCCACATCATATTTGAGAGCTGTGGATTGCATCAGATTCCCAAAGTAGAGAGCGTTCCCCACAAGTGCACTGCCCATCGAGGGTTGGAGGAGATAATTTCGGTGACCAAAGACGATTGGTTCACTCCAGGCAGCAGCATCGGATGAGTAGGTGAAGACGCTTGAGTATTTGTAGACGCAGGTCTCGTCACGTTGGGAGCATACAAAAACAACGAGGAAGGGACCTCCAAGGTGGCAATCAAGGTGGCCGCAGGCGCCGGCAGCAGAGCAGAGAACTGCAGCGGTCCAGGGTTCCCCGGAGTAGAGAACTGGAGAGCCGTTCCAGGGAACCTCCCGCACCTTATTGGTGATGGGATCCCAGACCACGAGGCCGCCTCCCCCATATAAGAGGACATGGCCGTGGCGGGCATCCAGCACCCGCAGGTGCGGGAAACCGGTGCGCGGGATGCGGAAGGCGGTCGTGGGAATGAAACTGGACAAGTTCTTGCCGAAGAGGTTGCAGAGCATCCCCAGCATCGGGGGCCGGCCGTGGAGCTCGCGGAAGCGGCGGCGGAAGCCGGGGTCGGAGACGATGCGGCACCACCGCGTGCAGACGAGCCCGGCGCGGACGAGCCCCGAGGGTTCCTCTGGCGGGAAGCGGAGGAGCACCTCCTCCACGAGCTCATCCAGCAGCGGCGGCGGCTGCATCATGGCGCTTGATTGCTCGGGCCGCGAACCCGGCGGCGGGCAGCGTAGAGGGTTTCTGCTGGTGGATTTGGGGAAATCGCACGAAGAGGAACGGAGCCACGGAGGTGAGGAAGAGCGTTGGACCTTGTGGACTCTTCCAGGTGGGCCCCACATCCAAATGTGTTTGGGCTGTATCTGATGGCTGGCGTTGTAGGCCCGTATCTGAACTGAGATCGGCCCAGCTTGCTCACTCGGCCACAGTATGTCCCTCCTCTCCGTCCTCTGCTCCTTGTCATCAGACTGGGTAATTTTTATTTTTTGAGAATTCTCCTGAAAAAAAAAGGGACTGGATAAATAAACAAGGTTTATCTCTACACCTAAATAAAAAAGGTAAAACGGACCCATCTACCCGGCCGTGGTGAAGCCTCCCAAAAAAAATTACCGCCAGGCCACTTCAAACTTTCCGAAATAAAAAATCCCGCCCGGCCTTCCCAAATCGTCTCCAGAAATCACGGCACATCGTGCTCCACCCGCGCTCTCCAGTCTCGAACCGGCCGGCGCACCCTCGCTCCCCCCGTCGCACCGCCGCCGCCGCCGTTCGTCGCGCCGGCGCCCTTGAACGGATCCGGCGAGGACCCCTCCGGCCGCAGCCCACTGCGAGGATGTACGCAGCCGCCGCCGCCGTCCGTCGCGGACGTACGCCGCAGCCGCCGTCACTGCCGCCATCCGTCGCGTCGGCTCCAGTGAATCCAAGTCGCCGCCCTCCCCCATCGAAGACCCGCGCCCCCACGGGCGACGACCGCGGCTGGAAGCCCACCAACCCCACCGGCGAATCGCTGGGGCCTTGCTGCGTCCTCGCCTCGCCGTTGTCGCCGACGAACTGTCCTCCGCCGGCGACGACCGCGGCTGGAAGGCCCCCTCGGCGACCCGCTCCCCCACGGGCGACGACCGCGGTTGGAAGCCCACCAACCCCACCGGCGACTCGCTGGGGCCTTGCTGCGTCCTCGGCTCGCCGTCGTCGCCGGGCGCTGGAGCTTCCTCTGTCTCGCGTCGCCGCCAAACCGCCACTCGCACGACGCCCAGTTTACCGCCGGCCCTGCCCACGACGCCCAGGTGCTTCCCTCTCTCCCACACAGTTCCTGCTGTCCAAAACCGAGCACCCAACCCTCGCTTGCTGCTCACACCAGGTGTGCCAGGCCCGGCGTGGTCTCCTCCCGCGACGCCTTCTCCATCCTCTTCTCCGGCGCACTCCTCGACCCGGCAGGGAGCTCTGGTCCTGGCCCCGACGCCAAGGCCACAGCATCCGACCGACAGTCCGCCCTACAGCGAGGATCTTCTCAACGCCAAGTCCATTGAGGTGTGTTGCTTGTGCTCATAACCTGCTCACCAAATTGTTTCTTCCAGCAACACTTCAGAGGATGCAGTTCAAATCTTGCAGCTCTGAAAACAATAGAGGATACATTTTGATCCATGTTGCATTGATGCCTAATCTAATTTTGTGTGGGGTTATGGTTAGGTTGATGTCAACTGATAAGAATTTGTTCAGTTCGTGTCCACATATTCAGATTTCTGGATACCAGACTTTTGCAGGATATAAAATAGTTTTTTTTTGGTGCAATCTAACAATCATACTTGACACGAAAATGTCAACTTAATTCCCTGATACACAAGATGTTTGACTGTAGACACATGTATTTTACTAGCTTGAGATGTTTGCTGACAGTTGGCGAGACCAACTCCTCTTTCTTTCAACAATAACTATTCCCTGATGATGGTTCCTTGGATGCCAAAGAGTGTGATAACTCAGGTGGTACAGTGATAGAACCAGAAAGGGATGCACAAACTTTTGTAGAACACAAAGTTGAGTTAGGATTCCCAGCAACTGTGTGCCTCGGATTTTGTGTTTCAGATTTCGGATGTTCATGGCATACTGAACCATATGTTAATTTGGATGGACGACTGAAAAAAGTGCAGAATCCCCTAGACCTTGCTTACTGCTTTCATGGTCATCACTCACTAACTCGACACAGTGAGCTGTCTTGTTTTCCTGAGAACTAGGCTGCTCAGCTTTAATAATATTTGGTTTTGACTGACCGATAAGTGAATCTGGTACACCAGCAACAACCTGCAGATTTGAAGTTTGATTCTGTTGGTTTCGAATGCTCTGCATGTCTTGCACTTTGATAGGACCTGCATGGTTTATCATATTTCCATTAGATGGTTTGCCATCACCTGTTCTGTTAACTGAACTTGTTATGCCAGACCTTGAGCCCATAGTGTGATCCCCTTCTGGTTGTTGCTTATACATTGTAACCTCTACCCCATTAAACCCTGAGTGCACTTCTTGTTCCACCCTGACTCTGCCGACACCCTTCCGATGTGTGGAATCAGGATTGTTGATTTTTTTTCCCAAAATCACTTCTCAATTTGGCAAGGCCATGACCATGAACCCAGATGGCCAGCAGCGAGGGACATGTGTGTTTGAATACTTAACTGCATATATAGGATTGGATATGCCTCAAAGCTGTTGTGAATTGTTTGCACAATGTAGTTAACTGTCTCAGATTCATTCTGTACTGCACTGTGAAGAACTAAAGGACAGAATCCGTAGGCGAAGGACATGGATTTTGCTTTTACATTATGCAGTACCTCTTTGCATGACAAAACTGTAGTAGTCTGAGAATTTCAATAACCGAATGCAGGTGCCACTTGTTCTCATGCAGATCTGAAAACATATGCTATGCCTATCTCTATTTTTTCTATTGTACAATTGAAAATAGATGCTACTGCTACACCTAATTTTATTTTATCCTTGAACCAGTATCTATTAAGCAAACCCAATTCCTTCATCTAAAACAATTCTGGTTTGGCATAATGAAACTAAAAGGAACTTGTGCCAACCACCAAATGGGGCCTAACGCTCCTCCATAGTTTGGATTTGGCACTGCATATGCTTTTAACAAATCACTGTTACTTGACCGCACCATTCTATAAAAGTAGTTGATGATCACATTTCTTGGAACAATTGTTTTAGATATGAATTCTCCTTTAGTTAATCATGTGTGGACCATAGCTTCTTGGTTTACATAGATTTCCCGCAAGACAGCCAGCCCGCGTGCCACCGCCCTTGCCGCCTTGCCCTTGCGCCATCGTCCCAGCATCGCGCGCACCGCCGCCCCCTGTAGCATGCCACCGCCGATCCGCCGCCGCACCTTGGTGCCAGCACGCTGTCACCCGGGCAGCTGCGAGGCCCACCAGCCCAAACGCCACCCGCCACCCTACCCTCGCCGTCGACCAACAGCGCCGGACGAGCAGCACAATAGCTCTGCAGCTGATCGTGTCCATACTGTCTGATGCTTGGAACATATGATCGAAGGAAAAAGGGTTTGTTTTGTTCCTGCAGTTTACCTGCAGCAAGTGTCGGTTCAGGTTCATAGTTGTTTCTTCCCTGAAAAAACCTGAAAGTAAATTTTCTTGCTTAAGAAAAGATGAAGGCTTCGCGATTCTTTAAATGACAATTCAGTACTGCTTACATGAAGAGTTTTAAGTTCTTAAGGCGTTGCCTCAGAGCACTGCCTCAGAGCGCTGCTAGCAGTCTCCACCGTATTCAACCTCCTCAACATAGCAGTATAGCCTGAGGTATTTACTTCTCCAAGTATAAACATGCCAGCTTGATTGGAATGGAAAAAGAAGTAAACATGACGACTGCTACCCCTGGGCTGCCTCTCGCACTTCCAGATCACCAATTGCCAAGTTCATTCATTGAAATGGTTTCAGATCTCTATCTCTACTCTGCATTTAGCTTCTCGAAATGGAATCCATTGTGCTTTGGAAACCTACCTGTTGTATATAATTTGTTCATTCTTGTTGCAGCTCAATACCTGCATGCTACCACTAACCTATAGTAACACACTGGCATACTTGATAAGCAAGCTATGTATTGATTTCCATAGAAAAAACCATAAGTTGCTCTATGTGCTGATTTTCATGGGAGTAGGCTGATCTTAGTAATCCATGTTCAGTTGATGAGTAAATATATAGAATCAGTACTTTGCTAAACTTCACCTAAATGTCTACAAATTAGCATTTGCATCACTATCTATTCTACAGAATTGGGAAGCCAAAGTCGCCATGCTGATTTTTTGGGAGCCTCTCTTGGCCGTTTTCCCTTATGTGCAATTCTGAATGCATCTATTTCTGAACAAACCACCATTGCTGAACTCCTTTCGACAACCTGTAGTTTGCAACACCAATACATAGGCTAATAATTGAGAGTCATGTCTATGTATATCATCGTTGTTAAAAAAAATGCTACTTCTCTGCAATATTGAGGAAAATAGAGCATATTACCGAGGCGTTGAAGATAATTTAACTCTAAAAATCTGGACATCCACCATAATTTAATTAGAATTTACGTAGCCGGCCTCTTTGATGGTCTGATTTTTTATTGATCCGGTTTTTATTGATCCTTGGTCTGACTACAAAATTATTTTGTTTAATTTTATTATGTTTCTGAAAAACAATCATGTTTGGATAAGCTTATGGTTCAGTAAATCTTATCTTGGCCTGCTGGTGATATATGTGTGAGTGATTTTCAGTGGAGTTGTACAGTCCTTTTATCAAAATTAATACCATTTCATTGTTGGTTGATGTGCAGTTGCTTCACCAAAGTCATTAATAGTTTGGTCATAGATGGATCCAACTAAAAACAACAATCCTATCACTCCATTTAGAGACTTGTCAAACACTACTAATCCAGAGGCACATGCTAAAACACGTAAAGCAGAGTTGCAAAAAGCTAGGCGTGCAGCAATGTCAGAAGAGAAAAAGAACGAAATAAATAGGAAACGTAGAGAGGCAAGACAAGGGAAGAAAGCACAGTCTACACATCCTGAGTCATCAACAGGTGACATTGCAAAAAAAATGTCTTTATTGCTTGTATTACACTACATTTCTTATATGGTGATGGAACAATTTGTAGGCGGTCAAGGTGCATCAAACAAGGAAAACGAGGATCCTAATGGTGTTGATGATTGGCTCCATAGGAACAATTCATATCAGCCCCATTCTGTTGGTGTTGAGAACGTATCTATTCAAGTACCGGTGTTGTTTGTATATTGCGCATTCGCTTTCAATAATAATGAAATAAAAAAGTCGACTATTTCAACGAGGAAAAAGTCGTTCTAATTGACGTTTGGGTTGTAATTTTAGGTCAAAGTACTACTTCCTCTCGTGATGACCCGCATAGTCAAAGAGAAAAAAACGTGCCTACATCGAGGCTTGTATAACAATTTGACACCCGAACAAAAGAAATCTAGGCTTGAACGCCGGAATGCATGGTGTGACACCCAAGCGACTTGACGCAAAAAGAGACTATAAGAGAAGACGTAGGAAGTTGCATGCTAGCACTCTTCATCCGGAGTCTATTGCCATGGAAAACCCGTTATTTAGTCCTGAGGTTGTATGGCCCACTGCGGGGGCTTCTGGAGCTCCTAGATCCATGGTGAGTACCAGTGATTGGGTTATCTCAGAGTTGTCCAGTCCAACACCTCTTTATATTCCTCCACCTCATGAGGACCCTAACGATGACGGATGCGATGAGTTACTGCCTTGCCAAATGACAAAAAGATCACATGTTCCATCTGGACAAAGACAAGCTTTGTTAACTCGTCGTAACATGACATTTGAGCGACGCATTGGATCGAACACAAGGGCATCTAATAGAGATGGTGACTACATGGCTGAAGACCGATCAGATGCTAACACGCCCTTGCCTCAATCAGTTGTGACCAACAACAGTAAATAGTGATGCCTCAAGTATCCTAATTAGATGAGCTATATACCATATTATATCTAACCGATCCGGTTATCTTGTGATTAACAGAAATTGATGACTCGACGACACCACTATTTGATGACTGTGAACACATGGAGGAGGAACACCTAAATGATAGCACACCCTTGGCTCAAGCAGTCATGACCAACAACGGTAAATACTGATGCCTCATTATCCTATTTAATAGGTGACGTGTATTATACATAACTCAACCATGGCCAGATATTTGACTTCCCTGAGTTTTATTCATGGAATGCACAAGGTAAAGAATGGATTAGAAGGAAGCAAAAGAAACTAAGACAGATTGGAAGAATCATGGCTGCCAATCCAACTGAGGGAGAGTGCTACTATCTTAGGGTTCTCCTGAACCATGTGGCAGTGCAACCTCCTTTGAGTCTCTAAGGACCGTTGATGGTGACATTTTACCCACCTTTCGTGAAGCTGCGAAAGAAGGGGCCTAATCGAAGAGGACAATACGTTGGATGAGAGTCTTGTTGAGGCAACCGATGGATGATGCCATATGCGTTGCAAAAGCTCTTTGCAACAATATTGGTGTTTTGTGAGCCCAAACATGTGTGTTCGAACTATGGGAGAAACACAAAGATGCAATGTCGGAGGACTATAAGCGCAATAATCAACCAACTTCATGGTGGAGCAGATGGTCCTCATTGATATTCGAAACTTGCTACAATCAATGGGGAAGGATATAAGTAAATACCCACTTCCTAAAATTGATGACACATGTGATGCCTCTTGTGATATTCCAAGAGAGATTTTCGAGGAGGCCAATGTTGAGGCAAACAAGGATGATATGGCTCTATCAAACACCCTTAACGAGGAGCAACGGGCTGCTTACGATGAGATTATATCCTCGATTGATACCGGACACGGGGTCTCTTCTTTGTGGATGGACCTGGTGGGACCGAAAAGACTTATCTATATAGAGCACTTCTTGCTTCTATATGTAGTCGAGAAAAGATTGCTTTGTGGCAACGCTACATCCGGTGTTGCAGCATCAATAATGCCTGGTGGTAGAACCGCCCACTCGCGCTTGAAGGTTCCCTCACCGTTGATGATGGGAGCACCCGCACCTTCACGAAACAGTGAGTGGTACCGTAAGCTACTTGACTGCATCCCTTATTATTTGGGATGAGGTGACAATGATGAAGAGGCAAGGTGTCGAGGCGCTAGACAAAAGTCTACGTGATATAATGGACCGACCTGAGCTACCATTCGGAGGAAAGACCATGGTGTTCGGTGGAGATTTTAGACAGGTTCTTCCTGTTGTTCGAAGAGGGTCAAGGGCTCAGGTGGTCGGTGCCTCGCTGCGGATGTCATACCTTTGGGATTGCATGCGACATCTAAAATTGGTGTGCAACATGAGGGCAAAGAGTGACCCGTGGTTTGCAGAATACCTGCTGCGCGTCGGTGGCGGTACTGATGAGGCGAATGGCGATGATGAAATTCGTCTTCCTCATGATATATGCATACCACACACCGGGGAAGATAGTGACCTTGATACTCTAATTGATTGCATATTTCCTAACTTCAATGCAAATATGTCAAGCAAAGATTATATCACCTCTCGAGCGATATTATCAGCGCGGAATAACTGTGTAGATATGATTAATATGAAGATGATAGATCGTTTCCACGGGGATGAGATGGTGTACCATAGCTTTGACCGTGCGGTGGATGATCCGTACAACTACTATCCTGAAGAATTCCTTAACACTTTGACACCTAATGGTCTACCACCACATGTGTTAAAACTAAAGATTGGATGTCCGGTCATATTGCTTAGGAACATTGACCCCGCCAATGGACTTTGTAATGGTACCGGGCTTATCATACGCGGGGGGAGGGGGGGTCCAAAAGAATACCATAGATGCAGAAATTATGTTGGGACAACATGTCGGAAAGAGGGCTTTTCTGCCTCGCATACCCTTATGCCCTTCAGATGAAGAGATGTTCTCTTTTCAATTTAAGAGAAAACAATTCCCTATTCGGCTCAGCTTCGCAATGACCATTAACAAGGCACAAGGGCAGACTATCCCTAATGTCGGGGTATACTTGCCAGAACCAGTGTTCTCGCACGGCCAATTGTACGTAGCGCTATCAAGAGCCACGTCAAGATCAAACATTAAGATCCTGACCGTGCCGCCTACTGAGAAGGACAGGAGCAAGGGGAAGGGAAAGAAGAAACCAATAAAGGATATATTCACAAAGAATATCGTATATAAAGAGGTTCTGACTTCATAAAAAAGGTAATGCGTCGATACATAGATACGTAAGTTCTTTTGAAACGTCCCATATAATGATATAATAGCTATATTATTTTTATTATAATATAATGAATTGCTAACCGTTCATTTCTATATTTCAGAAGTTTGTCCGGTTTTCGTGTTCTACAACTAATGTCGGCTTGGAATAATGGGCAAGTCACACAGATCAACTCGGTAAGCAAAAATGTTATTTCTGTCAATGATTTATTTATACAATAATGCTACTGATTGTTCTTTCTGGTTCTATATTTGACTATGTGTAGGATGGATGAAGAATACGAAATGACCTCGTGATCAAACTATTGTCATGCAACGACAATTCAAGAAAAGTGTCAATTCCTAAAGAAATTTAAGCTTGTCTTTTGCGTATAGTAAACATGAAGTAATCAGACTAGAGTTATATTTTAGTTATCTACCTTTCTTGAAGATTTATGTAATATGATTGGAATCAACATTGTAAAACACACTCATGTTTACGTTATCGTGAAATTTAGTGTTCCCGTTGCAACGCACGGGCGCTTACCTAGTAGAAACCCATAAAGCTCACGATCATTTTGCAGGACGCATAAGAACTGAACCAACATACTGAATGCGAGCAAACGTTCAGTTGGGATCACAATTCACAGAACACACTTGATTCACAAAATGAGTCGACACAGGACGATACTTTCAGCGAGTGAAAAGGGAAGCTGACGGTGTTTCCCAGTGTGTTCATACTGTTCACAGAGATATTTATTTTCTTGTTATTTTTTTGAGGGACTGTAGGGGTCGTACAGGGATTTTATTATAAATAAAAACAGTGGTACAAGAACAGTACAAGAGAGATTTATCTTCTTGTTATTCCTGCTCTCCAAGGTACAGTGGAGTATTAGACTTTCGCTCGAGGCAAATGGTTCCTGCAAGTTCTATCTGTGCATGCACAAGCTGAACCAGAGATCCAATTTTACTTACTTTTCTAGAAACTCTTCAATTGTTCACCACAGTTCCACAGAACTTTTTTTCTTTGAAGGATTCGAAACTGAGCTGAACCATAGCCACCACCCTGCTATCATCCCCCGATGCTAGTTTACTGAAACGAACAATGGTTCACCGTCAGCAGCGCCTGCTGCAGCAGCCTTGAGCCTTGTTCCATCCATTCAGACAGGAAATCAGAGTGCCGAAACCACACTGGTGACTGACGAATCGTTCAGGAAAGTGAGTTAACACAAGCAGAGACCGGAGGATCTTTGCATTCAGTTCTGTCATAAGCAGAGCTCCAGCAACAGGCTCCAGGTACAGAGATGTCAGCTTCCCGCATGGAGGAAGTCGTCATAATGTAACTAGATGTTGAGCCAGCATAAATTTATGATCTATCTATAGAAGACATTCAGCATAATGTAACTGCAATTCTTTCATTTAGTAACACTCTTCTTTTGGAGGGCCCAGGTGTGTTTAAAATGAATGGAATGCAAACGTTTCTGGATTTCATCACAAACAGGGATACTACAGCACATCACAGATCAAGTTGGTCAGTGCAGGGTATAGCACTTGACAGCTTACAATATATGAAATTGCAATGCATTCATTTAGTAACGCTGGAATGCACACATTTCCGGATTTCATCAAAAACAATCACAGATCAAGTAGGACAGTGTAAGGAATAACACTTGACAGATTACATTGAAGCTCGATATAACATGGGGCCAACGATCAAGCTAAAAAGTTTTAAGGCAAACTCCTGACAAAAAAAAACTTAAAGGCCACCTAATTAAGGTTTGACTGATGCAAAAAGTGTTGTCCTACCATAGATCTCATCTAGTATTTTACCATTACCACTACCCAGTTTTCCCTTGCCCGAGAACCTCGACATGAGCACCTTAGGTTTATCATGCACTTGAGCCACCTGCACTTGGTTCCTCGCTTGAACAGGCTGCCTTGAATGCTGCAACAATTTATAGATTTTGATGAGTAATCAAATTTTTTTTGCTTAATGAACAATTATTCCTCACCAACAAAACAATACTACCTCTAGTCCCTTTTATAAGGCGAACACGCAAAACAAGATTCAAACTTCATAATATTTGACCAATAATTTAGCAAGTAATTTTAACTAGTACGATACAAACTTGATATGGTTAGATTAAGGATCAAATATACTATCCAATGATCATAATTTTATTTTTGTTTAAATAATACATACTAAATGAATGGTCAACTTGTAATTTGGGTGACCGTGCCATGTTTGACTACGCCTTATAAAAGGGACCGGAGGTAGTAGTAAATTATTATTCACAACAACATCAAGCAGCCAGGGCACTGGAACTGGATGTTCAAAAAAAAATGGCACTCAACTGATTTTGCCCAACCAACTGATGAACAGATCATCTTCACACTTGAGTCAAACATGACTGAGTATCAGACTATGAGTATACCACAAAGCCATAGAATAGATAACATTCAGGTAACCAGTGACCAAACAGATAGTGATCATTCAAATCAAACAAATGGAATGTTTTGCGAGTAACAATTAAATTACTAGTTCATTTCTCTATGGGCAGCAAACAAGCACGCTCTCATCCTGTGCAACAACCAAATCAACAAAACAAAACTCAACACAACTGCCAGAAATGAAATGTGCCCAGCTTTATGTGGCAACTTCAGGCTCCTGGTTAAAATATTTTACCACCCAGTGATCTGAGCTGAACATGCTCATAGACATTTTACTTTATCGGCAAAGCATCAGAGCACTCATTCATACAGGTGTTTTGCAGCATCAGAAAAAGAGAAAGCAGGGGTAGGTTCACCAGTGATAGAGCACTTAATCCTTTAAACTGAAACAGAGTGTGACATGTATGCAGTCTCTCAAGAGTTGAAAGTAAGACGACAGTTGATATGCATTGCTATTCCTGACCATATCAGTATCTCTATGTTTTCATGAGTAGCAGTAAAGCATGTGCCACAGTAGATAAAATTCTGGTAAGTGGCTAAGTGACAACCAAACAAACAAACTACTAGTTAGGATTTCTATGGTCAGCTAATAAGCACCACTCTCATGTAGTCCTGTGCAATAACCAAAGCAAAAATAGAAACCAAAAAGGTAAAACAAAATTCAAGGCAACTGTTGAAATGGACTGCATGCAAGCAACAAGATTAGTGCTCAGTACTAAGCGGCGGATTCGCAACTCACAAGCAACAGGCTCCTAGTTAAAACTTTTTACCATGATGTAAGGTGAGTTGAACTTGCTCACATAGAGATCTTAATTCCTTACTGCCAAAGCATTAGAGCACTTAGCCACACCCAAGCATATGAATTATACCAACGCGAACGAATTCTACAGCATCAGAATGAGAAAGCAGGGTAGGTTCCCCAGTGACAGAATACTTCACTGTTCTGGATTTTGTAAACTAAAACAGAGTTTGGTATGCTATATGCAGTCCCTCATGAAATGAAACTTAAACGACAGTTGATATGTACTGTTATTCCTGATTATATCAGTATTGCTAATTTTTGCTAACTATTTCAGTATTACTGCCTGTAGTTTGCCTGTAGACATGGCCTCAGGCACAAGCTCAACCCTGATGACCTATCCCCCTAGAATGCTAATACTGTTTATCATACTTCCGTTGCTACTACCAACACCAAATTTTCGATTGCTAAGAAAACCTCTGGTCAGCATAGAGACCTTAATTCCTTACTGCCAAAGCATCATGTTAGGTGAGTTGAACTTGCTTACATAGAGACCTTAATTCCTTACTGCCAAAGCATTAGAGCACACAAGCATATGAATTATACCAACGCAAACGTATGCAGTCTCTCATGAACTGAAACTTAAACGACAGTTGATATGTTATTCCTTATTATATCAGCATTGCTATTTTTTACTAACCATTTCAGTACTACTGCCTGTAGTTTGCCTGTAGACATGGCCTCAGGCACAAGCTCAACCCTGATGACCTATGCCCCTAGGAAGTTAATACTGTTTATCACTTCCATTGGTACTACCAACACCAAATTTTCGATTGCTAAGAAAACCTCTGGTCAGCACCTTAGGTCTGTTCAGCAGTTGAAGCTCCTGCACTCGGGCCCTCTCTTGTGGTGGCCACTAGTAACACTGCAGAATAAACAGATTTCAAAATAAATGTCAGCACGCTGAGAGATCAACCTCTCCTCATTGACTCTTTAAGTAAAGAAAAACACACATCCATTTTTTTTTGGGATAAATCATCATCCATACTTCTACGTTGATTAGTGACAGTGTGACACATCACATCTAAGGAGCAATGTACCTGGTGTGTAGAAGCTCATGAATGGAACGACGGTGTGAGTTGTGCCCTCATATACCTTCTTCACCTCATAGGTCTTTACATCAATTGTATAGACCTCATCGCCTGTCCTCATGAAAACGATACCGACACCAGAGCCGATCACAACAAGTTTAGCATCTACGACGACATTAACAGGGAACACTGTCTTAAGTTCAATGACTCTTCTTTCCCATTTAGCATCTACTCCATGAGTATCCTTGGTTGACCACAGGTAGAGTTTGGAGTCATCTTTGTGGACGAGACCCAGTCCACCATCCTCCGTGGTTGTAAGCAGAGAGTTGCACAGAGTCCTCGGCCATACAAATGGTAGTAGAATCAACGACACTTGACACAATTCCAAATCATACTTGAGAGCTGCGATTCCCATCACATTCCTAAAGTAGAGAGAGTTCCCCACAATAGGCACTGCCCGTCCCGAATTCGTCGAAGTAATTTCGCGGAAAGCAGACTGGCTCACTCCAGGCACTAGCATCGGATGAGTAGGTGTAGACCCAGACGGCGAAGTCATTGGCATATCTGTTGCTGCACACAAGAACAACGACAAAGGGTCCCTGGTGGCAATCAAGGTGGTCGCAGGGGCCGGCAGCGGAGCAGAGAACTGCAGCGGTCCAGGTGTCCGGCTTCTTCTTCTGCGGGAAGGGAAGCAGCCGCAGCTTATCCGTGATGGGGTCCCAGACCACGAGGACGCTGCCCCTCTCGCGGAGGACACGGCCGTGGCGGGCATCCAGCACGCGCTTGCCCCGGAAGCCAGTGCGCGGGGAGGGGAAGGCGATCCTGGGAACGAATCTGGACAGGTCCCTGCCGTCGAGGAGGCTGCAGTTGCAGAGCATCCCCAGCATCGGGGCGCGGCGGTGGAACTCACGGAAGCGGCGCCGGAAGCCGGGCTCGGAGACGAGGCGGCACCAGCGCGTGCAGACGAGCCCGGCGCGCACGAGCCACGCGGGGTTCTCGGGCGGGAAGCGGAGCAGCACCTCCTCCAAGAGCTCATCCGGCAGCGGCGGTGGCGGCGGGGGCATGGCGGTCGCGCTGCAAACCAGGCGCGGCGGGTGGTGGAGCTAGGGTTCTGCTGTTGGATTTGGGGAAGGGGAATGAAATCGCGCAAAAACAGAGCGAGCGAGAGGAGGACGGAGGTGAAGAAGAGAGAGCGTCGGACACTCTCCCAGATGGGCTCCATATCCGAATGTGTATGGGCTGTGTATCTGATGGCTAGCGTGGTAGGCCCATTATCCCAACTGAGATCGGATATGGCCCATGGCTTAACCTGAACTATGTTTTTTTTTTTTTGTTTGATCCGACACTGACTGAGCTGAAAACCATAGCTCAGTGATAACACCAGAAAGATTAAACGTCACGGGTGTTTCTTTAGACAAACTCAGAACTCACATGCATGTCTCGTCATGATCTTTCTCACCGTGTCTCACTAACATGTAACATCAACCAGTGTATCATCGGTTGTGGCAAGGTCATTTAATTCCTTGCTTACTTTGCAGAATACTACATTACTAGTAGCTAGTTAAACCTATCTTCATTAGTAGTTGACAGAATACAGATTATTCGGGATGTGAAACTTATCTTGCAATCAGGCAAAAACAATACACTGAATTGCTTCAAAAAAACAATACATTGAAAACCCTGCAGAAGTGCAGAAAAGAGTTTAAACGGACAACTTCATGACCAAAGTTCTTAGGAATACCACAGCTCACATGTAACAGGAGAATTAAACATCATTATCACGATCTCTCTCACAGTGGTTCACTAGCAGCATCCAGCGTATTGTTTGTGTGGCATGGCCATTTCTTTCAACGTGCCGTGCTTGCTTTGCAGCTGAATTCCAGTTAGGGACAGTGGCTGGGATAGAAACCAAGCAGGGCACTGGATGTTCAGAAACATAGCACTCAGCTGATTTCGCCCAACCAACTGATGAACAGACCATCTTCACTCTTCAGTCAAACATATGACTTGAGTATCTAAGCCATAAATAGATAACATTCCGGTAACCGGTGACCAAACAGATAGTGATCATTCAAATAAAACAAATGAAATGTTTTGCAAGTAACAAATGAATTACTAGTTAGGATTTCTGTGGTTATCTAATATGCATCACTCTCATGTAGTCCTGTGCAATAACCAAAGCAGAAATAGAAACCAACCAAACAAACAAAATTCAACATAACTATTGAAATGAAATGCCCGCAACCAACAATACTAGTGCTCAGTATTAAGTGGTGACTTCACAGCTTACAAGCAACAGGCTCCTAGTTAAAACTTTTTACCACAGAGCACTTAGCCACACCCACACACATGAATTCTGCAGCAGCAGAAAGAGAAAACAGGGTTATATTCACCAGTGACAGATTACTTCATTGTTTGGATGCTTTAAACGGAAACAGAGTCCAGTATGCAGCAATATGCAAGGATGGCAGTAAGATTTTGCCGCCCTTGCTGTCAAAATTCAGTTAGGAATTATTCAAACAATATTCCAATAAGGAATAGTGGCTAGGACAGAAAACCACCAGGGCACCTGATGTTCAGAAAAATGGCATTCAGCTAGTTTCACACAACCAACTGATGAGCAGATCATCTTTAATTCGTTATTGTTCTCGCATGAATATAATGCATTCAGATACCAACACCTGGATCATGCTGTCCTGGACATATGTTCCTGAATCTTTCATCTCTCAGCAATCTTGCTGACCTATCAGTCTCTGCATGTTTACACATTATTCTCTTGCTGTCCAAGCCTCATGTTTAGGAACAGGCTAATCCACCCATTATTGATTTCTCTCTATTTTCTCCATGTTTTGAACCTTTATTAGAAAAATGACTGAGCAGCAGTGAAACAAGTGAAGCATTGCCACAAAAAATATTCAGGAGTGGTAACCAAAAGCATACTGGCCAAACAAATGAAATGTGTCACAAGTAACAAATGAATTACTAGTTAAGATTTCTATCGTCAGCTAATAAGCACCACACTTAGCCACACATATAAATTCAGGGTAGGTTCGACAGAATACTTCACTGCTGAGAGGGTTTTTTTTTTTTTTTTTTTTTTTTTTTTTTTTTTGAGATTCACTGCTCGGAGCTTGATTTGCAGTCTCTCATGAACTTACTAAGATGATGGTTGATAAGTACTGATGTTCCTGATTATATCAGTATTGCTACTTTTTGCTAACTATTTCAGTATTTTTGCCTGTAGAGAAGGCGTCAGGACAAGCTCAACCCAAGTGACCTGTCCCCCTATAAAGCTAATACTATTTATAACTTCCATTGCTACTACCAACACCAAATTTTCCATTGCCAAGAAAACCTCTGATCAGCAACTTAGGTCTGTTCAGTAGTTGAAGCGCCAGCACTCGGTCCCTCACCTGTGGTGGCCACTCGTAACACTGCAGAAAATACACAAATTTCAAATTAAATGTCAGCAGGCTGAGACATCAACCTCCCCTCATTGACTCTTATGTACAGAAAAACACACATTCATTTTTTTTTTGGTCATAAATCATCATCCATACTTCTAAATCGATGAGTGACAATGTGACACATCATATCTATGAACCGATGTACCTGGAGTGTAGAAGCTCATGTACGGAAGGATGGAGTGAATTGTGCGCTCATATACCTTCTTCATCACCTTATAGCTCTTCAGATCAATTGTATACACCTCATTGCCCGTCCTCATGAAAATGATACCAGTACTACAGCCAGCCATACCAAGTTTGGTTACATCAACGTCAACAGGGAACACTGTCTTAAGTTCAATGACTCTCCTTTCCCATTTAGCATCTACTTCATGAGTATCCTTTCTTGACCACATGTAAAGTTTGGAGTCAACTTTGTTGACAAGCCCTAGTCCACCATCCTCCGTGGATGTAAGCAGAGAGTCCCGAAGTTCTTAGGAATACCACAGCTCACATGTAACAGGAGCATTAAACATCGTTATCACGATCTTTCTCACAGTGGTTCACTAGCAGCATCCACTGTATTGTTTGTGTGGCATGGCCATTTCTTCCAACGTGCCGAGCTTGCTTTGCAGCTGAATTCCAGTTAGGTACGGTGGCTGGGATAGAAACCAAGCAGGGCACGGGATGTTCAGAAAACATGGCACTCAGCTGATTTCGCCCAACCAACTTATGAACACATCATCTTCACTCTTCAGTCAAACAAATGATTTGAGTATCAGTATACCACAAAGCCAAAAAAAGATACATTTCCGGTAACCGGTGGCCAAACAAATAGTGATAATTCAAATCAAACAAATGAAATGTTTTGCAAGTAACAAATAAATTACTAGTTCATACATCTATGGTCAGCAAATAAGCATCGCTCTCATCCTGTGCAAGAACCAAATCTAATTTAAGTGAATTGAATTCGAACATATATCACAAAAGGCATCACTTTGCAGCGGTGATTTGATTATGGATTTGCGTGACCCGAGAATTCTCGCTGTAGCAGCTGCCAAACGTCGTCTTCTGGAGGCAGAGTATGATGGTTATGCTACTACAGATGCTGCTAGTGCTGCATTCTGCCGTTCAGCTGCACTTCCTGATCTTATTTCCCTTTATTAGCTGAAGCGATGTATGAATATTACTCCTCCAATTCCAGATCTTATTCCTAATATTATGTCTAGATACATGATAAAAATTGTGTATCTAAAAACTCAAAAACCATTTGCAATTTGGAACATAGGGAGTAGCTATTTCCGGACAGTTTTCTTTTTGGATTGAAGGGCAATGCTGTTATATATTTTACAGTTGTCTCACAGGTCACAACTTGTTTGTGGAAGGAAAAACAGTGCTTTTAGTTGGTTAAATACTTAGAGTATGAAAATTGTTAATTTTCACAACAAATCCCCCTTCTGCTCTGCTCCTAGTCTGAACACCTTATCTCTCCTCCAGTATTTATTTAATGTCAAGTAATAGATTTTGAGTATATTAAGGTAGACTACCTCAAATCCTACTTGTTTTTGCAGTTAATGGCGCTGTTGCTTCTAAGGCATGCACCGCCTATGTCAGACAACGAAGGAAATGATGATGATACTTCTACCATGTTATCAGTGAGTGTTGTAGGCTTCATTTTTACTGGGATGTTAGTGATCCAGATAGTGCTTCGTGCTGACTCAATCCTTTGCAGCATTTTCTGCTGCGAGCTGCTAGGTTTCTGCCGCCGTGCTACATTATGGCATGGATATTGCATCGCAGTCGACAAAGACAGGTACCTAATCTGATGCAACCTTGAAGTGATAATGTATTTGGTTATGAAAAAAATTGGTTTGAAATCATCATTGTAATAATGTACGCATCCTTTTGAACCAATTGCAAAAATATTTCTTTGGCCTAGGAAGATCACCATAGCATTCAACTTTAGCTGGTTTTCCTTTTGAAACAATAGTAATCAAATATTTCTTTGGCCTAGGAAGATCACCATAGCATCGAACTTTAGTTGGGTTTCCTTTTGTACCAATTGTAAGCAAATATTTCTTTGGCCTAGCAAGATCATGATAGCATTGAACTTTAGCTGGGTTTCCTTTTGTACCAATTGTAAGCAAATACTTCTTTGGCCTAGGAAGCTCACGATAGCATTGAACTTTAGCTGGGTTTCCTTTTGTACCAATTGTAAACAAATATTTCTTTGGCATAGGAAGTTCACCATAGCATTGAACTTTAGCTGGGTTTCCTTTTGAACCAATTGCAAACAAATATTTCTTTGGCAATGGAAGATCACCATAGCATTGAACTTTAGCTGGTTTTCCTTTGAAAACAGTTGCAAACAAATATTTCTGGGTAGTTAGATAAAACAATCTATAGCGACTAGTCCTAAACTTTTGTCGCTGACATGGTACACCATCCAAGTTACCGATGCCCTTTCCTTTGTCGGCAGGAAGAAGCTAGCAGAGGTCGCCTTCATCCTACAGTCGGCCACGGGCCGCGCCCTCCAGTTTGCCCTCAGTAGTTGCTCACGACTACTGACCATACTTCTCTGGTTCGTTTGCGTTGATGATGCCTTGTTGTGCATCATACTGACTCACAAAGGTTAAAGCTTAAGCCTGGGCTTGTGCTTCCCGTGGTCAATCTGGGTGTCAGTGTCATCCACAGTTTCGTTGCACCTGAAATTCTGCACTTTGTATCAGACCTTGTGTAATTCGAGAATACCAAATTTAATATAAATTCATTGTCAATGCATCTTTTCTCCCCCTTACCGTGGCATGAATATTAACTGTTGTATGTACTGTGATGTACAGTCTTTCGTAATACTATTCATTTTATATTATGGTTGTGGCCTTGTTTAGTTCACAATTCATACCCCCAAATTTTACTATGCAAAAAGAAGATTCTTCATCACATCAAAATGTCGGCAAATGCATGGAGTACTAAATGTAGATGAAATTAAAAACTAATTGCACAGTTTTATTGTACTTTACAAGACGGACATTTTGAGTCTAATTAATTAATTTTTGGACAATTATTAGCACTAAAAAACAAAGCTGCTACAGTGTTCCGACCGGAACACTGTAGCAGCAGGCGCCGATTCGGGTTCCCGAAATCGGGAACTAAACGAGGCCTGTGATAGATGTTGACGATGTGGTCCATTGAAATTGAAACCTGCAGTTGAAAATATAATATGTTTATCGTGGGAAGCAACTCCACCAAATTGAGTATATATTTTACATCGCCCAGATCACAACTCCTGAACTGTTGTGAACCTCACTGGCCACAATTAGAGCGCGGCAGTCTCAGATGGGGTCTTCCCTAGGGTCTAGTAATAATGATTTTATAAAAATAATGCTTGTCCATTTGATATATGTATGCATTATAATTTATAAAAATAATGCTTGCCCAACTGTTTTTATAAAAATAATGTTTTTCACCGTTGTCTAGTAATATATACAAATCCTTGGTGAATACACTTTCCATCGTGTTTTCATTAAAGCGGTGGTGAAAATGGTGTTGCCAGAAACCATTTGCATATCAGTGTAGGGAATGCTTGTCAATTTGATATATGTATGCATTATAATTTATGCTGAGACACATATAAATATATGCAAGTTCATTGTACTCACTCCGTACTAAAAAAGTCATTTTAGATATATAAGGATGGGTCAAACATTGAGAATATAAATTATTGAGTTTAGAAATATGAAAGCCATATGAATAGATTTGTCTTAAAAAAATACTTTAATAAAAATATACATATATCACTTTCAGTAATTATTTTTATAAAAACAAGAAGTCAAAGTTAAACTTTGGAGACTCAGCAGCTGCCCAATGCAATTTACTAAGCAAAAGGACCAGAAATGGCCCACATCGTTATCATCAGCAACTATCATTAGTCGCAGCAAAAAGGCGATATATGGTGGTATTTTCGAACTAACGTTCCACTAAATACATAATCCCTCCGTGTGTTTCTTAAGTGCCATATTTGATCTGGGTGCACAGAACAAGGGGAAAAATAAATGTGAGTATTATGCTTCGTACTTAGCTCATGACTCTATCTTTGTCTCTGCAATTTAATAAGCATGACATGCATGCGGACTTCATGTTCATTGGCTGCATGCATGCGGACTTAATTGCTATGAAGAAACCGAGGCATACAGACCAAAATGCGACATTTAGTTGCAACTTTCTTCTAAAACTAAATACGACATTTAAAAAAATGGAGGGAATACATTAGAGATATGAAGGCGCGCCGCATAGGCGGCCTCTTAAGGTGTCCACGTAAGCTTCATTCAGCTGGTGCGTTAGATAGAAATTCCACGGCCAGATGCAATTGCTCACCACTGGCCATCCTTTCCGCATGCATACAAACAATACATTCAATGCAGTGGATGAGAAATTGAATGAGCATACATGCAAACAGTGACAATGTTAAAATTGTAGCTGTCCTTCACATGCAGAAAATTAAATTAGAGGTGTCCTTTTCATGCATAAAAGTTACTACGACATGAGCATGCATGCATGCAACGACAATGTTCAAATTGCAGCTGTCCTTCACATGCAAAAAAAAAATGCTATAACATGAGAGGAATTTACAGTGCATGTGCCTTCTCCCATGAGAGGAATTTACAGAGAGGAATTTACAGCACATAGATTTTTGTGCATACACAAGATGAAGCAGGCCATCATAGCCATCAGCCTAGGTTCATGCAAGTGGATGAGCATGCCAGCAAGTGTATGCATTCAGTGAAGCTAGCATCTTTGCATGCATGCATGGGTAGGGTCATGCAAGTGGATGCATTTAATGAAGCATATACTCCTCCATGCATAGCCGCAACGCGATAGAGAGGCCTCCTGCATTTTTACCATGCAGTAACAAGCAGCCAAGCATCATACCTAGCATGCAAGAATCAGCACAGGCACAAGCTATGTCCCACGGCAAGCACACTCGTACCTTGCATGCTAATTTGGCACCGTCCATCTGCATGCCGAGAACCTTCACCAGGGATGCTGCCCATCACTTCCACTGCTCTGCTACGCGCCGCACCGCTCTGCCTACCTCGCATTTACCTTCGCGTTGTAAAGCCCGCAAGCACGCACACACAGCAGCTGCAAGTTGCGCTCGCTAGCTGCCGCTCGAAGCACAGCGCCGCCATTAATGGTGGGGTGCCGAGCGTTGGCACAGCTCTGCTCCTCTGGCCTATAAAAGACGACGCCGAGCTACTCTCCTCCACCACCGAGCTCGCTGAGCCATACCATCACGTTGTCCAACTCCATCCTCGACAAATCGAGCTCCCTCTGTGTTTTCTCGAACTCCAAGCCGCTCCATTGATCTCCCTCTACAAGCGGTAATCTGCCGAGGTAGCCACCCTATTGAAATCCCCTCATCCTCCTCTCCATCCCCATGCTCTCGGTTTCGGGAACGATGGCCAGAATCGCCGTCGGGCGAAGCTCCAGGAGCTAGCCATGGCGGACGAGCTCACGAGCACGAACGTCGTACCTGTACTTCTGTGTTTTCCGTAGCCTCTTGCTAGCTTCTCTCTCTTCCTTCCCATGCATGTGCGTATGACGCGCGGGCCCTGAGCAGCACAGGCACAAGCACGCCTCTGGCAAATCAGGTAAACGAGTTCAGCTACCTCCTCCAAAAGCCCTTGTTTATTTATTCGGACAGACACCTTGCAAAATTTATATCTCCTCCATGCGACCTCGATTCCATCACTTCTTCTTTCTAAATTCATCTAAAATCATAACCTATCTCCCATAAAAATTTCATAATTTTTAGAGCTTATTTGTATTCATGTGATTATTTATTTGTGTTCGTTTGCTTGTCGCGTACGTTAGCCGATGAAGTGAACGAGCCGGGGAACGAGGACGCCAGAGGCGAGTACCGCGAGTTCGGCGCCAAGGACCCGGACTGCCAGCAGGAGTTTGCTGATCAGGACGCCGACGGAGGCAAGTCCAGCCTATTCACGTGACGTGAGACGAGTGAATGACCGAGGCCACACGGAGATGTCGAGTACGATCGCAGGGGTGAACACGGAGGACTGACATGAGCGTAGAAAAGAGGGAGAAAGGAAGCATGGGTGAACAAGACCAGATGTGACCCAACGGGGTGAATATGACACAACGATCGTAAGCAGAGCGATGGGACAGGTGTCATAGGATTCCTGACCTGTTTTCTTCAGCGATTAAACTCCAGCTTTTCTTTTGTTTTTCTCTTTCTTTTTTTCCTTCAACTCAGCATATACAAGCCTTTCATATGGATTCGGACCCCAATAACTTCTTCATCCTTTTTAAGTGCGTTACTCCATCAGCCAATTGTGGATTTTCCATTAGGACACAATGTTATTTCTAAAAAATTATTTTGTTCTAAGCAAAGGTACCAGTATAACCCCGCAATGAATCCTGATCAAAGACCTCGATACCAGCGTGTGCCGAGCAACACACCAATGTGACAGCTGTTCCACAGGGGGCTCTCGGTTTCGTCGCGGCCCCGTGTTGTACTGCTTACATTTTTCACCTATTATGTTATCCCACGCAAAGTAATGCTTTGGCTCTAGCGGAGTTAGCTGTTTGAGCTCCCCACTTCAATAGTTTTATGTACACGTCCTTTCGCCTAAGGGGAGTGAATCCTGATTCGCTTTTTTGTTGTACTTTGCTATAGTCTTTACTCTTTCCATCTATAATGTAATCCCACCCAGTGTTCTGCTTTGAATCTCAATGTGTTAGTTGCTCGGGCCCAGCTCCATCAAACACTTGTTTACACTAACGTGGTATTAATTTGCTAGCATAGAATAGGCATTATGTAATGACAACCAACCTCTATGTTCTTTTACAATAATGTAATGGAAAAAGACATGTTAGCTTTCCTTCTCATATTTTCCCAACATTTCATGTACTTCCATTATCGTATTTCCTAAGATTTCCTATACCAAACACATCACCCGCAGCGAAGCGCGGGCAGCAGTGGCTAGTTGTTATTACCGAGAAGAATCAAACTCTACAAACAGTCAGTGTGTATATAAATTCATAGACGCGTAGAGCACGAACCATCTCCACATACACATCGATCTGCAGGTAGGCACATACTTTTTGCTAGTTGTTGCGTACATAAATATTTTCTTTTAAATATTTTGGTGGCCCAATTGCTTGCCTGACTAAGGGCACTCCTAATGCACAAACTATGGATAGTTTCTATGATCTAGAACACTGTGTCAAGAAACCATCTTCTACAATGCATTATTTTTTCCTTGGGTCTATCAAATTCTTCACCCTTATTTCCTCCAGATCCTCTGCTCCTCCTTTTTCTGCCTCCCCACCATCCACTACACAGGGACGATGAGGCCATGTCGAGGCAACCTCTTCAGAAAGGTGACCTCCACTGGGCCAATCTCCGCTTAGCGAGTTCTACATGCGAGCTCCGTTGGGCGGACTGGAGCTCCGCACGTGACCTCGGACAAGTTCTCGCACGCGACATCAGACGAGTTCTGGGGGAGCGTCCGCGAGTTCCGCACGCGACATCCGTCGGGCGGCCACGCGACCTCCCTATTCCCTAGATGGCCACACGAGATGCCCATGCTTCTTGGTTCACTGCGTTCCCTCAACATCTCCATGGCGAAGGCACAATTATCTGAGATGCGTTCCCTCAGCATTAAGGTCCGTGGTGAGCTCATGCTTCGCAGTGCTGCTGCCGCTCTGTTCGGTCCCGCTGTCGCACGCTTGGTTTTGCCCCATGGCGCGAACAATGCCAAGCTACTTGGCCCGCACATGAACGCCCTGCCCGCGCCGCTGTCGTCCTCGCCTCACTGACTGTGCCACCAAACCGTCAAGCAGCTCACACGTGCGCCACTCCAATGACCAAAACACCTTGACGCCAAAAACCGAGCCCCTCCGCATATCAAATTCGGCTAGCTCAAAGCCTCCTAGTTCAATTCCTTGCACCACTGGGTACCTATGGAAGTCGCCTAGCTAATGAAACTGTAGCAAGAGTCAGTCGTGCCCTGTCGTCAACACATTTTGGAAATTCATCACCACCTTTGGTCAGTCCTTGCAGGAACCCAAATCGATTTGGGGTAAGCCTCAATTTCTCAATATCTTTCCAACTCCTTGTTACCATCGCCCGCTTGCAGAATCAACCTAGGGAGCCATATCAATGCCGTGACAAACCATTTCCAATCCCGAACTACCGCCTCCCCACTGCTCGCATGCGCACGTGGCCAGCTTGTCTTGGACCTCCTGTGCCCCACCTGATCTAGGGGCTGGGGTAGGGGCATGCTGGCGGAGCAGCTGCTGGGCGCAACTGGGGCAGAGGCTTCAGTCGGAGCCGCACGGGCAAGCTGCACTGGGGTAGGGCACTGCTGGCAGAGCTGCACAGGGGCAGGGGCCTATCGACAACGGAGCTGTGCAGGGGCAGGGGCATGGCCGGAGAGGCGGGAGGTCTAGGAGCCGCAACTCCATGTCCGTTGCGGCGCCATCTAGGGCGGTCACCGGGGTCATCTGCCAACCTGCCAGCCACGGGAGGTAAACGGGTGAAGACCTACCACTTAGGAACAGGGCCCATTGTTAGTTGTCCAAGTCAGCATAAAAGTCCACCTTAGCACGCCACCGTGGCAAAACTACCCTATAAAACCGCCATAGGGTGTTATTTGAACAGTTATGCAAATGTGACGGGCCAAGGTTAAATATCTTGTTTTGTAGGTTAGGGGATAAAGTAGTCGAGTAGCAATAGGTGAGGGGGTTATTTAGACTTTTTGCACTTTCAAATGTTTGCTGCTCGGTTGGCATATAGTGCATTGGACTAAGACATCAGCATAGTATGAAAGTATGATAGCATTAGTTCAAAACAACATGTTATTTTCCTATTGATTATGTCAACATTGCTCGATTATTAATTCTTATTGTATTAAAACAGTTTCATCAGAGAGACAAACTCTACGTGATCATGGCTACCCCTGACTACCCTGCTGAATGGGAGACGAATGATTTTTCCAGTGCTGGTGGCATGCTGGTTACTGAGTTTCTTACCTACCTCCGAACGTACAGGCGTGATATAACAATTATTGATCGACAGAACATAAGGGATTCTCCAGACGGCAGCCTCCCTAACGAAAGTTGTGAAGAAGGAACCAAAAGTTTTTCTTTCCTCTTCCAGACGGACGATGGTCCGGCAAGGGTTGCACCAAGAGTTCGTCAGTTCTAGCAACACCGTTATACCTTTTTATGCCTTGATATATCCAAGGCAGGCAAAAATGAATAATGTGTGTGAGTGTGACATCTGAAGTTCAATCCTTTTGTGATTGATTTCATATATATGTGCACGTATCTATGATGAATCTATAGAGTAGTGTACTGCTACTCAATATATATAATAATAAACAATGAGATGTCTTATGTTGACGAGTAACGTATGTGCTGTGAAGTATTTGCATATATTCCTTTTACACACAATTACTTGATGAGAAACACATTTGAGGGTCGTTCCTAATATTGACATCAAACATTTTATGGATCAATGCCACCACGGATTTTGATCCAATTCTCATAGTGATGGACATCAGTGTTAAAAAATGAATGAGATGCATATAATATTAATTTATCAAGCACTAGTTATAACAATACTTATGGGTGTCACTGCTTGGTGCCTACATGCATGCACTCCACTTGTAATAAGAAATCCCCAAAAATTTTTATTATCAAATAATGCGTAAAAGTAATTTTTAATCCATACTCCAACTGTTTTGCTGTCTGATCGTCCTCGGCTGTGAGCCCGGCACCAAGGTGATGTTATGGTCACGGGTGCGAGAAGGCATCAGGCTATGTGGCTCAGCAAAGCATGGCCTCTAGTAGATTATCACTAGTGCACGCCTTTAAAGCCGGGCAACGTAACGTCGTATCCGCATGAAGAGGTCCGTACGTTAGACCACATAACATGCCAAGGATATATGTGGATGCACTCATCGTTAGCCACGGTCACCTTCATGCTGTTGTGAAAATCACAACTGCAGAGACTAGCCGCACATATATAGCATCCTCAGAGATGATGGAGTTATTGAGGGCGAGCAGAGTGGCATCGCCAAGATGAATGCACACGTGCATCTTCTCGCAGGTGTCTAAGCCTGGGCAAAAACCAAAATTGAGGAACCGAACCGAAAGAACCGGAACCAAAACCAAAAGAACCGAACGGTTCCTAACCTCGTTTAACTGAATTTTTAAGAACCTACCGGTTCCGATTTTTTAAGAACCGAATTTTTTCAAGAACCGAGGAACCGAGCCAAAACCGACCGAGAACTGAATGCCCAGGGCGACAGGTGTCAACACCCACAATCACGCATAGGTGTCAACACCCACAATCACGCATAGGATATTAGATTGAAGATTATAAGTTCGACTTAGCTTCGGATGCTGAGCGGGATGTCATCCTCGAGCGAGGATGGACTTTTTTTCAAGACCAGAGATATAGCCCGTTTTTCATTAAGTAGAAGAAAATAGTTAATAGACCTACACATAGTTAGTATAGAAGGATGAAAATAGTCAATAGACCTACACATAGTTAGTATAGAAGGATTTGTAGATAATTCATGGATTACCAACGAGATCCTCAACACAAACGAAAGTAAGAAACATGAGGGGTGGGGACCCTCCACCAGACAACCCTAGCAACTACGCCTAATACAACAAAAAAACTCAACACCTAAGGTAGCCAGCAGTGATCGGAGCCATAGATGATAACAACGGCAAAGCATCCGTCCAAACCAACAACCAGGACCTCGGCGGCAACGCGCCCGCCAGAAACGCGACTTCAGAAACCTAGAGCTCCTCCGAGTCACTAAGGCCAATGCCCCCAGGACCACGGGTGAGGAGGACTTACCTGTAGATACACCGGCGTCCAAGCATCCGCCCAAGCAACGAAGAACCCCTCAGTGGCAAAGCATCCACCAGAAACGCGACCTCGATGGCGAAGCATCCACCAGAAATCCCTCGGCGCCAAAGCATCCACCGAAACACCTCGGTGGCAAAGCATCCACCGGAAACGACCACGACTACGGCTACAACAAACACCAGCAGGACATGCCTAGGTGAAGAGAAACGTGAAGCACAATTAGGTGTAGCATGACGACCAAACGGACCACGCGGGGGGAGCGGCGCACAACAGGAGATTGTTCAACGACGCCTTCACGAAGGAGACGACGCCGAGGACACCATCGTCGCTGGCCTTAGAGAACTAAGGCGGGGCTTTCACCCAAAATCCATTGATAGGAGCATGAGACTTGAATAACGACGCCTCCAGGAAGGAAGTTGCGCCCAAAGGCGTCACCGTCATCCGCCCAACCACGGTCGGGCTGGGCTTTCGCCCAGAGCTCCATGCATCCAAATCACGGGGCACCGGGGGTCGCCGTTGTTGAACCGTGAGGGGCAGGCGTGCCTGCTCGACCGACATCAGCCTCGCCCCCATGACGCTGCCATCCACGCCACCACGGCGTTGATGACGCACCATCAGAGTAGCCGCCCACACCACCGAAGTGCAAGATGGCGTACCCGACTGGCAGCACCACCCATACCACCGCTCACCTGCACAGGCAGCCCCCACGAGCAGGCGGAGCCAACGGAGAGACACCGAACGCCGTCGTCGGAGCATGGTCACCGTTCGGCCCCCAGTGCCACCAGCCGCCAATAGACCCACCAGTACGCTATGCCATGGCCACCGGCGGTCCTCCATTGGGGGGGCGCTTGCAAGGGGGCGCGGATCCGGCCGGCCGCTACCTCGCCCCCTGTCCCCTAGGAACCCGGGCGCACAGCCCCCACCCAGCATGGCCAGGCGCCACCGAGGAAGAGGGTTGGGGCGTCACCACCGACCAGATCCAGCCCCGGGGCATGCGGATCCGGCCGGCCACCACCGTCCACGGTCAGCAGCCGCACCCCTAGGCCCGGCCGCCCACTGCAGAGCCGCCGCCGTCGACTTGGCCGAGCCATGGCCGCCAGCGGTCATCCAAGGAAGGGAGGAGCGGGAGGACGACCAGGCCCCACCAGGCACCGGATCTGGCCCACAGGAGGCCGGATCCGGCCGGCCACGAGCCGCCACCGCCGTCTGGTTGGAGAAGAATGGCGTGGTGGAGGGGGAGAGGAGCGCGGGGGTGGGAGGAGGGGCGCGCCGGGCACCAACCTGGGAGCCGCCGCTAGCCGCCGCCACCGCGAGCAAGGGCGGCGACGGCAGCCAGAGGAGAGGCCGGGGAGAGGGGGGCGCGGTGGCGAGTGACGGCGCCGCCCGTGTCGCCCTCAACGAGAGCGACGCGGGGCCGAGCGGTCTCCTTAGGTACGTAAATGTTTATTTTTTTTCTGTCGAAGCGAGGATGGAGTTGCACCATGCATGCTTTGTAGTAGTTTGTAGTCGTACGTACGAAGTGGCCTGCATGTCTCCAATGGATCCGCACTTGCATGTACCAAGATTGGCTAGAGCCTTGCTTCATCTTCACGTCATGGTGATGCATGTCCCTGCCGGTAGGCATCTTTACGTAAACTAGGTGGATTCCCCGCGCGTGGGTATGAAAGAAGAATATATAATTCATGACATGGACACCTTACATGAAGTAGTGGGCTATTTAGTGGGGACCGAGAAATAAAAGCTAAAATATATTAGTTAATTATGTAAGCTAAGAGAAGAATAATTTAATAGTATCAATATTAAGGAATTCACATATATGGGCAGGAAGCAAATCGCAGCATTAAACTGAAAATAGGGATGTGCATACGTGTAGAAGCTTCTTTGCTTACAGGCTAAAATTCTCAAGGTGACGGAGCACCGTAAGGTTGATATATACTGCAAATTCATATACATTATTTGATATGTATGATATGTATAAATAATTTCTAAAAGACGTGAATCAAACCATGTCAAATGATGTCTTTTAGCCATACCTGGAAAATTGTGCCACATAGCTGGATGGTTGAATAAATAATCTGCTATAAATATATCAGAACAAAACTTCCAAACAAATAACCATGTCGTCCGGTTCCATGTGCCCATATTGATTTTGGAATTGAATTTTATATCCATATATCACGTGTCAGCACGTTGTGCACTCATCGGTAACAAAAATAATAAGAAATTGATGGCTTAGCCATGATCAGTAGCAGCACAGCAGAAGATAACTTCTCGAATGAAATATGAACAGATACTACACCATGCATGACACCTGCATGGGTACAGAGAAAAAGAAAAGGAGCGATCTCGACGAAGACGACGGAACTGCATCAGTTTGTAGCCGCCAAGGATGTGTTGAATTGCTGATGTGTGCAGTTGTGAATTGCTCATGGAGGCCGAGAGTCAAGAGGCAAGGTGATCGTCATTGCCGTAAGTTGCATATATAAGTAGGAACAGACACAGAGAAGGGTGTCGTCTTTGGCTTCAATGACATGGGATACGAAAGGATCAAATTAGAGTATCAGACATGGCTAGTAGATGATAGTGGGCCATGTACGTCTCTTTGTCTTCGATCACTAAAGATAGACTTGATGGCGGCATTAGCGTTGCAGACTTAATGCATCAGTGTTGCATGGAGGTGGGATTCAATCGGTAACTGAAAATCGCTGATGTGGTGCAATGAGGAGGCAGAGAAATAGTTTAGTGGAGTTTATTTATATAAGAAGTATAGATGTAGATCGATCTGCGCCCTTCCTTCCGGCTTGCAATGGTGTTCGCGCGGGATGCCGGCCGTGTCGATGTTGGATTCTTTGGGCGTGACGGCGTTTGTCGGACAGAGCCACAGCAGGCTGCCGGCTCGTGGGACCATGATGAGCCGTCGTCGACGATGAGGGCCGGCACGAGCGTTGATGGCTTAGCGCAACAGCACGATGTGATGGCGATGATTTGCCGCTGCGGATATAACCATAAAGGAACATGTAGATATATCCAGAGACACATAAACATATTTTATCGAAACAAAAGTTGTCACTTAGCTTTTATTAGATCAATCGATCTTGTTTGCTAGTTGATGCATGACGCCGTACGTCCTCCTTTTTTGCCTGGTGATTGCACTGCCGAGGATAGCGTCATGGCCTTGACGCGGAGTCAAGGCTGAGCCTCGTCGAGTCTCCTCGATTGCTTGTTGAAGTCTGCGGTCATGAACCAGTAGATTCAATCTGATCGGAATTGTCGAGGCGCCTCCCTTGATAGCGAGGAAGCGAACGATGGGTTGCCGGCGCGAACGACCTCGAGAGCGATCCCGAGATCTAGTCAGCCGATGTAGGTGTTGATGAAGCTGGTGCAGAAGCATGCTGCACCTCCTCTATGGCTCCAGCGGTGACTCCAGCGATGGTGGTCCAGGTGAACGCGCCGACGGTGATGGTGTGGCCCGCCGTGAACTCCATGGAAGCAGGGAAAGAAACCATCTGGCTCGCCTTGAAATCTGTGCGCACACCCCTGCTTGGTGCGCCACTGTCGACAAAATACCGGCGGCAGTCTACCAAGGGTAACCTAAGGCAGTAGATGATTAGCGAGGGTGCGCTTAGACTATGAGCTAGATGTGATAAAAAAACACAAGAGGCGAGATTTATCCAGGTTCAGGCAGTAAGGTGCGTAATACCCTACGTCCCGCGCTCTGATCGGTTGTATTGCTGGGTGCAAAATTACAGTTGCATTGCTGGGTGCAAAATTACAGTTCGACCTAAGTCGATCTGGGTTGTCCTCTAGGGGACCCCTGCCCCTCGTTATATAGTTTGAAGGGACAGGTTTACAAGTAAAGTATCCTATTTAGTACAATTACAATGCTGTGCGGTGCACATTATGTGCCGCACGTCTTCATCTTGTGGGCTGGGCTATCTCTGATGGTGTGGCCCACATATAGCCATGAGGGTATATGGGGATTACATCCCCACAAGTCCTGAATTTTCAGAATGTGGTGAGAAATAGAGAGCATAGTGGTTTGTAATAACATAATCTTTCATTGTCATTTGATTGAATTTGCACTGACTTGTGTTAATTGTACCGTGGAATGCCAGCAAGAGATCGATCAGTAGTCATAAAATGAACCATTACAAGTAGGCAGCCTTACAGGTATCATCCATCCATAGAGAAACCAGGAAAGCAGTTTCTTTCTTCCTCCTCTGCATATCTGGCCCTTGCTGAAAATGCCTCCTACTGTATTTGATTTCTGGGTGATATTACTGTCATTTGAAAGTTGGCACTCTGAAATGTACTGGTCCATTCAATCATTTTTAATTCTGGAATTGCCATTTGGTGTTTGCTGTCAGCTCTACGATCCATGCATGCTACATTGTTTCAAATTAGTTATCTTTTCTGTGCCTAAGCAAGCCATATCATTTAACACACAATTTATGTTGTTGCGGATTTTAAGAATCTTCTCTCTCTTGAAGTCTGTGGTGGGTTCGTTACTGATGCACAGTGAATAATATCAAGGATCTGAAGGCTCTGACGCTGCTGAATCTTTCTCAAAATGCTGATCTGACGGACAAAACCTTGGAGCTGATCTCTGGTATTGTTCTTCCATGCCAGAATAAGTTTACTTGTTTTCTGCAGTTTTAATCTCATGGCTATCTGGTTTCCAGGCCTGACTGCTTTGGTCAACTTGAACGCGTCAAACTCACGGGGTCCAATGCTGGTCTCAAACACCTGAATGACCTGGAGAACCTGTCTTTAGACTCCACCCCGGTCACAGCAAACGAGATGAGGAAGCTCCGAGCAATAATGCTGCCAGAATAGCTTTCCACTTGGTACCTGCTGTAAATAATCGTCAGGTTCGAGTTCTCTAGATAATTTATCGGTAATGCTCCCTGGCGGCCCGGCCCAACTCCTTCTCACCTGCACGCGTACGTATAGCATCTTCGTGCACTCCGCCCGCACTCGCCCCGTCCTTCACTCCTTCTTCTCCGCCGCGGAGCTCGCGACTGAGGTGGGCGCGTCCGCGTGGAGGGTCGCCGGCCCCGTCCTCCCCCCACCGGGCCATGGCGGCGGCGCCGGATCCGGTGGCGGCGGCCGCGGATCCAGCCCAGGTAGGCCCCCTCCTCTTCTCTCCTCTCCTCTCCCCTCCTTTCCTCTCCTCTCCTATCCCCTCCTTCTCCTCCAACTCCGGTAGGGTTAGGGTTTTGGCCATGGCTTCCTCCCTCTCCACTCCCTTCTCCTCCAACTCCGGCACCGGCGAGCTCGACCCGCACCTCCACCTCACCGCCCACCTCCTCTTCCTCCCCGGGTATAGAAATGTCCGGTAAGCCGGGGGGAGGAAGGGAAGACAGGCGGTGGGGAGGTAGGAGGGCGGCTTAGGGTGCCCTTGCGGTGGGGGAGGCGGCGGGGGCGAGGTCGCCGGAGCTGGAGAAGATGGTGGCGGCGAGGTCGCCGGAGGCGCTAGGGGAGGTGGAGGGTGGTCGCCGCCGGCGGTAGGGTCTCGCCCGAGCTCCGGCGAGACCCTACCGCCGGCGGCGGGGGCGGTGGATGGCGGCGGGGGCGAGGTGGGCCGACGTACTGTTGGGCCACTCAGACGCCGTGACATCCGAGCGCCTGACTTACCCATAATTAATCTTGTAAGAGCCTGAATTGAAGGCAGGCGTATATAAGTCAACAATGGGTTTAACGAACTCAGGTTTTTGTGTAATCTATACCTACTAATAAAGAGGCAAAATTTCTCTTCACCTTTCCTTCTGCCTTTTTTCTGTCCGCCAGCCTCCTAATCACCGATTCACTTCTCCTGCATGTACGCACGCTAGAGTCCGGTAAGAGGCAGACCGGAACGGCTTCACGGAGAAAAAAAAATGTTTTGGCTCTCCGTATGAATCCTAAACTATCTCCTCTCGGATAAAGAAAACTAATAAAAGGAATCAATGATAAAATAACTAACGAAAGTTCATCCCTAAATTTGGAAGGCTTGGTCCAATAAAAAAAGATAGTATCAATTGTTTCAATACGAAGATAGCCTTAAATAAAAAAACTAATGAGCTATAAGGCTATAAACTGTATCTCTAAGTTCATGTGAAACAAGTTATACTTTTTGATAAATATTTGCAAAATATGTTACAACACATACGCTCATACATGTTCATACACTCATCACTATGAATGCACACACGCATACATCTTTGAACCGGGCTACATGCCCTTCCACACCATCAATTTAGGCTACATGCCCTTTCACACCATCAATTTATTGATATAGGTTTGATTATAAATATTTAACTATAGCAACACTAGATAGTATAAAAATTAAAGTTGTTTGATATTTAAGTTTAAATACTTCTATGGTTTGCGATAGGGAAAAAGTTATAAAGGTGGTCAAACCAAATGGGCACACCTAAAAGAGTTCGAGAAAAATCTACTTCCATCTATATTTGTGTTTTTGCCACGCTCTATGAATCGATCGTATATCTCCTACAGTTGTGTATTGCATGTCCACACACAATAAGGTTTTCATACTTCCTTCTATATTTGCCGGGGAGAAAAAAAAAAACTCTAGGAACAATCGGCCTGCCAAAAAAAAAATGATCATCAAACCAAACGGACACACCTAAAAGAGTTCCAGAAAAATCTACTTCCATCTATTTGCATTTTTGCCACGCTCTGTTAATCTATCGTATATCTTCTACAGTTGTGTGTTGCATGTCCACACGCAATAAGGTTTTCATGTATTCATAAGATTACCTTCAATAGGTGACCCATATGGACATCCAAACCTAAGATTAGTAGCAGAAGACATAAAATCGGACTCCAATGAAGTACCTATATAATAGATCCATTTTAGATGGACGGAGAGGTACAACCCAAATATAAGCATCCTCTCTCCCAAAAACCCATTTGTAAAAAAGTTCTCTTTTAGGTCTTGTCGTTATAAAAGACCAAAAATGACCAAGCCAAAAGAACCAAAGGCAAGCAACTAGAGATAACATCACCAACAACAATTGAGTGCGGCAACAAAGCTGCAGTTGTGTTGACCGAGTGGGGAGTCCTTCAAAAAAGAGCTAACAGAAGCCAACACACACTGAGCGAGACGCTGAATCACACAAAGTTGCTGAGGTCGTTGTTGGCGAGCTAGGCACCAAGCTGGTGAGCGTTGAAATTTATTCCTCCGAGCTCAAGAGGGCATTGTGGCAGGCCACCAATTCGACGTACGTCTCCCAGCGTTGACACAAGTCTAGCAAGATATCATTTTGCATTAATGTTTAATAGATTTTTTTTCTCCCGTTGCAATGCACGGGCATATTTGCTAGTGTAATACAAAAATACGAACATCTTGAAATTTATATAACGTGTATGCATGTACGTGATGTTGGCCTGGCCCAGCATAGGCCGAGCGGCCCTGTAGTACGAAGCATGCTGGCCGTGCGTGTATGGGCGTCAGCGTTTACTGTGTAATTCTAAAAAAAATATTTTCAATTTATTAGTATTTCCTCCTCTTCACGTTACCTAAACAAGACAACAAGGCTATGTGCCTGCGTTACAAACAAGAACAAGTCAAAGTGCCTCAACTTTTTAAATTCAAATTCTAAATTTCTAAATTAAATTCAAATTTTAAATTTCCAAAAAATCATTTTTTGACATTTTTTTAAAAAATTTAAATTCAAATTCTAAATTTCTAAATTAAATTCAAATTTTAAATTTTAAATAAAATTCAAATTTTAAATTTTAAATAAAATCATGTTTTTGTTGCGGTTTGTAGCAATAGGATTTGAACCTATGACCTCCCACTCAAAGGTACCATCCCCTGCCACTCCACGCTCTTTTCACTTGTGTCTATATTCCATTTAGATTCCTCACGTATTATTACAAATTAAGTGTAAATTGATTATTAGAGGCCCTAAACGAATTCAAATGAAAATTTTGTCAACTACAAAGTTTCATAACTTTTCCAATTCTACAATTCTTATGTTGGTCATTTGTTCATCGGCAAAGAGAAAGTATGGTTGTTCATAAATTTTACATATCTCGCATATGATTCCGTAGGGTTCCATAAACTATAAGAGAGATATGTAATTTTTGTGAATAATATTACATTCACTTTATTTTATGCAACAATAACCAAAATAAGAATTGTACATCTTGATGAATTCTAGAAATTTTATGTTCATGACTTCTTCGACCAAAATCATTTGATGTTTTAAAATGTAGTTTGAAGTTTTCATTTTTAAAATTCAAATTTCGAAAGGTTCACAATAAAAGATGGCCAAAATAATAGCAGTAGGAACATAAAAACTTGATAGACCATGATTTTAGAAAATTTTAGGAAAAAAACCATCACATTTGGAGTTACAATGAGGAAGAAAAACTAGTAACAAATTTTATCTAGAGATTAAAAAGAAAAATCAATGTTCTTCGACAATTTAAGAATTAAATTATGGGTTCTATCCACCGGCCCATCTCGAGACAGTGTTGGGCCGGCCCAGTCCGCCTTAGTGTTGGCATTGAGGACCTCCGGTTATTCATAATACTAGTGGACATGCACGTGCGACACGCACGTGCTTATGGATATGACCTTTTAGCATATAAGCACAAAATTAATTATATGAAACAATTTGACAATTGCTTAACTATTTTTGCCTTGAATCCATCCAAGTTTACTTACCCTAGTAACATTCATTTGACTCTATCACAAACAGTAGTATATAATATTCAAAGACAACTGATTCATTCATCTTCACTTTGGCTTGGACTATCATGTTATTATGATATATGCACTGAAACCGTATAGAGAAAAAACGTTTCTAAATGGTAGATTTGGAGGTTCCAGTTAATCATTTTAGTAAACTAATTACTTCAAGAGGCAATTAAAAAATCAGTGAGATGTCTTGTTTTCCTATACAATGCATTGAGAGGAGAACCGGTTGTAACCTGTAGTTAGTCCAGTTTCAGTACCCTCCATCATTGTATATTTTAAAATGCACGCCAAACTATATATTGAGCATAGCTATGACCATTCCCAGTAATGAAGTGACAGTATTTGTCTCAATTTTTAGTTAGATTTATTTTATTTCACACTGAACTTAGTTTATTGATACTAACCGCAATGATTTTCCTACAATAGAATTTCAGATTAGTATGTTTTCCAACTGTGGCATCAAAAGATGCACATGAAGCCTCACATTCTCCCAAGAGTAGCCCTCATGTGTGCTGCTAACAGAAATACAAATTGTTATAAAGTATGAACAGGTTCAAGGGAGCAGACCACTGTCTATGGGGCTTCGGTCCATGTTCACGAACTGAGCGCCGTTGGGTCCCCAAGCATGTCCACTGCCCCATGGGGCCTCCCTACGTTGTTACCCCCAGTTGTCTCTAGCTCGCTGTGTTTTTGAAGGTGGAGGATGTAATTATTAGTATAATTGGTGTACTGTTGCTGCCGCTAAGCAAAACATTGAAGTCTTAACAGAGAAGACATTAACTAACTTGGTTAGTTTTGCATGTATGTCATTTGAAAACAGACTTCATTGATCTTGTGTGTAGGAATCTCAATCTTTGTTCCAGCCTGGAACAATGCAAAATATATGTAAATGTGCCATACGATCTGAAAAGAAAAATAGAAGTAAATGTGAGACACGAGACAGAGAAACACATGTAGGTTCTTTGATAGACATTGGAAAACCCTTTTCTGAAAATTGTGTTTTCAGATATTCCATTTTCTGAAAAGAGATATTAGTAGATTTGTAGCCTCCAAAGGCAGCTTGGGTCCTTAACACTGCGTGACCTTGGAATACCGATGAATGTTATGCAATGCAGGAGTAATCATCATTTGAAGAAAGGGTCATGTTTATATACAGAAAAGTGCTACCTTGCAGTATCTTGTTTATGCACCCTTGTACCTGAAGAATCATGTAGTGGTTTTGCTTTCAATGGCGCCGTGCGACAGCAGAGGAGAGCCAGAGCCCGACGTTAAGGAGCACCTGGTTGCCGGAGGCGTCCTGGTGTCGGCAAAGCACATACACATGGGGATGATGTCCAGGTGTCCAGCTGGCCGGCGCCCTTGGCCACGACGATGACCATGTGGCCATTGTCGCAGAGGCGCTTCTCCACGAACTCGAGGAGGCCGCGGTTACCCTCGATGTAGAAGGGCGACTCCGGGATGAGGCAGCCCTTGCACACGGACGAATCTATGCATGCAGCCGTCGACCGGCGTCAGGCCACTACCACGGCACAGCGGAAGCCGCTGACCTCCGGCGCCTGAACGTGTGCAGCAGCCTGTTCATGTGCGCGTGGTCGGCTAGGACGCTGATTCCCCGCGTAGCCCATCGTTGCGCGTGTGGCCGGCGTGTGCGTTGATTACACTTCGCGTGGCTTGGGCAGCGACCCTGCTTGCCCGCGGGTTGATCCTCACCGGACTCCGGCACCAGCGACTCGACTGGTTCCGCCGCTGGGCCGTATCGATCCATCTGCCCCGCCCATCGCTCCATCAGATGCACCGCCCTGTCGACGCCGCCTCCACGGCCGCGCGTACCTGCTGGCCTCCCACTCGCACGCCGCCGTCGGGAAACTTGGCGGTTTGTTTTTTCACCGCTGTACCCGCCGTGATTCTCGTGATTCAAGTGAGTGGTTTCTCCTGTCCTCCCAATCCCATTCTGTAACCGCCGCTCTCACCATGTGATCTCAATGAAGCGGACGCGGTGTTGTCGACGTCATGCAGATGAATTTCGCGATAGGAGGGTACGGGTGCATGGGTGCGAGCCGACGGAAGGGAGGCGAGAGGGACCGAGCGGACGGGAAGGACATGCGGGAGCGTTGGGTCGTTGGCGGCGTTTGGCCTGCGGAGGCATCGCGACGGTTGCGCGCGGCGGAGAGGAAGCGAAACACGCTGTCAGGTAAGGACGTCCCTATCCGATGACCGTTAGATAGACATATCGGACGGATGAGATTAGGGCAGGTGCCCCCCAATTCCTTTGCTCTTTTATAGTATAGATTTTGAAGTGAAAAGCAGTCTCAACACAATTATGTCTTTACCTCAGTGGGAAAAACTTATCAGTATGACGCGTCTGTGGTTGCAAGATCAAGCCTTTGAAATTTTTTTATTATTTTCTTTTTGCATTTTTGCACGACACCACGAGAGGTCTTGTGTGCGTACGTTGGTAATTTATGTTATTTTTTTGAGAATACGTACGTTGGTAATTAGGGGTAGCTCCTTGTTTGACATTCTAATCTGACGTACACCACATTGAGATCATCGCATGGATAATCTGAGCACCATCGCGCATGGATAGTCAGAGCAGCAACCGTTCATTACGAGTTTACCGACCAGTGTTATTACAAGTTCGATCGACAACCTGCATACCAAGTAGGAACAGGAACGAAGTCCAGCGCCCTGTTCGTTTGCTCTTACCAGCGCTTTCAGCCAGCGATTCAGCAGTGTTTTTCTCTCACAGAAAATCAGCAGCAGCGAGAATCAGCCAGCGAGAAACGACCAAACGAACAGGACGCAGGTTGCTGTGTCCTAAACATGTCGCATCTCAAATTTGATAAGGAAAAAGTCTACTTAACCCTCCAACCTATCAAGGATGATCTATTTTACACCCCAAACTATGAAATAGTCTAATTTACCTCCAAACTTTTCAAAACCGTCTATTTCACTCCACTAGGCGGTTTTTACAGTGGTTGCTACAGTAAAACCGGTTTTTTATTTTTTATTTATTTTCGCTAAATCTTTGAAAAATCGTATTAAATCACAGAGAAATCATAAAATAGAAAATCCAACTTTATTAGACTCCACATGAACATATAATATGATATGCTTTAGTACAAAGTTTTTGCTGTAAACAATTTGGATTTATTCACTATAAATCTACAACAAAAACTTTGTATCAAAGCATACCATATTATATATTCATTGTATACATCTAATTATATGATCTTTCGATAATTTACTATGATTTTCCAAATATTCAGAGAAAATAAATTAAAAATACAAAACCGGTTTTACTGTAGCAAACCACCATAAAAACTGCTTAGGGGGCAAAATAGATGGTTTTGCAAAGTTCAGGGGGATAAATTAGACTGTTTGATAGTTTGAGGTGTAAAGTAGACCACCCTTGATAGGTTGGAAGGTTAAGTAGACTTTTTCTAATTTGACAAACCTGAATGCACAATAACGTCTGCAATACTATGCACTTCTAGTCCTCGCGTACGTTCCGTACATGGCAAAACAATATACTCCCTCCGTTCCAAACTGTAGTTCACTTTGACTTTTTGATGCATACATTTTGCTATATACGGTACGTAGGAGTGATGTATAACGAAACTCTTTTGGGTGAGGACCGAGGACGATGCATCATGATACAAGCAATGCAAGAACAACCCTGTTTTTCCCCAAACCTGTAGATCGACGACTACGGTGTACGGTAGCTGTAGGAGTCAAGATCTGGAACACGAAGGCAAAAGCAAGCAAGGACGGCGACGCCCTCACCATATGCATGAACGAACAGGAACGACAGCACTGTAGTGCCGATGCATGCAAAAGTAGGGCACCGCCGCTGGATGATGGAATACACAACGAAGTAGAGACTCGCGAGAGTATGTACTGTAGTATGTCAGAGCAAGAGATAAAGGGTGTTCTCTTTTAGCTACAACACAGGGTGTCCTCGAGGAACGCCATGGCCTGGTGCAGCGCGGCCGTGACGCGGTTCACGGCGGCGGCGCCCTCTGGGCTCTTGCCAAGCGCGGAAGAGAGCGCCGCGATGCGTGTACGTACGCGGGTCTGCTGGGCTGGTTAGGGTTTGTGCGACCCGCGTACGTACTTACCACCCGTGCGCTGTCCAGGCGTACGTGCGAGGCCTGCGCGTAGCCATCCGTCCGCCGCGCGTCAATTGCAACGTTGTGTGTGCTGTGGCTACAACACGTTGTTGTGTTCTGTTGCAACACGGATGCACGTACGTATCAGCCTCTCACCCACCCATCTGTCCCGCATGCAGGGAATCTTTTTTGTTTCGGATAAAAAAAAATGCAATATCTCCTAAACCGTAGCGCCTATTTCAGATCCGTTTGCATCAGGTTGTTCAAAAAAAGTGCTTAACAAAACGAGATCCATGAAGACTATATTTGATGAACTTTTTTTTAAGTATGTAATTGCAACTTCAATGTACTATGAGTTGCCATCATGATTACAACATAATTGCAACTTGGCTGTAGCGTAGTTAGCGCTTGTTGCAACCACTTAGAACGTAATTTTTACCAAATTTGCTACTACATGCAACTAGTTACAACCTAGTTACAAGCCTAGCTAGTGAACAACGTGCATTTTATATACCAAAATGTGTGTATTCTATACCAATTGCAACCGCGAGACTAGACCAATCACAACTATAACATCATACTAATTGCAACTTTACGGAAGTAATTGCAACAGATCTGATCCAGTGCAACTGGACCTGATGTAGTTGCAACCTGATGCGATCCAATTACAACTAGAGTCGGGCCAGTTGCAATTGAGCAAGAACCAATTGTAAACCTGATGCAATCCGATTACAACTAGAGTCGGGCTAGTTGCAACTAGGAAAGAAACCAGTTGAAATCTGACGCGATCCAATTACAACTAGAGTCGGGCCAGTTGCATCTGTGTAATAACCAGTTGCAACCTGACGTGATCCAATTACAACTAGAGTTGGGACAGCTGCAACTGGGTAAGAATCAGTTGCAACCAGGGTGGGTGCATTCTCTATGAAAAATGCACCCAAGTGCATTATACCATAACACTATATATATATATTTGGTTTGTGGAAAAATATATTCAAGGTAGCCAAGGCAAAACTTTGTTTGGACCGTTTCGCCGTCATTTGGTTATGCACTAAAATAGGTGGCCAAAGTTGGCAAGTTTGGCCAAAACGAGGGCCACCAATTTGGCGGCTAAGATTTCGCCTTGCAAAAAAATTTGACTTTGCTATTGGGCATGTTTGTATTATGGAACTAGAAGAAATATATGAGTTGAGTGATCTTTTGAGTGCAGATCATTTGTATCATGTATGCTTTTTATATAGAACTAAATATATGCATTTGATTTATCTTTGACCGTAACAAGCCCATCCATTATTTAAACTACATATAATCCTTCCATTTAGGAATCAAAAAGCTTGTTACACATAATTTGGTGGCATATGATTTTCGAAATAGTCGCTACATATAGGGTTTGAATCACAACTCTAGTCCCTATTTAAATGCTAGTATTGTATTAAGATAAAAAAAACTTTGGTTGCAGAACGTATAGATGCGCGAGATCAGGTTCTAGAAATACAGCTCTAGGGTGGAGTTTTTATTAGAAGTAATAAAAAGAAAGAAGATAGTTTTTTCTTTGAAAAGCGCCACATTGGGAGCCATTTACCTGTATGCCCTTATGAAAAATGGCGGGTCCCTGATGCCCCTCAAAAGATCGATCTCACATGTGGCTCCAACATCATCTTAGTTTTGTCATCTGTGCCATTCCGTCCACTTTGACTGCTCACGGTGTCAAGCTGTCATGGAAAAAGTTCAAAATACCCTCAGATCTAAATACAATGGCATGTGGACCCCATGTTTCATCCCTTTCATCTCATCTCCTCACCGTCTCCTCTCGGGCCTCCCCGTGCGGTCTGCTACTCCACCTCCACACCTCCTGCTCGCTCGACGTCGGGGTGGGGCGGGGCGTTCGCGCGGCCGGTAGTGCAGGGGCAGCGCGCGGCCGTGGGCGGCGGCGAGGCCCGCAGCGGTAGGGCGCGCGCGGATGGGCGCGGGGAGCGCGGCTGGCGGCGAGGCGCGGGGCGGGCGGTGAGGCACGGGGCGCGCGGCCTGCGGCGAGGCGCAGCCGCGGGGCGCGGGGAGCGCGGCCGGCGGGGGAGGCGCGCGCCCGCCGGCGAGCTGCGGGCGCGGGGAGCGGGGCCGGCGGTGAGCGCGCGTGTAGCAGAGAGCAAGGGTGAGTGCGTGCTCGGCTGCCGGAACTTGAACTGCTGGACGCCTGGTGCGACCTCGCTGGCGTTGCACTGTCCCCGCCGCCGGCCGTGCGCGCGCCGTGCTCCGCCCCGGTCCGGCCGTCCCCGCCGCAGGCCGCGCGTGCGGCGCGCTCCGCCCTGCGCCGGCCGCCCCGCCCGCCGGCCGTGTGCGTGTCGCGCTACCCCCCGTGCGGACCGGCTGCTTCAGCCCCACGACCATGACGCCCGACGCTTGAGGATGAAGAAGGTGTGGGGTGCGGAGGCCCGCATCATCCAGCGCGCTTGCGGTGGCCGCAGGGGCGCTGGCGGAGGCCCGCATCATCGAGCGCGCTCTGGCGTCCATGGAGCGCCTCTGCCGCGCCGAGGGCGGAGCGCCTCTCCCGGAGCTCAAGGCGGAGGCCATGGTCGCGCGCACCTCGTCTTGGACAAGGCGGTGGCGGCCTAGGCGGCGCGCCCGCGCACGTGGACGCGCTGGCGGCGGCAATGGCGTGGCGCGCATCTAGGGGGCGGGGGCGGTGGCGCGGCTTAGGCTCACGAGCGGGCGGGCGGCATCGCTAGCGAGTTGCGGGGGTGGCGGCGTGGCCCAGGCCCGCAAGCGCGCGCCGGCGGGAGCCAGGCGCGTGGGCGGCGCGGCGAGCTCCCTCGACCACGTCTCCGGGGGCACGCAGGGGCGCCGTCCCGTGCACCGCGACGACGCGCGGGCTTGATCTGCTCCTCTCGAAGCTCTGCATCCGTGGCGCGCGCGAGTACCTCTGCCACAGCAACCGCGCAACCAGACGGAGGAGCAGCACGGTCCATGTCTTCGCCGTTGTCGCGGCATCACCGGCGACCACGGCCTCGTCCTTCGGCGCCCATGAGCACCAGCTGCCAAGCCTGCCCGCCCCAGTACACCAGCCGCACCGCCGTGGCGGCCACCTCGCTGCGGGCGCGGGCACGGGGTATGCCTCCATCGCGTGTGCGGAATCCGCCTTGTCACCGGCGCGAGCTCCGCCACGCCGGCGGGTGTGAGGCCGCCTCGCTGCGGGCGCGGGCTCACCAGCCGTTCTGCCGGGTGCGACCAGCTCCTCCTCGCGTGCGTCCGGTGGCAGGGCGGGCCGCACCGGCGGCGTTGCGCACGGTTGGCGAGGGTCGGGGGCGACGCGCAAGTTTGGTGCAGCGCACTGAGGAGGAAGAAGTGTTCTGTTCATTGGGCCCACTGTGCAGAGATAGATGGGAGAGGACAGAGATATGAGAGAGGGGTATTTTAGACTTTGTCATTGGCTCGACCCACACGTCAGGATGGTCAAACCGTTGAAACCTAGCAGAAGGTGGACGGAAGGGCATAGATGGCAAAACGAAGAAGGTGTTGGAGGCACAGGTGAGATCGATATTTTGAGGGACTTCAGCGACCGGGCCATTTTTCATAAGGGCATACAGGTAAAAGGCTACCACATTGGGCGCATCCTTCCTGGAGGCAACCCCGTGGAGGCTTTACTGGTTGCTTTAGACACTATCCCAAGAAAGAAGATAGTTTGATCAGTACTATACGATTTTTAGAACTATAAAATTTGCCGTTGGGGGACGTTACGGCGCATATGGTCCACCTACCATAGACACATCTCAACGGCTCCCAACGCTTCCGCCTTGACGGGTCTCAACGGCTTCCCTCATGTTAGACACACTAATCATAGACACATTAAATATTTTTTTTAATATTTCCAACGGCTCCCCAAGCATTGTAAAAAGGTTCATATATTTTACAGTTGTCTCACAGGTCATAACTTGTTTGTGGAAGGAAAAACAGTGCTTTTAGTTGGAAATGCTTAGAGAATATGAAAATTGTTAATTTTCACAACAAATCCCCTTCTGCTCTGCTCCTAGTCTGATCACCTTATAGCTGTCCTCCAGTATTACCTAATGCCAAGTAATAGATTTTGAGTATATTAAATTTTACATGAACATGAATTAGTGTGGCATCAACATGAATTAGTGTGGCATCAAAATCATGCCCGATGAACATTAATTAGTGTGGCATCAAAATCATGCCCAATGCAATAATGCCCATATATTGCATCAAATATTCAGAATTGATGCAATAGGAGCCACCTATTGCATCAAATTTTGCTTTTGATGCAAGACGAAGCGATGCAATAGGGTCAAAAATTAGTAAGTGCTACATCGGTATTATCCGTGCTCTTGCAGATCATCCTATTTCCACTAGTGAGTGTAATACTTGTGCATAACCAATACCAACACATGCCAAAGTCTTCAAGATTCTAATTCACTTGGCGTTTTGAGGTTTAAGGATCTCCTGTGCTCTCTGCTTCACGGATCCCGCGAGGCCTCCAAGTGTGTTGCGCGCGATCTCGTTTTTGTGTCAACACAATGTAAGAGCAACTTCAACAGTTTTGCATCTTTTGTTTGGCAAAACATAGAGTTTGCCAACTCCCAAATTGATATGAAGAAGGTAAAACGAGTCAATCTCCAATAGTTCTCCGTTATTGATTTGGCAAAAAACGAAAATTGTGAACCCACACATTATTTGCCAGCCGTTTTTCCTTTTTCCGCGGGAGAGTCAATCGTGCTTCGCCGTCCGCGCGCTTTTCTTCGTGCGTCGCTCCAGGTCGCGCGCCGCCAGTTCCTGCTCATCGGCTTCTAGGCCGCGCGCATCCAGTTCCCGCTCGCCAGCTTCCAGGCCGCCGGCTCCTCGCCATGAAGCCAGGGACGGGTTGTGGCCACACCCACCTTCGTCGAAGATTGTTTGCAGGGCGTAGACATCTATACATATGCACCTTGACATTTGTACATGTATATTCACACTAATTGAAAAAAATGAAGATCAAAGGATCATGCGTAGACATATGTACATATACACCTTCACATCATGCGTACACATGCATATCATGGACGATACAGTTCACGTACAGCAACACATCTGTACAATTGGCGAGCAACTTCACCTTCGTTGTTGGCTGTCATCATCTCCTTTCTGCCGATATCTCTCTTTCAGCCAACAGACAAAACTACGACAAAGGAACCCTAGCACAGCCGCCCCTCCCCTCCCCACAGAATCCTAGCTACCAACAATTGGAAGAGTGGATCAAGGATTACCTGAACCCGACGTTGATGATCGGAACCGCGCTGAAAGAACAATTCGATCCCCTAGAGTCCTGGGGTTTCGCAGGTAGGGGCGACGGCGAGATACCCTCGACTCCTCGCAGGAAAGAAACCGGCAGCGCGGGATGGAGTAGCGCGCGAAGAGAAATATTGTGCGGGAATAGAACGCGAGAAGGAATGTGAAGCGGACCGCAAGCGCGCATGTATGCGCCGAAACACCATGTAACTGCGAGTTTGCTATAAATGTAAGTCCAATTGCCAAACTGTTGACATTTGTATATTACCTTGGCTCTTTTTTTTTTGCGATGACCTTGGCTCTTGTTGGTGAGAACAATTTAAGCATTAGCACATGGTCCAACGAAGTAACCGTCATCAATGACCTTAACGAAGTAACCGTCATCAATGACCTTTAGTATTGAGCTTGTCGTCACGGTTGCTATTAATTATATATTGACAAAGGCAAGCAAAGGTGTCAATTGTATCGGCTGGCAGGAAAAGTAGAGTATAGGCATACTGAACATTGTCTGGCATGAAGTATTCATATTCTTTTGTGTACAATAAAAAAGTTTTTGTCTATTTTATTTTGTAGTGGCGATACAAAAATATATTTATCCTGAAAATGCATGTGAAACTATAGAGGTGGTCGAGCCGTTTACAAATTAAAGGACACCTTTATACCTTTTTATGCGTTGTATATATTTTGCCTGCCTTGGATATATCAAGGCATAAAAAGATATAAAGGTGGCCTTTAATTTGCTAGAAGTGCTGAAGAACTCTTGGTGCTGGATCTCCTACAACCCTTTCACATGTATTTTCAGGATAAATATCTTTTTGTATAGGTCCTACTTTGCCTACCGATGGGAGTTGGACTATATAAGAATCAATGACGCTATAAGTCAGCCTCACGAACCACAAGCCTTCTGGAATGCAGGTCGTGTCCACGAGCAACCCTAGTTTAAGCGCCACGCTTACACTAGAAATTACCACTTCAATCTAGGAGCTACCAAGATAAAAGCACTGAAATGAGTCGCAAACCAATAGAACAATAATAACAATGTATATTACTCGAATTAGAAGAGAAATACCAAAAGAAGTCTTAGGATCAAGCTCTAGAACACGGAAACTTGACCCCGCAGGTACAGCAGTAGTACAGGCACCGACAGGCCGGCGGCTCCAGCAAAACTCCACCTTTACTCTATCTCTCTATCTCTGAAGACTAGCCCTAATCTTTGGTGGAAGACTATGCAAAAGCTAATCTCTCTTGAAGCTTGACTCTTGATCCTTTCTATGGTTTCTGGTGGGAGAGGAGGCTCGGGGTTTCTACAGAAGAATGAGGATGCCCTCTCCAAGGGGGGAGGGGCTCTGAATTTGTAGCTCTGGGCGACAAACCGTAGCCTTCGGATCAAACCGATGTAACGTAGGGTGGAGATTGATCCTCAATGGCGGTGGAGGAGCCAAGACCCAAGCTGACAGGTGGGTGTGGGGATATGATCCCCATACACCCTCACGACTATACATGGGCCGTACCATCGGACATGGCCTAGTGCACAAAGTGAAGACGTGCGGCACACGACGTGCACCAAACAATATTGTAATAGTGCCAAATATGTTACTTTGCTTGTAACTCTGTCCCTTCGGAATATATATGGAGGGGCAGGAGTCCCCTAGAGCACAACTCGATACACAACAGATCATCACGATCTCACAGTTGTAACCCCATCAATACAATCCACAGAAACAGGACGTAGATTACGCACCTCGCAGCCCGAACCTGGATAAACCTTGGTTGTTTGTCTTGTGTCATCTCTAGCTCGTAGATCTAAGCGCACCCCTTGCCGCTCTTCTAGTGCCATAGGTACACCCTTGGCAGACTATCGCCGATATTTCGTGGACAGTGGCGCGCAAGGTAGGGGGTGTGTGAATTGATCCTAAGGCGAGCCAGATGGTTTCCTTCCCTGCTTCCATGGAGTTCGAGGCAGGCCACCTTCACCGTCGGTGTGTTCATCTGGACCACCGGCGTAGCAATGACTGCCGGAACCGTGGAGGTGGTGGGGCCTGCTCCAGCACCAACATCACCGACCACTCCGTCGACAAGTTTGATCTCGGGGTCGCTCCTGGGGTCGTCTGCTCCAGCAACTCATCGGCCGCTTCCTCGCTACTTGGGGAGGCACCTCTAATGTCCAACGTCGCCGGTGCGCTCGCGCCGCTCGCGCAGATCCACCACGCCGATAGATTCATATCTGGCTGCGGTTCGATCACCATCACTAGCGACCAGACGTCACGTCGCAAATTTTTGTGAACTCGCGCAAAGCTTCGATCCATGCGGTCAAGTGACGGATCCTGCTCGGTGCACATGGCGGCTCTGCATCTGGCTGGACATGGCGTTTCTATTTTCCAGGTCGATCCACGTCCGGTTCAATGCGTCCTGACGACCACATCCGCCGGCTCGAATGCGTCATCAACCATGTCACAAAAAAAAAAAAAAAAAAAAAAGATGAGTCATCAACCATGGCCCTAGGCTGCGGAGTTTGGAGTACTCGGCGGCACCGTGCGTGCATCAACTGACAAGATCCGAAGGCAAATCCAAGGTACATCTCACGTGCAGCATATTCGGCAAGTAATCCAATCCACGTGGGAAGGAGCTGCCTACGTACGACTTGCAAGCAATTAGCATGCCGTCCGATCAGGCAGAAAGCAAGGATCCATGCCGAACAAAGCTAAGTTCACAACTTTTACTGTTTTAACTAAATCTTCTTTTTTTCGTGATCGGAACTTCACCCGTTTTTCATTAAGAGGATAGTCAAACAAAATACAAAGGCACAGAAACGATGGTGGCGAGGCACCCACATCGATCGAGCGCAAGAACAACGATGCCCTATCTACTGGAGTGATAGTTTTAACTAAATATTCTACTACTCGTTCTGGATATCTCTACATCTATGTGATTATTAATGGCAGGATCATCCATTCATTGGTGTCATACGCCGACAAGCCTGCCGTCGTCACACCACGGCTCACGTTGATGCTCATTGATGCACCCCGTTGATCACGGCTCCAACCTCGTTGCCCGACGACGCGCAGATTCAACTCGGCGCCGACTCCACGACTCAGCCATCGGCGGCGTTGCGGCTCGATCTGATCACCGTCTACCTAGCGTGTGAATCCCCTCGGCTGGCAGGATAACATCAGCGCCATGCGTGTCTTCCCTCGTCGAAGGTAAATCTGCATACACGGATTCCCATCCCATCCCCTCTCTCCCTCGATGGTCGATCCCCATTGCCTCTCCCTCTCCGTCCGGTCTTGCGAGCGGCACCAAGGAGCCCCGGCGGCGTTCCTCCCCAGGCCCATATCCATCCCTACCTTCTTTCCCAACTCTGGCACTGCCGGCGAGCTCCTTCCCCTTCTGATTCCCAAGTCAGTGTGTATAGAGGGGCTCGGCCGAGCGGCCCGGCGGTGGGGAAGGAGGCCGGGCAGCTTAGGGGCCCTGAAGGTGCCCACGGCGGCCGGGCCAGAGAGGGACAGGGGCACCATGGCCGGAGCTCGAAGCTCGCCGGCCATGGATGATCTTCACTGGCGTCGATGGCCTCCGTCGACGCTGGTCCATGGCTGGACGGGGCAAGATGGGGCAGGGCTGCAGGGGAGGGGGAGGGGGAGAAGATCGGCGGCGGCGCCGGAGGTGGTGAAGGCGGGGGCAAGGGCGGCGTGCCGGACCTAGAGGGCGACGGCGGCGAGGGAGGAGATGGGGCTGGGGAACCGGACCGAGGAGGAACCGAGGAAGACGATGTGAACTGAGGAAGACGATGCGGCAGGCGTTGCGTGCGTACGGAGACGTAGCTGGACATAACTGTGTATAGTATACATCTCATCGTATACCCACCGCGCGCACATCTCAAGATCCAAAATGTGCGGTTGAAAAAGTGCCGTCCCGGGAAGTTACCTTCTGAAAAACCAAACTCTGAGTAGCCACCGCTGCACCACCTCTGTCTTGCCTTACTAGGGTTACAGGATTGAACCAATGTGCGGCTTTGGGAGTGAATGGAGGCATCCTCAGTGTAAAGAGATATGGGCTGCTTTGGTCATTTTGAGTGGTCATGTTTTGATTTTTTATTTGTTTCATTCATGGTTTAATCTAGAAAAGTAATGCCATCAGAAAATAAGGGTAATGGTAACTTCAAATGAAAATTGCGAGGGTAAAATCATAGTTATTCGACAGAGATTAAAAACAGACTGAAAATGAAAACTAGTAAATGTATATTATTTTTATATTATTGGTGACCACAATATTGAAAACTTACAACCGAAGTAAGTGGAACGAAGGGAACAAGAGATAAGAGATTAGGCACCAACCATAGGAATGACACACATCAAAGTGTAGGATTTGGTACAATTTTGCTCGTACCATTGTGTGACTGAAGCTCAGGGTACGGACAAAATCGTCGGTCCGCCGAAAAGAAAAATTACAGTATATAAATAAATAAGAAGATTAAAAAAGGGCGAAAATGACTTTATTGTCAATTTGTGAAACTGACGCCCATACGAACCGGGTACTGTGACTGTGAGTCGTCCAGATCGAGGGATACATTCTCAAATATCTCCTGTTAGAGGGGTTCTTCCATAAAAACGTAATTTTTCTTTTGTTGGGGGCCGATAGCGCAAAACGTTGCCGTCTGACAGGCAGACGGTAGAATCGAAAATGAAAATCATCAGCCGCCGGTCGCCGGAGGCCGGAGGCGGAGCTCGGATGCCGGTGGGAGTGGCAAGCCGAGAAGCTGCAGTAGCTGGTGGGGGCCGATGGAATCGGGGTCTCAGCCTCATTATTTCCCAAAATTCCTGATCCCTCACGAAAGGAGCTAAAAATGGAAGAGGTGCGAGTAGATCCAATGGGGAGTCGTCAGATTATGGATGCGAGGTAGCTTGAATTTCATCCTCCATACGTTTTTCGTTTTTATAGTCGGTGTCTGTTCTTACTACCAACTGCTTTCCTTTCTTTTTTTATTTCTCCCTCTTTCCAGTAAGATGTGAATGTTGACCGGCTGCAGTTAGTTTAGCATGCTCTGAAACAATCTCCTGTCAATATCAGTTATTACCAGTATCATTTGTTGGTGTGTAGTATGATTGACGCATCACCTCAGCTAGTTTAGCATGTTCTGTATTGAGGTGGATTTGAGAGGGATTTAGGATTTGGGGATAGAAGGAACAGGAGCCATGGATGGAGGGGACTGAAAGCTTTAAGAATGTCTGGATCGTTCTACCAATCCCTTCTCTGTTCTCTTATTTTATTTAATGAAAGTTTACATTTGAGTCCCTACACTCTTTATATATTTACATAACCAATACTCCCCCTCAAGATGGGGCAAACACATCATACATACCCATCTTGCAACAGAATGTGGAAAATAATTTCTGAGGCAACCCTTTCGTCAAAACATCAGCTACTTGGCTAGCAGAGTTCACATATGGTAGACAAATTACTCCTTTATCTAGCTTTTCTTTAATGAAGTGGCGATCAATTTCAATATGCTTGGTTCTATCATGTTGAACTGGATTATTAGCTATATCAATAGCAGCCTTGTTGTCACAATATAACATCAAGGGCTTACTCTTAAATAACCTCAACTCCATCAGGAGAATCTGCAACCATAGCAGCTCACACACACCATGAGCCATGGATCGAAACTCTGCCTCGGCAGTGGAACGTGCCACAACACTTTGTTTTTTACTACGCCATGAAACTAGGTTACCTCCAACAAAGGTACAATATCCAGAAGTGGATCTCCTATCATCCAATGAACCAGCCCAATCAGCATCGGTGTAACATTCAACTTGTAAATTTCCTTGTCGAGTATACATGAGACCTTTTCTAGGACATCCTTTGAGATAACGCAAGATCCTATATACAACTTCCATATGTGATGATCTAGGATCATGCATAAACTGACTTACCAAACTAACTGCAAATGCAATATCGGGTCGAGTATGAGATAAGTAAATCAGTCTCCCTACCAATCTTTGGTAACGTTCTCGATCCACTGGGGTCCCTATATCTTTACTCAGTCGATGGTTCTGTTCAATAGGTGTAGCTATAGGGCGACATCCAAGCATACCAGTTTCTTTCAACAAATCAAGAACATACTTCCGTTGGGACAAGAAAATACCATTCGGACCTCGGGAAATTTCTATCCCAAGAAAATATCTCAAATGTCCCAAATCCTTGACATCAAATTCTTGGGCAAGGTACTTCTTCAGATTAAATATTTCATTGGAGTCATCTCCGGTGATCACTATATCATCCACATACACTATTAAGATTGCTACCTTTCCCATATCATGTTTATAAAATAGTGTGTGGTCTACATTACTTTGGAAATAACCCCTTTTTAGCATTGCTTGTCTAAACCGGTCAAACCAAGCTCGAGGTGATTGCTTTAATCCATCTCTACTATAATGCAATTCTTCTAAAAGAGTGGGAAGCCTGAAATCTCACCTCTACCCGGACCCACAGCCAGGCTTCTCACCCTCCTTCTCACCCACGCCCACACCCCCACGACGCCTAAAAAAAAGGAAAGCAACGCCGAAGAAGTGGCGGATCAGACTCCCTACCGGATCCCGCTAGCCTCTTCCCGTCGTCGGCTGTCTCCTCCCGGAAGTGGTGGATTAGGACTCCAGGGATCCCGCCGGCCTCATCCCACCGGTCTCATCCCGCTGCCAGCCATCTCCTCCCGGAGAGCACGGATCAGGTCTCCAGGGATCCCGTCGGCCACGCGCCACCGGCACCGGCAGCATCGTCGGCCGCCACCATGGGCATGCATGGTCTGTCGTGTCCGCCCGCCGCCGTGGCCTCACCGATCGTCGTCGTGGTGGCCCGACGGTACGAGACGCCGGCACGAACTCCACGAGGGTGACCAGGTAACTGCAAATCGCCCCTGGCTTTGGCTTTGTTTCTCCCAATCCCAAATTGCCAAACCCTAGCGAACGGGCGCTTATTCCTGCTGGTCGCGTAGCCTGGACCGGTTCCTACCACCGTTGCCATCGATTTCTCCATCTCGAGGGCATCCGTCCCTCTCCAACTCGTGCACAGGGCCCTCTCCAAATCATAGCCGCTGCTCTTGGGATCCCATGAACCACACCCTCCGCCGTCGCTGCTCTCAGGTGAGATATGTGTTTGATTTCTGCCAATTCTGATTTCCCCTTAGAAGATCTTGACCTTCCAGGTGTGTTATTAACGATGGTGATGAATTTGCCAATTCGAATTCCATAATTTTTGCATGTGTGCTCATGACCGTCTTTGTGGTGCCACAGTGCAACCGAGATCCATGAATCCATCCAAGGATTTAGCGAGCATGGCTAAGACAGCTGGCTGGAAGCAGAAGCAGGAGCGCCTGCAGTTACAAGAGGTGAAGAGTGTAATGTGCAGCTTGAGAATTACGATCCAAATACAAAGCACTACTTGTATGGACTGGTACGACAGAGTAACTAAATATTTGGATATTTTTCTACATCATTGATCTTCTAATTGTTCTTTTTTTTTTGCCTCTTTTACACTCTGAATATTATTGCAGGATATATTGACCTAATAATGCTTGCTTTGGCATCTCATGATCTAATATGATTTCATGATTTGACATATATGGTTTGCCTATATGTTTCCTTCAGGTAAAAAGAACTCCTGTTGTACTGAACCTATGGCTTATTTGAATCCTTGACTGCTATGATGCCATTAGGACATTCTTGGAACATGCTGAACTTCCTGAGCGTGAGGACCCTGAAGGCACCCTTCTTCGACAACTATGAACCACGCACTGACGTGCAATGGCGTTGAGCTGTACATGAAAAAGGTAATAGCAAAGTGCTATTTTTTTAACAGGCTTGTTACTTGATCTTTGCTGAAATTGTTAGGATCCCAAACATCTTTGCGCTTGCTACAACTCTGCTCACTCTAAATTAATTACAAATTACTTTTGATGATGTGATATGTGTTACTACATGTTACTTTATTTATTTCTAATATTTTTCTATAATTGAAAGCTTAGGAATGCTTTACTGTTTTTTTTCAGATGCAGACAGTAGTTACCGCCCTCTCGAGTTAGGGTGAATTTTGTTTTGTTATCTGTGAAATAATTTTCCCTTCCTCTTTTGTGTGTCTAGAAAGTGCCGTAAAGAAAATGGATAAAAGGCATCTCAAGGATTCCTCACTGAACTAAAGGTTTTGACACAAGTCCGTCACTCAAATATGGTTGGTGATCTTATATTTTACGGAGGTAAGGCATATTTGGAACTAATGTCTAATGTGTCTCTGTATCTTAATAATTTAGTATTGAGTGTGGATGCAATTAGATGCGTAGAAATAAGCAATCAGCTGCGTTGGCAACCATGTGTTGGTTGCAGTTGTGTGCCATTATCTGCATGCTTAACCTATTGACCAATTAGATGCAGAACCAAGGATTTAGGAATCATGCAATGATTATGTAGTGATAATATACACCTAACTGAAATGTTTCTTGATTTTTTTTTTAAATTTGCTATGTACTGGAATTATCATGCCCATTGAACATTGTAACCTTCTACAGGAAGGGTTCTGAGCCTGGACTAGGGGCAGTTGCAATTGGATCTCATGTTGATGCCATTCCATTCTCATTTGACAGTGTTGTTGGAGTTCTAGGTGCTATTAAAGCAATTAGTTTAATGAAAAGGTAATAGTTTTGTATTGGATTCTTTTACCTCCTGCAGCACCAAGGATTATACTTTATATTTCATTCTTTTACTTCTTGTGTGCCCAACAACCTGACAGGCCCTAAATGACTATCATAGTTTTTAGAATACATTATGTGATTGAGGTCATAGAGCAGCTTATCAACTGAATTTTGATAAGCTGCTAGGGAGACATGCTATAGTTCACTTAGCCGCTTTTGACTGTATTTCCTTGTATTTTTGGTAAATTTCAGGAATCAGTTATTCTACTACCCTTAAGCTCTGCCTGAAATGCTTGCAAGAATTTGTCCGTCTTCAGACTTTCAACAGAAGTGGATTTCAGCATATTCAGCTTTTTACTCAAAGAGGTCAGATACTTCCACTATACATTTCTACTTGCCACAGATTGGTAGCATTTACCAAGGGATTGTGTATTTGTGTCACTGAAGAAAGATTTAGTGTGAAAACAGTAAAGAAAACCCCTGACATCTTGGGTGGTCACTGTTACTTGGTCATCCTTTTGCTACTGTAGCATTTTAGTGTATTATTCAATTCTAATTACTAGCTGGTATGTTTGCAGCCGCGAAAAAATGGATTCACCCATCAACTAGTATGCTCTTCGATGTCCTGACGAGACAGATCACATGAATGTCGAAAACACAGAGATGTGCTACTGAGGATTATTATGGTGGTCTTTCAGGCTGCCGCTACACTGGGTTACAATGGGAAGTAACTTGTACAAAAACCTGACCATTGTAATTTTTTTCAGTACCTGATAAGTGTGATCTCAGTCTTGATTGCCATGTATGCCTTTTTAATATATAATATATACACTGTAAAAATGGTGGGCTTGATTAGATTGTGGCTTCAGTCTAGGCAGCATTTGCTTTCAGTTAATCAAGGTGCAGGCCTATTGAATTTACTATCTGCAGTTTTGGATGGATTTACCCGGTGTATATTTCAGCTACGCATTTTTCCTGGCTAAACTACATGATTACTTTTTATGTGCATTCTTGAAATTAACCCGTGGCGTTAGCACGGGCATTATAATAGTATAAAGAACGACGCAATCGAAGTACCTTGCCATAAGTCTGATTTGTTTCAAATCCTAGAGGGATATGCATATATACCTCCTCACGAAGATCACCATGGAGGAAGGCATTTTTAACATCCATTTGATATATATTCCAATCCAAATTAACTGCACATGACAAAAGCACTCTTACCGAATTCATCTTGGCCACAGGTGCAAATGTCTCATCATAGTCAATTCCATATGTTTGTGTGTAACCTTTTGCCACAAGACGAGCTTTGTACCTTTCAACTTTGCCTTCCGGTGTCTGCTTAATGGTGAAAACCCACTTGCACCCTACAGGTTGCTTACCTGGTGGTAGATTCACAAGCTCCCAAGTTTTGTTTTTTCCAAAGCTCTCATCTCTTCAAGCATAGCTTGCCTCCACTTTGGATCCTCTATAGCTGATTTCCAGTTAGTAGGTGTGGACAATGAATCTAGAGTGGAAATGAAACTTTGAAGAGAAGGCCTACACTTTTTGTAGGAAACAAAGTTGCTAATGTCATGTTTATAGCCAACATAGTCTTTGAGGCGTGCTGGAACATTAGAGGATCTAGTGGACTTTCTTAGAGCAATGGGTAGGTCATTTTCAGGAGGAGGCTGAGTAGATAATTGATTATCACCTTGCTCTAATGTACTACATGGAGCTATAGGGACAAGAGAATCTGAGTTATTACCTGGGTCCTCATGCATATGGGACTCTATATCCTGTGAAGGTGATTCAGCCTGTAAATTATCGACACCACCTTCATCATTATTTCCCTCCCCCTGAATTAAAGTAGGATGATCACACTGAGGAACACTTGAAGTAGGAACAAGTATAGAGCTCACATGAACACCTCCACTGTTACTCTCCCCCTCACATTGCATTTCAAGTGGGGATTGAGTAATTCCAGTATCATTGGTTGTGGCATAATAAGGTTCATGTTCACGAAATGTTACATCCATACTCACAAAGAACCGACGCTCCGAGGGACACCAGCACCTATAACCCTTTTGAGTAGGAGAATATCCCACAAATATACACTTGATAGCACGAGGATCAAGCTTCCCAACAGAATTTCTATAATCATGAACAAAGCACACACAACCAAAAACTTTTGGAGAGACAACAAAGTTATTAGATTTCAAAAGCAACTCGGAAGGAGATTTATTGTCAAGGACTCGAAGGTGCATCCGATTTATCAAATAAGTTGCGTTTTCACTGCCTCTCCCCAAAGAAACTTCGGAACATTCATTTTGAACATAATAGAATGAGCAACCTCTAGCAAGTGCCTATTTTTACATTCTGCAACACCGTTTTGCTCTGGAGTGTTAACACAGGTTGTTTGATGCTCAATGCCATTTAAGGCAAGAAATTTCTCAAACTCCTGGTTAACATACTCGGTTCCATTATCGAACGTAAAACTTTAACGGTGTCTCCAAACTTGTTTTTAATAAGAGCACATAGATCTTTAAAAACAACAAGAACATCACTTTTGTTCTTCAATAGATAAAGCCAAGTATAACGACTAAAACCATCAATAAAGGTTATAAACCACTTATGACCAGAAATAGAGTGTACCTCACATGGCCCCCAAACATCGAATGGATAATATCAAAAGGTCTAGTACTTCGTAAACCCAAACTAGGATAAGGAACCCTAGTATGTTTAGCAAGCTCACAAGCATCACATACAAGCGATTCTCTTGGACACGAATTAAAAAGAGATGGGTAAATACGAGAAAGCGCAGCAAAAGATGGATGTCCGAGCCTGCGATGGTGTAACAATAGTTCTTGACATGGAGACATCTAAGTTGCCAAAGCAACTTCATCACTTCCTTCATCAAGATAATAGAGCCCATTATGCACAGTCCCAGTCCCAAGAATTCTCCCTGTCCCTAACTCATGAAAAGCACAATGAGAAGGATCAAACCAACCTCCACAATTGAGAGTTTTTGTAATAGAGCTAACTGACAAGAGATTGACTGGGAAATTGGGAACATGTAAAACTGGTGATAAGGATAAGTCCTTGGTGCACCGGATAGATCCACGCCCTGTGATAGGAACCGTGGATCCATCAGCTACACACACCTTATCCTTACCCGAACAAGGTATGTAAGAAGTGAAAAGATTAGATGTTCCTGTCATGTGGTTAGTTGCACCAGAATCAATAATCCATGGTTTATTGTGGCTTATGGGTGTATGGGTTTTATTATGTTTCATACCTTGAGAGGTGGCATGCAAACTGGAATCAACAAAAGAGGAACCATGAGTGGAAGATGAGCCTTCTGAAGATTTGAGCTTGGAATTATAATTTTCAAGAGCTCATGCATCTACCAAAGGAAGCTCCCTTTCAGGTTGAGTGAGATTTGCTTTATTATATCTACCACCTCGAGCTCCCCCTGGCTGAGATCTCCCTTTCTTCCAACCAAGTGGAAAACCATTCCGCTTAAAGCACCTGTCAATGGTGTGCCCCTCACGACCACAATGACCACATATTATTGTTGTTTTATCTTGGCCTTCCTGGGAATTAAGTTTGTGGCTATTCTGTATAGATAAAGCAGCACTGATATCAACTCTTTTATAATCCTCCACTTTAGGCTGTGCCAGCCTAGTTTCTTCTTCTATAATGCTAGAAATTATGTCATCAAGACTAGGCCATTTAGACTTGGAGAAAATAAGCTGACGACGGAGGTCAAACTCTTGATTCAAACCATCAAGAAAAAGTTTGCTCACAAATGACTGAAACCAAGTATGATGGATAGCCATATCATTCTTGTCAATTGGTTCAAAGGGGTGATAATGATGTAAATCTCTATATAACTTCTTCACCTCACCAGCATATTCAGTTACAGATTTTGAGCCTTGCTTTAAGTGAGTCAACTCATGCATGATTCGAGTAGCATGCATTTTATTTGATTTTCCGGCGAATTGCTTCTCTAAGGCAGACCACAGCTCTGCAACTGTAGCCATGGTCTCAATTTGTTCTCGGATTTTTGGTTCCATGCTGCTTAACAACCACACTAGAATTCTGTCATTAAGCTGCTTGCTTCCTGTATCACTCCCCTTTTTTTTCAATCAGTATCTACAAGCAAGCTCTCATGCCCATGAGATCCTAAAATTAATTTAGTGTGACGAGCCCAACTAACATAATTTTCAATCCCAGACAATTTTACTGAATTAGGCTCTAGGATATATTTGCCAGGTTCTGCAGTCACCTTAGACTGCTCCATCATTTTACTGAAAATTTCACATAGTTTTTGAATGGTTGAATCTTCAGACTTCTCTCCACTACCGGTTGCCATGTTTTAAATTGCTAGCACCCAACACCACAAGCAGCAACTCTAATAATCAAGGAGATTAAAATAAGTGCTAGATGACGAAAGGCAATAATGGCACCTTGGTTGGTTTTCTTCTTCACGGATGAGACACTAGCACAGTAGCACCTGAAGCCAAACACCACAAACAGCAGCAGCTCTCCACGTAGAAACGGAGACTCTTCCCCACAAAGAAATAAGAAATCCAAGGATCCAATCGGATGCATGCCAGGCTAAACGGCGTTCAATGTCACCTTTCCATAACGGACAAGGAGCATATATATACATATATATGCCATGCAATCTCTGACGATCGACAAGCACTCAAGAGCGTATGCATGCATCTACAAGATCCGATCGGCTAGGAGTCGTACTACATGCCTTGATCTCCATAGCCGATCAATGATCTACACCACCATGTATGTGTCTACATCTGTCTTCATGATTATCCACAGTTTTCATGGTGCAGCGGCCCGCCGTCATCCGAGCCACGTTCATCTCGCGACACGCCAACTATTCTACTCGGCGTCAAACAAGCTAAGTATACTATTAAATATGTTTAAATTTCATTGATCACCATATTTCTCCACATATCATCTCCATGCCTCTTTACCGACCACTCGGAGAGTGTGTTCGATATCTAAATTTTTACCATGCAAACCATCCTAAGGATACACATGTTTTCCTGAAAAGCCGAACAATTATGTCCTCCTATTCGAGTCTATCAGAAAAGGCAAGGCCCCCGGTTCCTCCAACCACGTGTTATAGCTCCACGCTATACAACACAGGAGATACCGACAGTCACTCTCTGATGGTACTAAGGTCCCTAGTGATCCTGGCATCACGCTGTTCACTCGATGTCACTTAGTCACCTAGGAGCTGGTATATATCTAGGGCGAACTACATTTCTCGTGCTAATTAAAACACAAACGGAGCTTTCTACATTTTCACATAATAAATTATACGAAGTATAATACATAGCCAAAAGAACGCCAAGTGTTCACTTTGCCTACTCCAGTGCTTTTCTTTGGAGCCCTATATTTTATTTGTATATCATGTACTCTACCCGTTCTCCTTTTTTAGTTTTCAGGGACAAGGTTTGGTTGCTGAGTTCACTCTTTATGCTCGGGGACTAGATCGAGGATCATCGTCCAGGTGGTCACGCCACTTGGCACATGGACTTCACCTCTAACCAGTTAGTTGAGCTGCTCGGTGCTCGCCGACCAGTCGATCCAACTGCTCGACTCTCGTCTTCTTTGTGCGGGCATCGCCAGCGAAGCTGGGGACGGCTCGGCATTCATCTTCTTCGCGCGGGACTGGTTCGCAGCAATGCTGGGGACTGTGCCATGGTTCAAGCTATGGTATTTTCTTATTTGGACCCTGAAACAACATGCTTCCCACCTTATATCAGGCTCAGGGACTATATGGGCCCACATCACTTTGCAGTGACTTGAGCTGGCTCAATCTACTTTTTTGGGTGCTAGAGGCATGACCCCTACGCTTTTTGGCCTTCTCTTGTTGGCTACTCTACCCAAATGACGCAGAGCATCATATGCTACCGTAGGCCCACGTCACCAGACGTGTGGAACTTTTTTCTTTTTTCTTGGAGCAACATGCGTCTTTCAACAAGACCCATACTTGATAGACACATTGGTCAGCTCTTCGTTAACCAGGTTGGCAGATCAGAGAAGTTCCGCACCGTGCTCCAACAGTACATTTGACTAGTTGGTCGACAGAAGACTTCAAGCCTCACTGGTCGATGAAGGTCACGACGGCGTTTTCCACAATTTACATGGTGCTCGGGGACTAGCTGTGGGGATATGATCCCCATACACCCTCATGGCCATACATGGGCCGCACCATCGGAGATGGCCCAGCCCACAAGATAAAGACATGCGGCACACGATGTGCACCACACAATATTGTAACAGTACCAAATAGGCTACTTTGCTTGTAACTTTGTCCCTTCGGAATATATAAGGAGGGGGTAAGGGTCCCCTAGAGCACAACTCGATACACATCAGATCATCAAGATCTGACAATTGTAACCCCATAAATACAATCCACAAACGCAGGACGTAAGGTATTATGCACCTCGCGGCCCGAACCTGGATAAACCCTGGTTGTTTGTCTTGTGTCACCTCTACCTCGTAGATCTAAGCGCACCCCTCGCCGCTCGTCTACTGCCGTAGGTATACCCTTGGCAGTCTATCGCCGATATTTCGTTGACAGTGGGGCCCACAGGCAGGGTTTAAGGTTTAGAATTTAGGGTCTAGCCAGGCCCTGAGGGTACGGGTGGTCAGGTTGGGCCAGGCCCACGACCCTTTACAGACAACTAAACCCTCAATTTTTGGCCCCAGGAATCCTGGTTGGGGATATGCACCGAACCAAACACACCCTAAATGACTCTTAAATCCCTAGTGCCGAAGACTAACCGTTCATAAGTCTTTCAAACTCGCTCTATCAATAATTTCCCAAAATAATGTACAATATTTTTTGAAAGCATGAAATCTTTAGTTTTTCATTTTCAATAGTTATTGTTTTCTAACCAAGCGTAAAAGGAGGGATAAGAAACCAAAGGAAATTCATTTTAGAACCAAATAAGCAAGTTCGAGAAAAAAGGGCCAACAAACTACCGCACTTTTTTTATGGCCAAAGATATATATTCCCCTAGATTCATTTAACAGGTTCAGAATAATACGCAAATTACCAATAAGTAGAAGAGCTGGGCCCTGTCCGATCAAATTTTCACTACACGTACGGTACAAACGGTGCTGCTACTGTTTGCAGCACCGCCGATCAGGACATAGTTGTACTCATCATAGCTCAGTTAAAGAGTTACACGTCTGGTCCGATCAAATTTGCACTACTTGGCTGGTACAAATGGTGCTGCTACTGTTTATAGCAGAGCCGATCAGGCTACAGTTATATTCATCATAGCTCAGTTAAAGAGTTACACGTTCAGCCCGGTCAAATCTATAGTACTTGGAGTTGGAGGGTACTCCATAGTCGAGAGTGATCGAGGTGAATGCAGCAGGAAAGCTAGAAAGAAGAAGTGAATCGAAAGTGCTTTTGACCATAATGCCATGCTTGAGATTTGAGTACCCTGGTGCGGTTGTTATAGGTCCTTTCTATACTTATTTCAGTCCAATCCAAGAATTAACAACAGTCGAGGGCCGCACTTACCAATCAATAAGACATTGAAAGCTGATGACACTTTACATACTATCCTAAGCGGTCAAGTACACAGCGCGGGGACTTTCTAGCATTCAAAGTAAAATCTAATAACTATGGCTGATCAGTTTTGCATTTGAAAGAGGTGACACTTGATCAAATAAACTCTTCGCTGAATGGTTCTAGCAAGTCTAACAAATCACGAGTTGGGTTGAACACATATCAAAGCCGCACAGATCAAATGACCAAATGACCTGAGCTACTGTTGGCATTTCTTAGCACAATCCCCAAAAACGGTGATCACGCCAAGAAACGCCAGGGTCGATAGATCAGAACCTTATAGATAATATCCGCAAGCGTACGGATCCATCGTTGTAACATTTCACCCGGAAGTATTCAGGGTATCATTATTTATATTTTCCCAAGGGAAGGCAAGGTGTAAAATATATCTAGCATGATCATGGCTTATGACTTCATATCATCGAAGTAAGGCCTTAGTACTATACAGGGGTAAGATATATGGATTTGTAGATAGTGGACACACACTTGGGTCTATCTTAAGGATAAAGGAAAAATAAGAAATAAAGAATAAATAAATAAAGAATAAAATCTACGCGGAGCAGGTAGGTCGTATACAGCTATGCATAGAACAGCTAAAGACACATGTTGTACAAGGTTAGAGATGGTTCAAGGCCTAGGGCAGAGGGAGACCCCCGCAGCTGGTCTGCCAGCCGATAGAGGCATTTACGAACTCCTACACGATATGCGGACGTGGGGGATTACAGAGGACGGACAGGGCGGTCACCACCTGCCGCCTACCCTGCAACCGTGGCATACCGTCATATTCGAAGGCTCCCTCGTATCCGAACACCACGTCCACATACTAAGGAACTACCTATGTTCCCCCAGGACTCCCACCCTATGGATGGACGAGTAAGAACGTAGGCAAACTCAAAATAACATTGAACTGCTACCCCATTCCTATCGGGACCTCTAATCTTATAAAACATATGAACAATGAAGAACAGAGATGAACAAGCTATGCTATGATTAGATGAACTCAGATCTAGTTCATGCATATCAAGAATAGCATGATCACAACTAAGCTTTAGTTTATATGCAAAACTACATATAAGTATTAAGAACTTGACAAAGGAAGAACACTCCATAATATATTACCAAGAGATGTGGCTATTCTTCCAAGAGACAAGCTCTCCTTGGTAGCTTTTCTTGCTCCAATATATTCTAAATGTCTAGCCTAAAGAACAAGTGAGAAATGAGAGAGAGAGACTCTAAATGGTGTGTGTGTTGGGGGGGTGCTCCTCTCCTCTTCTTATAGTTGGTGGAAGGCGGTTTGGGGGTAGGATTGGAAAATCCCGCGCGGCATCGCCCTGTATGGAAGGAGGCAAACCGCCTCCAGGAGGCTGGGCCCACGCGGTGCTGTGGGGGGCGCGCGCACCCCAGGGGCGCCCGCCCCTGGCCGGCGCCTCCCCCTGACCGACTTTGCCAGGTCGGTTCTCCTGTGGGCCCGGGCCATCGTGGCGATGGGGAATTTGTCCACCTCGGTCCTGAAGTGGGCTTTCTCCATCTCCCCTTGGTTTACGCCTTCCGGAAAGCGTATTTTTATTTATAAATTTCCTGTGCTATATATATATTCCTGCAAATAATATTTTCTCTAGCACAAGTGGAATGTGGTTAGTAGCAAAGGTATATGTGTAATAAAAATATTTAATTCTCCCTTTTTTAGAGTCAAGTTGGCGGTTTTAAATTGTCGTTAAGGACCGCCAACAGCTACACCACCATCAACACAATTTAAGCTTCTTAATATAAAGTTCACCAAACGTAAACACAAACATGCAAACGATAAGAGTTTGTGTCCCACAGATCAAACCTAAGACAACTAGTGCAACTGATACGTCCCAATGATCAAGTGGTGAGCGGGGCGTGCAGGATCTCGTCCACGTCCACCATCGCTAAGACGGCGTTGGCAGCTGGCTCCAGACTCTAGATGAGATCAACGATCTCACTGATGTCCGATCTCGACAGAAAACCCTGTTCCATCTCCTGCACACTCACTGCTGTGCCATTATGAAGCTGAGCAGCCGCCAGTGCCATAGCGGCCCCTTGACGAATGGCTTCAGACACGACAACATGAAGACGGGCGGCTAGAGCTTGGAGTCGCTCCTCTGCGGTGGCCGAAACGTCCACAGCATTGGCGGGGAAGGCGGCAATAAAGGTGGTAGTCACATCGGTAAACAGGTTTTGGAGCACCGCCTCAACGGACGCCTTCTCATGTCGCGCCTTGACGACTTCCTGGTTAGCGACACCAAGTGCGACGTGCGCGGCCTCCAGTTTACCGCGCAGATTGTCCTCCGCTTTCTTGAACCATGTCAACAACAAACTGGGCTTGTACTAGAAGGTTTTAGAACCATGTGTCATTAGACTTTAGTGGTTTAGGCCAGTGATTTAATTTGGATGGTGTTTTTAGAGACTTACTAATCATATGATAAGTTCATGTGTGTTTTAAATGGTATTTATCTAGTTCACCAATTTTGGCCATCGGGTTTGTATGTTCAATATTCTTATTTAAGTATGAATCGCTTTTATGTTCTATTGTTGATTCTACAGCTACTTTTTTTAGCCCTGCCCCTCTCAGCACACACATGTTTGACATTAACAACCTCTTGGACAATATAAATGTTAAAGGATTTTTTTGTAGTTACTTATGGTACAATCTAAATTTTCAAGTGTGTTAGACTTGTAGGACATGCTTTGGCCTTCTCAATGTGCATTTTAATGTTTCCTTTATTATATACTGATTTCTTCTAGGCTTGATGCTATCCTGTACCGTAGGAGTACAAGTCTGGTTACACTGTGCCCGCTCGTGCTCAGCCACATGAGACAACCATAGACATCAAGTAAGATAATCTGGATATTTTGTCCGTGCCATTTTAATTTAAGTGAATTGAATTCGAACATATATCACGAAGCATCACTTTGCAGCGGTGATTTGATTGTGGATTTGCATGACCCGAGAATTCTCGCTGTAGCAGCTGCCAAACGTCGTCTTCTGGAGGCAGAGTATGATGGTTATGCTACTACAGATGCTAGTGGTGCTGCTTTCTGCCGTTCAGCTGCACTTCCTGATCTTATTTCCCTTTATTAGCTGAAGCGATGTATGACAAAAATTCCAGATCTTATTCCTGATATCATGTCTAGATACATGATAAAAATTGTGTATCTAAAAAACGCAAAAACCACATGCAATTTGGAACATAGGGAGTAGCTATTTCAGGACAGTTTTCTTTTTGGATTGAAGGGCAATGCTATTATATATTTTACAGTTGTCTCACAGGTCACAACTTGTTTGTGGAAGGAAAAATAGTGGTTTTAGCTGGTTAAATGCTTAGAGAATATGAAAATTGTTAATTTTCAGAAGAAATCCCCTTCTGCTCTGCTCTTAGTCTGATCACCTTAGCTCTCCTCCAGTATTTACCTAATGTCAAGTAATAGCTTTTGAGTATATTAAGGTAGACTACCTCAAATCCTACTTGTTTTTGCAGTTAATGGCGCTGTTGCTTCTAAGGCATGCAGTGTCTATCTCAGACAACGAAGGAAATGATGATGGTGCTTCTACCATGTTATCAGTGAGCGTTGTAGGCTTCACTTTTACTTGGATGTTAGTGATCTAGATAGTGCTTTGTGGTTAGAGCACCTGAGTAGCACCTAACAGACCTGGGTTTGACTCCTCGTGGGAGCGAATTTAAACTGGTTTGCATTATGAAAAAATTAAAAATAATAGGCTGGAGTTTTCCTTGCTGATTTCGGTCAAAAAGATAGATCTTTGTGCTGACTCAATCCTTTGCAGCATTTTCTGCTACGAGCCGCTACGTTTCTGCTGCCGTGTTGCATCGCAGTCAACAAAGACAGGTACCTAATCTGATGCAACTTTGAAGTGATAATGTGTTTGGTTATGAAAAAAATTAGTTCAAAATCATCATTGTAATGATGTACGCATCCTTTTGAACCAATTGCAAAAGATATTTCTTTGGCCTAGAAAGATCACCATAGCATTCAACTTTAGCTGGTTTTCCTTTTGAAACAATAGTAAGAAAATATTTCTTTGGTCTAGGAAGATCACCATAGCATTGTACTTTAGCTGGGTTTCCTTTTGTACCGATTGTAAGCAAATATTTATTTGTCCTAGGAAGATCACAATAGCATTGAACTTTAGCTGGGTTTCCTTTTGTACCAATTGTAAACAAATATTTCCTTGGCCTTGGAAGATCACCATAGCATTGAACTTTAGCTTGGTTTCCTTTTGTACCAACTGTAAGCAAATACTTCTTTGGCCTAGGAAGATCACGATAGCATTGAACTTTAGCTGGGTTTCCTTTTGTACCAATTGTAAACAAATATTTCTTTGGCCTAGGAAGATCACGATAGCATTGAACTTTAGCTGGGTTTACTTTTGAACCAATTGCAAACAGATATTTCTTGGGCATTGGAAGATCACCATAGCATTGAACTTTAGCTGGTTTTCCTTTGGAACCAGTTACAAACAAATATTTCCAGGTGGTTAGATAAAACAATCTATAGCGACTAGTCCTAAAGTTTTGTCTCTGACATGGTACACCATCCAAGTTATCGATGCCTTTTCCTTTGTCAGCAGGAAGAAGCTGCTCTGGCAGCAGCAGAGATGGCCTTCATCCTACAGTCGGCCAGGGGCCGCGCCCTCCAGTTTGCCATCGCTTCAGACTCCCTCGCCACCCCGCAGCACACGAGCTAGCACCACAGCAGCATGAATAGTGGCCAACAACAGAAGCCCTCAGTAGTGCTCACGACTACTGACCATACTTCTCTGGTTCGTTTGTGTTGATGTTGCCTTGTTTTGCATCATACTGACTCACAAAGGTTAGCTTAAGCCTGGGCTTGTGCTTCCCGTGGCCAATCTGGGTGTCAGTGTCACCCACAGTTTCGTTGCACCAGAAATTCTGCACTTTGTATCAGACCGAGTGTAATTCGAGAATACCAAATTTAATATAAATTCATTGTCGTTGCATCTTTTCTCCTCCTTACCGTGGCATGAATATTAACTGTTGTATGTACTGTGATGTACGTACTTTCGTAATATTATTCATTTTATATATATGGTTGTGATAGATGTTGACGATGTGGTGCATTGAAATTGAAACTAGCAGTTCAAAATATAATGTTTATCGTGGGAAACAACTCCACCAAATTGAATATATATTTTACATCGCCCAGATCACAACTCCTGAACTGTTGTGAACCTCACCGGCCACATTAGAGCCCGGCAGTTTCAGATTGGGGTCTTCCCCAGGGTCTAGCAATAATGATTTTATAAAAATAATGTTTGTCCATTTGATATATGTATGCATTATAATTTATAAAAATAATGCTTGTCCAACTGTTTTTATAAAAATAATGATTTTCACCGTGGTCTAGTAATATATACAAATCCTTGGTGAATATTTTTCCATCGTGTTTTCATCAAAGCGGTGGTGAAAATGGTGTTGCCGTAAAACCATTTCTATATTTCTGTAGGGAATGCTTGTCCATTTGATATATGTATGCATTATAATTTATGCTTTGAGACAAGTATAAATATATGCAAGTTCATTGTACTCACTCCGTACGAAAAAAGTCATTTTAGAGATTTAAGGATTGGGTTAAACATTGAGAATATAAATTGTTGAGTTTAGAAATGTGAAAGCCATATGAATAAATTTTTCTTAAAAAATACTTTTATAAAAATATACATATATCACTTTCAGTAATAATTTTTATAAAAACAAGAAGTCAAAGTTATACTTTGGAGACTCAGCAGGTGCCCAATGCAATTTACTAAGCAAAAGGAAGAGAAATGATCGTTATCATCGGCAACTATCATAAGTCGCAGCAAAAAGGCGATATATGGTGGTATTTTCGAACTAACGGTCCACTAAATACATAATCCCTCCATGTTTTCTTAAGTGTCATATTTGATCTGGGTGCATAGACCGAGGGGGAAAATAAAAGTGAGTATTATGCTTCGTACTTAGCGCATGACTCTATCTCTATGCCTGCAATTTAATAAGCATGACATGCGTGCGGACTTCATGTTCATTGGTTGCATGCATGAGGACTTAATTGCTATGATGAAACCAAGGCATACGGACCAAAATATGACACTTAGTTGCAACTTTCTTCTAAAACTGAATACCACATTAAAAAAATGGAGGGAATACATTGTTATTACCGAGAAGAAACAAACTCTACAAACAGTCAATGTGTATATATATTCATAGACATGTGTAGAGCACGAACCATCTCCATACACATCGATCTGCAGGTAGGCCCATACTTTTTGCTAGCTGTTGCGTACATAAATTTTTTATTTTAAATATTTTGGTGGCCTGATTGCTTGCCTGACTAAGGGCACTCCTAATGCATAAACTATGGATAGTTTCTATGATCTAGAACACTGTGCAAGAAACCATCTTTTACAATGCATTATTTTTTCCTTGGGTCTATCAAATTCTTCACCCTTGGGCGGACAGGAGCTCCGTTGAGCCCATGCTTCTTGGTTCATTGCGTTCCCTCAGCATTTCCATGGAAGGCACAATTATCTGAGATGCGTTCCCTCAGCATTAAGGTCCGTGGTGAGCTTATACTTCGCTCACGACGACCCACAGCGGTACTAGCCGCCGGCGGGCCAAGCCATCACGGAGCTCGGACGGAGACACGCGGGGGGGGGAGCCATTAGCCCAATTGAAGGAACCTACAGGCATCTCTCGTCTTCACGTCGTTGGGCACGGCGGGGTGACTCCGTGTCCTCTCCTGCCATGCAATCCTAAGAATTGGCCAATGGCTACCCGGTCGCGTGCCCGTGCCACCGTCACTCACGCTTTGTTGTTTGGTGGAACGGAGATCCAACTAGTGGCCGCGTGAACTCCCCGACGAAGGCCGTGCGAGGCTGCGGAAGCCATGCGAGCTCCCCATCGGCGTCCACGGCGGCGGGTGCGCCCTGCACGCGAGGTCCGTGGTAGCTGTCTCCACATGATCATGTGCGCCGCCGATGCGAGCCTCATGCGGCTTCCTGCTTGTAAGTGGGCATGTCTACTCCCTTGCCTCCTGCCCCAAAAATCATGCCGATCCCCACCCGTTCTTCTTCCTCACCATTCCCACAATCAAACACACCTCTCCCTCCGCTCCTCTCGCCTCACACACGCAGACATGTCGGCCAGCAACCACACCAATCTCACGGGGACGGGGGACCAGCTCCCGCACCATGCGAGCCTGCCGCCGCACTACCAATACAAGTACCAACCCGGTGCCGCTACGCTTGCACTACATGTTGTCCGGTGGAGGTCAGCAATGTCGCGAAGCGAAGTCTGTGATGGGACGGTTCAAGCTAGGGGCATACCTCTACTCTGTCATGGATGGCGCGTGCCTGCTCAGGCTGGCGGAGGTGATGAGCTAGTGAATCCCCCTTTCCATGATAAGGTTTTCAGTTCATGGGTAGGGCGGTGCTGCTGCCGCTCTGTTCGGCCCCGCTGTCACGTGCTTGGTTTTGCCCCATGGCGCGAACAATGTCAAGCTACTTGGTGCGCACATGAACGCCCTGCCCGCGCCGCTGTTGTCCTCGCCTCGCCGACTGCGCCACCAAACCGTCAAGCAGCTCACACGTGCGCCACTCCAATGACCAAAACACCTTGACGCCAAAAACAGAGCCGCTCCGCATATCAAATTCGGCTAGCTCAAAGCCTGTGGAAGTTGCCTAGCTAACGAAACCGTAACGAGAGTCAGTCGTGCCCTGTCGTCAACACATTTTTGAAATTCATCACCACCTTTGGTCAGTCCTCGCAGGAACCCAAATCGATTTGGGGTAAGCCTCGATTTCTCAATATCTTTCCAACTCCTAGTTACCATCACCCGCTTGGAGAATCAACCAAGGGAGCCATATCAATGCCGTGACAGACCATTTCTAATCCCGAACTGCCGCCGCCCCATCGCTCACATGCGCACGTGGCCAGGTTGTCTTGGTCCTCTTGTGCCCCACCTGATATAGGGGCCGGGGGAGGGGCGTGCTGGTGGAGCAGCTGCTGGGTGCAAGTGCAACCAGGGCAGAGGCTTCAGTCGGCGCCGCACGGGCAAGCTGCACTGTGGTAGGGCACTGCTGGCAGAGCTGCACAGGAGCAGGGGCCTATCGGCAACCTAGCTGTGCAGGGGCAGGGGCATGGCCGGAGAGGCGGGAGGAGCCACACCTCTATGTCCGTCGCGGCACCATCTAGGGCGGTCAGGGACGAAGCCAGGAAATATTTTAGGCAGGGCTGAACCAAAGCTAGCTCCTTTCGTCGTACGCGCAAACCGCGGCACGGCGTGGTGCCAGGGAGGCCGAGACCGTGTCCTCCAGAACCTGGCGAACCCGAGCCCGTACCAAGACGCCAATGCCGCTTAACTATACTATGACCCATCACAATAGACAAATATATAATAGATCGAAAGCATTGTAATATTGACCCATCACCTGTGCACCGCCGGCTGTCTGCTCGTGGCCGTCTGCCCGCCGCGCCGTGCTGCTCCTGGCGCACTCGCCCTCGCCCAGTCGCCCGCTGCCGCTGGCCGTAGCGCCGCCCCCAGCCCCCTCGCCAGGCCGTCGCGGCGCCCCCTCGCGGTTCGCGTGAGCGCGGAACAGGAGGCGTCGTCGCGTCGATGCTCGATGCGGAGAAGAGGAGGCGTGAAGGCGTCGGCGCTGGTTCGATGCTAAGGAATTGGGACGGCCGGACGGGTAGTAGAATAGAATAGGTTTCTTCCCTTTGGGCTTTTGACAATACGATGCTTGCTCTGTCTCTATAATTTGTTGGCCCAATAAGCAAATACAGCCCATCTTCTCCTCCAAACGATCTCAGCCCTGCCTTTCCTGTATGTCTACGCATGAAAATGAAGGTGGCGCTCCGGGGGGCTCTGCGTACGGGACGGCAGTAGGGGGGCTCGAGCCTGTCCCGCCCGGGCGCTGGCTCCGTCGCTGTAGTAGGGCTCTGCATGCACGGGAGCGGTAGCCCGGGCTAAAGCCCGGCCAGCCCAGGCGCTGGCTCCGTCGCTGAGGGCGGTCACCATGGTCATCTGCTGGCCTGCCGTCCACGGGAGGTAAATGGGTGAAGACCTACCACATAGGAACAGGGCCCACTGTTAGTCATCCAAGTCAGCATAGAAGTCCACCTTAGCACGCCCCGAGTGGCAAAACTACCCTATAAAACCGCCATATGGTGTTATTTGAACGGTTTTGTAAAGGTGACGGGGCTAAATATCTCATTTTGTAGGTCAGGGGATAAAGTAGTCGAGTAGCAATAGGTGAGGGGGTTATTTAGACTTTTTGCACTTTCAAAAAGTTTGCCGCTCGGTTGGCATATAGTGTATTCGACTAAGACATCAGCATAGTATGAAAGTATGATAGCATTAGTTCAAAACAACATGTTATTTTCCTATTGATTATGTCAACGTTGCTTGATTATTAATTCTTATTGTATTATAACAGTTTCAACAGAGAGACAAACTCTACGTGATTATGGCTTCCTACCCTCCTGAATGGGCCAACGACAATTTTATCAACGTTGGAGGCATGCTGCTTACTGACTTTCTTAACTACCTCCAAACAAACAGGCCTGATATAACATTTGCTGATTATATCAACACAAGGGATTCTACAGACGGCAAAGTCCCTAACACTAGTTGTGACCCAGGAATCAAAAGTATTTCTTTCCTCGTCCAGACGGACGATGGTCCGGAAAGGGTTGTAGGAGATCCACCACCAGTAGTTCGTCTGCACTACTAGCAACACGTTTATACCTTTTTATGCCTTGATATATCCAAGGCAGGCAGAAATGAATAATGTGTGTGAGTGTGACATGTGAAGTTCAATCCTTTTGTGATTGATTTCATATATATGTGCTCGTGTCTATGATGAATCTATTGAGTAGTGTACCGCTACTCAATATATATAATTATAAACAATGAGATGTCTTATGTTGACGAGTAACGTATATGCTATGAAGTATTTGCATATATTCCTTTTACACACACTACTACAAAAACGAACTTGCGCAACGTTGCAAATTTGCCCTCCGTGGCGGACGTCTACTTTTGCCTGCTGCGGTAAGTCCCACAATTTACCGCAGCGGGTACTTTTTATTTACCGTGGCGGGCACTTTTGCCCACTACGGTAAATCGATTTACCGCAGCGGGCATCTTAAGATGTCCGCCACAGAAAATGCCCTATTTACCGTGGCGGGCGTCTTAAAATGCCCACTGCGGTAAATCGATTTACCGCAGCGGGCATCGTAAAAGGCCCGCCACGGTAAAAGGCCAAGGCACTAATGGCCCACTAGCGGCCCGATAGCGACCGTCATACATGTATATGAGATGTTAGGGTTTGGGTGAAGTTCTTCACTTCTCTCCACCTCTCCCCTGCCACCCCAGACCACACGCGTCTCTCTCTAGCCCAACGCCTCTCTCTCCGTGCACCGACGCCTCTCTCTCCGCCTCCCCCATTTTCACGCGCATGCCTTTCTCCACTCTCTCCCTCATCACAACGGCGGCCATGCCCACAGCAGCGCAGGAGGACAATAGATGGCGCGCAACGGGAGGTGGCGTGGCACCGGGCTGGCGGTGCGGTGATGCAGTGCGCGCGGGGCGGATGGCGCGCAGGGCGCGCTGCACACAGAGCTCTCCCCTTCATTTCCGATTCAGAGCTCTCTAACCCTAGACGCCTCCAGCTGTGCACGGGAACGATGAAGAAGGTGGTGGCCAGATCCGTGGTGGCGCACCTCCCTTCTCCTTCTCCGGCGACCAGGCATGCGGGGGCGGCCGGATCCACGGCGGCGCGCCTCCCTTTTCCTTCTCCGGCGGCCAGGCACGCGGGGTGCACGAGGAGGGCACTCACGGGTCGATGGCGGCACTCGGGCGCGCGGATCGACGACGGCGGTACATATCCGACGGGTCTGCATCAACACAGCGGCGCAAGGCCACGACAACGACGGCCTGTGGCGGATCCGATGCCACGACGTACGGGAACGGCGGATCCGGCGACGGAGCGGCAGATCTAGTGCGGCGGCGACGGCGGCATGGTTGGGCTCGACGTCGGGCCTGTTTGGGCTGGCGTTGGGCTCGACTTTTTATTTTATTTTATTTCCATTAACCGAAGCGGGCACTGGACGCCCGCTACGGTTATTATCGATTAACCGTGGCCTTTGAATCGAAGCGGGCACTGTTGCGCACTGTGTAAAATGCAATGTGCCGCTGTGGTTAAAAATTCTATAGTAGTGACAATTACTTGATGAGAAACACATTTGAGGGTCGTTCCTAATATTGGCATCAAACATTTTATGGATCAATGCCACCACGGATTTTGATCCAATTCTCGTAGTGATGGACATCAGTATTAAAAAAATGAATGAGATGCATATAGTTACTACAATACATATATATGGGTGTCACTGCTTGGTGCCTACGTGCATGCACTCCACTTGTAATGAGAAATCCCCAAAAATTTTCATTATCAAATAATGCGTAAAAGTAATTTTTAATCCATACTCCAACTGCTTGCGTGGAGGCACACCAATTCATCCTTGTAAGTTGCTGTCTGTCGTCCTCGGCTGTGAGCCCGGCACCAAGCTGATGTGGCTCAGCAAAGCATGGCCTCTAGTAACTCATTATCACTAGTGCAGGCCTTTAAAGCCGGGCCAACGTAACGTCGTATCGGCATGAAGAGGTCCGTACGTTAGACCAGATAACATGCTAAGGATGTGGATGCACTCATCGTTAGCCACGGTCACCTTCATGCTGTTGTGAAATCACAACTGCAGAGACTAGCCGCACATATATAGCATCCTCAGAGATGAAGGAGTTATTGAGGGCGACCAGAGTGGCATCGCCAAGATGAATGCACACGTGCATCTTCTCGCAGGTGTCAACACCCACAATCACGCATAGGTATCCTCCAGCCAGTATATTAACATGTCTTCCTTGGGAAATGTTTTCGTAGTAAATCTCTTTCTATAAATTGATTTGGCGATGTAAGTCTTTGTAAACGGCTCGACCACCTCCATAGTTTCACATGTATTTTCAGGATAAATATATTTTTGTATCGCCACTACAAAGTAAAATAGACAAAAACTTTTTTATTGTACACAAAAGAGTATGAGTACTTCATGCCAGACAATGTTCCGTATGCCTATGAGACTCTCTACTCTTTGCCAGCCGATACAGTTGACACCTTTGCTTGCCTTTGTCAATATATAATTAATAGCAACCGTGACGATAATCTCAGTACTAAAGGATCATTGATGACGGTTACTTCGTTGGACCTTGTGCTAATGCTTAAATTGTTCTCACCAACAAGAGCCAAGGTAATATACAAATGTCAGCGCATAATTCTCTACGCTAAAGGATGGTATGACGACATTTACTTCATTGTCTAGGTGATGATGCTTACATTGTGTCGCAACAAAAACGAGATCGCGCGCAACACAATATTTTTTGAAGCATTAAATCTTTAGTTTTTTATTTTCAATAATTATTGTTTTCAATCCAAGCGTAAAAATAGGGCTAAGAAACCAAAGGAAATTCATTTTAGAACCAAATAAGCAAGTTCGAGAAAAAAAGGGCCAACAAACTAAGGCACACTTTTTTATGGGCAAATATATATTTTCCTCTAGATTCATTTAACAGGTCCAGAATAATAAACAAATTACCAGAGTGTACCCTGAAGGGCCCCATTGTCTTCTTCCTGGGCAAGAACCAAATCAACGAGAAAACAGAACTCCACCCAGTAAAGAGCTGAACTTGCTGACATACGGATTTTACACAGTTCCATACAGGCAAAGCATCAGAGCAGTTATTCGCACATATAAATTCTGCAGCGTCAGAAAAGAGAAAGCAGCGTTGGTTCACCAGTGAGAGCACTTAATCCTTTAAACTGAAACCGAGTTTGACATGCATGCAGTCTCAAGAGCTGAAAGTAAGGCGACAGTTGATATGCATTGCTATTCCTGACGAGTGCCCATAGTAGATAAATTCTTGTGAGTGGCTAAGTGACATCCAAACAAAGAGTGATCAATCAAACAACAAAATGTGTCGAACATAACAAACAAACTTACTTGTTAGGATTTCTATGGTCACCTAATAAGAACCACACCTCATGTAGTCCTGTGGAATAACCAAAGCAAAAATAAAACCAAAAAAGTAAAACATAATTCAAGGAAACTGTTGCACGCAACCAGATTAATGTTCAGTATTAAGTGGCAACTTCACAGCTTACATGTAACAGGCTCCTAATTAAAAATTTTTACCATCCTATAAAGTGAGCTGAGCTTGCTCACGTAGAGATTTTACTCAATTTGATACTGGCGAAGCACTAGAGCACTTATTCACACATGTGAATTCTGCAGCATCAGAAAGAGAAAGCAGACAGTAGTAGAGAATAGACCTTTTCTCTTGGTACCATTTTCGGGTTACTCCCGGTATTTTTTGCGCCTAGAAGTAAAGGGACAATTAGTCCAGGTTAGAGCCTACAACCAGGACTAAAAGTCGCTGCCCAACGACTCCGGCGCGCCCTGGGCACCTTTACTCCCGGTTGGAGACTCTAACCAGGAGTAAAGGTCGACCTTACCTTTACTCTCAGTTGGAGCCTCCAATCGAGAGTAAAGGTCGACCTTACCTTTACTCCCGGTTGGAGCCTCCAACCGAGAGTAAAGGTCGACCTTTACTCCCAGTGAGAGGCTCCAACAGGGAGTAAATGTTTATTCCCAGTTTGAGGCTTTACCCGGGACTAAATGTCAACCTTTAGTTTGGGTTTGTAAGCTAATCAGGATTGAATCTTTCTAGACATATCCTTTTAGCCCTCCTTCCTCCTCGAGCCTGAGCTAGCTATTTAAGCTCTCTCTCACCATAAACTGTGTTCTTGTTGCTATCCATGTTGCTTCTTCATCGTTGACCATCTTCATTCTCTCATATCTCATTCTCTCATCTTCATCCTCCCATTATATACGTTAATAAATATATATAAGTGTAATACGTTTAATTTTAATATCATTGTTACAAAAAGAAAAATACAATAATAAAAATAGTCATCAGAAAAACCTAAGATCTTGTGTGGGACCATATTTTGGGTAGAAATGAATGCCAAAAAAATTTCAAGTCATTTTGACATAGGCGGAGTCCACGTGCTTCACAGAGGTATATGGAACCTTTCATCGAACCATTACTATACACTTAAGTTCTCAGAGATTTCATGGTTCACATACATTCTCGTGTTCTATTGGTCTCAAACTTTTTGTTAGGCTTGAAAATCCCCTTTGTGAAGCAACCACCAAGTTTGAGATTTTTCTGAATTGGTTTGGTACGTTTTTGATTTAATTGAATTTTCGCGCGACTTCACCAAGTAATTATACATTGAACTTAGTCCACCCTCGAAATGATGTTGAATGGTGCCAAACTTTGCCAAATGATCTCTTGTGCCCTAGGAGACAAATCTTTACGGAGGTCGATGCAAAATTCGAGTGTTTTCAATCTATAATTTACCATATTTTGTCTCACGCAGCACCAAAAAAATATAATAATAAAAATAATTATCATAAAAACCTAAGACCTTGTGTGGGAGCATATTTTAGGTGTAGATGACAGCCATAAAAGTTTCAAGCCATTTTTACACAGGCGGAGCCTACATGCTTCACAAAGGTATATGGAACCTTTCATCAAACCATGACTATACACTTAGATTCTCAGGTATTCCGTGGTTCATGTGCATCACCGTGTTCTATTGGTCTCAAACACTTTTTCTCAAAATTGAAAATGCCCCGTGTGAAGCAACACCCAAGCCTGAGATTTTTTCTGAATTGGTTTGGTACTTTTTCGATTTAATTGACTTCACCGAGTAATTATATGTTGAACAGAGTCTATCCTCAAAAAGATCCAGAATGGTGCCAAACTTTGCCAAATGGTCTCTTATGCCCTAGGAGACAAATCTTCGCGGAGGATGATGCAAATTTCTAGTATTTTTAATCTGTAGTTCACCATATTTTTGTCTCTCACAGCACGAAGAAAAATATAGTAACAAAAATAATTATCAAAAAATCTAAGATCTTGTATGGGACCATATTTTTTGTGCAAACGAGTGCCAAAAAAATCTCAAACCATTTCGATATAGGCGAAGTCCACGTGCTTCATAAAGGTACATGATACCTTTTATCGAACCATGTCTATACACCTGGGTTGTTAGGGATTCTCTAATACCCGGCTTTATATATAAATGTTTGTTTGATATCTGAAATCTACAAACGATTTGAATTCAAATTCTGGAAATGATTTCAGATCTGAATTTTTATTTTTTAATCCAAAATTATTGCGGTTAATAGACTTAACCGCAGCGGATGACATAAACTGTCGCTTTCCGTAGCGGGCTCCTTATGTTGCCTGCTGCGGTGCCGCCTAGATTTACCGTGGCGTGGCACTGGCAGCGGACGCCGTTGCCCGCCGCGGTAAAGGCAAAGTGACCGCTGCGGTAAAGATTTGTGGCATAGTGTTTGCAGCCATGATTTGATTATGGATTTGCATGACCCGTGAATTCTCGCTGTAGCAGCTGCCAAACGTCGTCTTCTGGGGGCGAGTATGCTACTACAAATGCTAGTGGTGCTGCTTTCTGCCGTTCAGCTGCACTTCCTGATCTTATTTCCCTTTATTAGCTGAAGCGATGTATGACAAAAATTCCAGATTTCCTGATATCATGTCTAGATACATGATAAAAATTGTGTATCTAAAAAACGCAAAAACCACATGCAATTTGGAACATAGGGAGTAGCTATTTCAGACAGCTTTTCTTTTTGGATTGAAGGGCAATGCTATTATATATTTTACAGTTGTCTCACAGTCACAACTTGTTTGTGGAAGGAAAAATAGTGGTTTTAGCTGGTTAAATGCTTAGAGAATATGAAAATTGTTAATTTTCGAAGAAATCCCCTTCGCTCCGCTCTTAGTCCGATCACCTTAGCTCTCCTCCGCATTTACCTAATGTCAAGTAATAGCTTTTGAGTATATTAAGGTAGACTACCTCAAATCCTACTTGTTTTTGCGCTTAATGGCGCTGTTGCTTCTAAGGCATGCAGTGTCTATCTCGACAACGAAGGAAATGATGATGGTGCTTCTACCATGTTATCGTGAGCGTTGTAGGCTTCACTTTTACTTGGATGTTAGTGATCTAGATAGTGCTTTGTGGTTAGAGCACCCGAGTAGCACCTAACGCACTGGGTTTGACTCCTCGTGGGAGCGAATTTAAACCGGTTTGCATTATGAAAAAATTAAAAATAATAGGCTGGAGTTTTCCTTGCTGATTTCGGTCAAAAAGATAGATCTTTGTGCCGACTCAATCCTTTGCAAAGCATTTTCTCGCTACGAGCCGCTACGTTTACGCTGCCGTGTTGCATCGCAGTCAACAAAGACAGGTACCTAATCTGATGCAACTTTGAAGTGATAATGTGTTTGGTTATGAAAAAAATTAGTTCAAAATCATCATTGTAATGATGTACGCATCCTTTTGAACCAATTGCAAAAGATATTTCTTTGGCCTAGAAAGATCACCATAGCATTCAACTTTAGCTGGTTTTCCTTTTGAAACAATAGTAAGAAAATATTTCTTTGGTCTAGGAAGATCACCATAGCATTGTACTTTAGCCGGGTTTCCTTTTGTACCGATTGTAAGCAAATATTTATTTGTCCTAGGAAGATCACAATAGCATTGAACTTTAGCCGGGTTTCCTTTTGTACCAATTGTAAACAAATATTTTCTTGGCCCACGCCTATATTTGGTTGCAATATGGCTATTTTGGTTGCAACTCGGAACCAATTGCATCTAAGTCTCGGTGGTCAACAGATGGTTGCGATTGGAACGGTGCAATAGCCTCGCAACCACACTTACGTGGCGTTGCAAATGATTTTGCTATTGCAATGTACAAAAAGCCTAATGCAACCAATAGTTGGTTGCAAGAACCAATATTGCAACGATTAGACCGGTTGCCTAAGGTTCTATTGAGACGAAACACTTGGCTGCAATATTTCATGATTGCCACGAACGAATGTGTTACCATAGAAAAGTATTGCCACTCCAAAACTACGTGGGCATATGGTCATATTACCACGAAGTCCGATCCATTGCATTAAAGTGCTTTTGCAACATATCGATATGGTGGCAATAGATAATATGGTAATGCAACGAACTAGTCTTTGAGGTAATATATGTAGGTTGCAACGAATTTGTGTTGGTGGTAATAGAGGTCAAATGCTACAAACAATTGATGGTGGCAATAGATGGTATGGTAATGCAACAAACTAGTCTTCGAGGTAATATATGTAGGTTGCAACGAATTTGTGTTGATGGTAATAGAGGTCACATGCAACAAATAATTGTTGGTGGCAATAGATGATATGGTAATGCAATGCATAAAGTTCGTCGCAATAATGCATATTGCAACCAAAATCAATGGTTGCCTATAATTATATCGCAACGAGGGAAATTTGACTAGCAGTTTTTTAAATTATTTTCACAATGCGCATCACATGTAATAACTGATACATTCATTAATTTAAATTTTGTCTCAAACCAAAGTAACATACAATGACCAGAATTCTCCGCTTAAAAGAACATGATCACAACTAACAAAATAAAGACACCATATTTAACTAAGTTCACAACATTGTTTAGCATATAATAGATCGATCTAAAAATGAGTTCGCCGGTTGCTCCATCGCCCATCGCCTACACCATCACAAATAAGCATCTTTGGAACTTGTCATTCTTGTTGGTGTCGCCATCATCATTAAGCCATAGAAGCTTTCTCTAATTGTTTTGGCTGTCCAAGTTTCTCTCGCAATTCATGAAAACATAAATGATTAGATTCATGGTGTAATTAGCAATCATAGAACAAGAGCAATTGAGATCAAACAATTCCAAGCACATTTAGCCCTAGAAGAACAATTGTGTCTTGTCACTCGCTGGAAAAAATGTTTAACATTTCAATCTATAAATAATTTCGTGAGAATCCGATGGGACACTAGAGTTGTCATATTTAGTTTATTTATCCCCACATGTTAAACAAAAGCAATAACAACGTAAATGTGTTTTAGTATACACCAGATGATCGCTTACTAAATCATCCTAAATGTCAAGTGCAAAACAACCGTAGTCGAAAGAAATTGGAATGGCAAAGTTTATTAAATAGACATTGTAAACATCACTTGTTTCTTTACTCGGAGGGCATACACAACACAAGGCATAGGCAAAAATCTAGCAATGACATGGTAAACATCTCGTGTAGATCAAGTTATGAGGATTCAGATCAAAACGTTATTCATACCCGTTGATTCTTTCTCTCGATTACGAGTCCTCAATAGCTGATCGGAACTAACATAATTCATCGTTGATGATCCAAGCAGCAATATTTTTTGAAAAAATATTCCTAGCTGAAGTACTCTTTGCTTTCATGATCTCGAGGTGCAACAACTTCCTTTTCGTAGTCGCATGCTCGTGGTTCAAAGCCCGCCACAAAGAAAATTTGGTGTAAACAAAATGCATTTCATTTGGAAGCATGTGTGGGGATCAGCCTCTACAACAGAATTACCTCTACACCATCATCCTCTAAGCGTGGTGGTGTGATTAAGTTCTCGCGTAGGTCCATTTGAATCCCGTGGGGGATCATGGTTCCGACATAGCCATGGTGACGAAGGCAAGGGAAATTAGAGGAATACATGGCTAAAACAATAGTTGAAACATGTTTCAAAGGGGGTACCTTTTGCAAAAGCCGTCGGAATTCTACCCTCATTTCATCCATTTGTTTCTTACTTTCTTCCTTATCTATTTCCCTTGCCGAAACTTCATTTGCAAGCTGTTCTTTTAGTTCTCGAACCTCTTCTTGGTGCTGCATTCTTTCTTTTGGGCATCCAATTCAAGACGAGCCGCATCTTCTTCTTTTTGTTTCAAAGAGAGCTCTTCGTGTTGGATATTTCGCCATATATCCACGTCCATGAGACTTGTATGATTTTGTTCCAAGAGTTTTTGAGTAGTTGAGTTGGAAAACTAAGTTTTCCTCCTCACTGTAAGAAAAGGCCTATCCTTCCCTCTTTCGCATTTGTAACTTCGATGCAAGCTTTTTCCTAGGTGTAACATGTCAAAGAAATTAGGAGCATGTCGATTAAGCAGCCCAAATTTTAAGGTAAACATGCTGTAATTTTAATGATGCAAACATACACAAGAACTCACATAAACATCCCTAGCTTCATCAGTTGACCATTCCCCATTCTTGGTGTGAGTAGTCATCCAAAGTTGCGTATCGCAGGTTGTTGACCAAGAGTAGCACGGTTTGTCTAAGGTGCCAAAAATGTAGCATTAGGTGATGGCCATATATTTCGTAAAAGTAATCTACACATTAGTTAATGTATAGTTATTACCCGTTCGAAACGAACTGGGAAAATGGTTTCGCTCCCATGAGATGCTTAGTCTTTTGTTTCTTTCGGTTTACTGAATTCTTTGTGCTAAGATTCTCGCAAAAGGTGAATGAGCATAGCTCACAATTGCATTACAAAACCGGGGTTAGTAACGAATTTGGTCACAAACAAACCTGGGAATTGCTCACATCCAAAGTATTGGATCAAGTAGTACCACTCCACGATGTCTAAGTCTTTAGGCTTATGCTTCATACGTTCAAAGATCGTGAGTATGCCTTGTATGTAGAACTGAATGAAGTTCTCCATCCTCTGTACCTCTCTTGGGCAATTGTCAATATCTTTTCACTAGCATCTTCAACAGCGTCTAAGTCCCAAATTTTCTGTTTCAATTTAATGACCAATATAAGAGTAAAGTAGAGGCGTTGAATTCATTAGATTTGGCTAAAGCTCAACATTTACTTACCATCATCTCTTGTACTATTGATTCTTTTGCAATTTCCTTGACTTTCTTCCAAGATTTCACTCCTATAAGTGGAGTCTTTTTCCTGGTGCAAGGGGGCGGGGTTGAGGAGGGGCGCGGCGCCGTCCTAGTGCAAGGGGGCGGGGTTTGAGAGTGGCGGCGCCGTCTCTTGACCTAACCGGTGACGACGAGCAATGCCGAGGCTGCCGCGCGGTTTGAGGAGTGGGCGGCAAAGCGAGTAAATGTAAAGGCCCGAGCTCGAGGACTTTAGGCGCGTGAATTTGGCATCCAATCGATGCTTTGGCGGGCTCCTAAAAAAACAGAGGGAAAATTGAGTACGGACTTCATATATGTATAGAAAACCAAATTTTCCTATGTGTACACATAAACGAAATTTTCATATGTGAAATTACACAATAATGAAATTTTCATATGTAAAAGTCCACGCAAAAATAGTAACTTTCTTACAAAGTCGAAAATCATTGTCCAATGAAAAGGCATGACAAACGACATCAAGAGTGAAGGCCAAACTTTGAATATTAAGTTGTGCCCTATTTTGTCTCGTGAACTCGAGCGTAAAGCGTAACCCTAAAACAGACTATGACACATTCGGCCCACCGGTCATGTCCTTGATTGCACAAAGGCCTTCGAGTTCCAACGGCATTGTCGCAAGGAACACAAGAAGGAGAGCGAGAGTTCCATGGAGGAGCCCGATCGAGCACCGAGGTGGACTAGACGGAGTGAGAAGTTGTGTGAGAGCAAGATCCACCAGCACCTAGCTAGACGCGAGAAGGAAGATATGCCGGCGATGCCGGAGTTCATCTTAGATAATAGCCCTAACCCCGACCATAGTGAGTAGACCCTCCAACTATACCCATATAGCTAGCTTTTAAGGGCACCCGCAATGTGTGAGCAAAGTGACAGAACATGTAGACTAAATAGGGGCCAAACTGTGTGAACCTCTTTCACATTAGATGCAACAGTTCAATAGAATATACCGATTAGGGGTCCATTAAGGGCACCCGTAATGTGTGAGCAAAGGATGTACTACATACCGACATACCCATTACGAGTCTTTCATGTGTCTCTATAGTCTATATGATATATGGTAACACCATATGTCGTTGATATTCATGTACCGATTAGGAGCCATTGCCTTGTAGAAGATGGGAACATATATATAGGTGTGCACTTTCTAGAAGGCCATACTCAGAACATATAGGGTACACTCATGCAAAGAGGAGAGACTACAGTAGATACAAATTTAAGTTTGTATAATTAAAATATACAACTTGGACAAGAAAAAAAGGGAGGAAAATTTAGAATGTGATTTAATAGGGTAAATGTTAATACGAAAAATATGAATTAAAAAAATTGCTATGGGCTGTAGGTATAATGAAAAAAGAAAAAAAATTGTACTATAGGGCCGTAGGGCCGCCCAGGCAACATAATAGGCTCAACCGGCGAGCGGGAGCCCGAATGGAGCCACCAGCCCATTAAGCCCCATAGCACAGAAGAGACCAATCATTGATGGATGATTCGCCGGAGTTCGATAGTGCTAACACGCCCTCCCTTTTAAGCAAAGTGCTACGCGCTCCTCGCATCCGGTGTGGTACTAAACGGAGACGATTGCGACGCCGCCGCAAACAACACTAATGGGCCGGTGTAGATGAAATGAAATGAATTATGGGCCGACCCAATCCGTCTTAGCCAAGTCCTAACAAAGAATGCCAAAGTCGTCTCTAGGTCACGCCGCCACGCTCATCCTTTCTCCGCCGCCACGCTCCTTTTTCCGCCGCGACGGCGATAGGCCATAAACGGCGACGGCCACCGGGATGCGGCGATAGGCCATAAACGGCGACGGCCTGTGGCGTGTTCCCATCCCGCGGCCGCTTCCTCTACCCTCCTCTCATTCCTGGCGCCAAGGACGAAGAAGTCGGCCGGCGACGGTGACGGCCGAGCCCGGCAAAGAGGCGCCCCGCCCTGTTCCTCCGGCCTCCGGCCATCCGGCTCGGCGACCCCAAATTGCTCCCCCTCGGTGGCTATTATTGTGCTTCAAACAAGGTGAGCGTAAAACACAGGGGTCCTAGTTAATTTTCCTCTCCTTGGTGAACTATTGAAGAATTTCGAACTCTTGGGGAGAGCTGCAAAGGCATATCATGCTCATTAGGAAAAAAAAACTTTTCAATTCATAATGTTAGCTTGATAGTGGATATTTATTCTGGATTCGTGCTCACCGTAGGGATACCGCGAAGGATGTCAAATGAAGATAAGAGCTGGATGCGGATGTCCAGATATACTTCGAATGGCAGCGGGATTCAAGAACTTTTTACGAGTGTATTTGGGGGCACATCTAGTGAAGAAACAGCTCGATGTCCGTGTACTCGATGTCGCCGTGCATGTCTTATCGAAGTGAAAAGGAGGTTCGAACTCATGTGGCACCGAGAGGGTTTGATGAGAGTTTCATTCAAGGAGAAGGTAATTCGAGCCTTCGTTAGTTGAGAATGATAACAATGATGGCCCCGCACTAGATCATGCCGAAAGTTCCCATGATTTAGTTCCTTCACCGATCGAGCCGTTATACATGGAAAAGTCACAGGAAGAGATGAGGACAAGCCAAATGCGACCGCAAAAATCTTTTCGTGCTACTAGAAGAGGCAAAGAAAGAGTTGTATCCAGGTTGCAAAGAGGTTACAAAGATTTCTTTCATTGTCATGCTATTTCGATTAAATGCATGGATGGCATTAGTAATAGCGCTTTAGAACGCATACTTCGGTTGTTCTTGCTTGTGCTTCCCGATGGCCATTGTCTCCCAACTTCCTTGGAGAAAGTGGAGAAGGTTGTTCGAGATCTTGGCCCGCATTACGATAAGATTGATGCCCGTGTCAACGACCGTGTGTTATTTCGTGGGGATTATGCTAAATCGGATAACCGTCCAACATGTGGAGAATCTAGGTGGAAAGAGACAAAGCGGTACGAAAAGGATGATCCCGTTGGACAAGTGATTGTGGAAAGAAGCGAAGTGTTTTCCACGTAAGATCCTTCGTTATTTTCCACTTATTCCTCGCTTGCAAAGATTGTATATGAGATCATCGACATCAAAGCCGATGCGTTGGCATGAGGAAGAACTAGTAAATGATGGGAAAATGCGTCACCCGACGTACTCATTGGCATGGAAGCATGTGAATAGCGAGTATAAGGATTTTGCTAAGGACCCTCGCAACATACGGCTCGCTCTTGCAGCCGATGGCTTTAATCCGTTTGGGATGTTGAATGTTGCATATACTACATGGCCTCGTCATCCTAATCCCTTACAACTTGCCTCCTTGGTTGTGTTTGAAGCAACCCTATTGGATGATGTCTATGTTGATTCCAGGGCCCAAATCACCCGGAATGAATATTGATGTCTATTTGCAACCCCTAATTGATGAGTTGATAGAGTTATGGGTGACAGGTGTTGAAACATGGGATGAGAATAAGAAGGAGACGTTTAAACTTCATGCGCTTCTGTTGTGGACCATAAATGACTTCCCTGCCTATGCCATGCTATCTGGTTGGAGTACTAAAGGAAAGTTTGCATGCCCATACCGCCACAAAGATACGTAGTACTTATGGTTGAAATTTGGGTCAAAGCATTGTTACATGGGTCATCGTCGATTTCTCCCTCGTAACCATAGGTGGCGCAAGAGCAAACAAGCTTCAACAACATGACAGAGATGAGGGAGGCACTTGTGCCACTAACCGGTGCTCGGGTTCTACAAAGAAGATGAAAGTTTTGAGCAACCAAAATTTGGGAAAACAACAAGGAAGAGGAAGCAACGTGAAGAAGACAAGAGGGTGGCACAACCGGAGGAAGAAGAGTATATTTTTTCAGCTTCCTTACTGGGAAAAATTGCTTGTAAGGCATAACTTGGATGTTATGCACATCGAGAAAAATGTCTGTGAAAGCATTATTGGGACGTTGCTTCACATAGATGGTAAGTGTAAGGATAGTGAAAAGGCACGGCTTGACATGCAACATCTTGGGATACGGCAGGATCAGCATCCAGTGGTGGAGAATGGAAAGTATACTTTGCCACCATCATTGTACCCTTAAACAGGGACCGAAAGAAGATGCTATGCACATTCTTAGAAGGAGTGAGGATGCCTGACGGTTACGCGTCTAATATAAAGAGATGTGTGGATGTGAATGGATGTAAGGTTTCGGACTCAAATCACATGACTATCATGTTATTTTGCGTAAACTGTTGCCCTTAGTTGCAAGGCATATCTTGCCTCGAAGCCGTTGCTAGACCATTGATTGAGCTTAGCAGGTTTTTTCAATGCGCGTGTTCAAAGGAGCTAGTGCAAACTCATTTAGAAACACTAAGCTCTTCAATTGCGTAGACTTTATGTAAGCTTGAGATGATATTTCCACCAGCATTCTTTGACATTATGATGCATTTGCCGGTTCATTTAGCCGAGGAGGCTAAATTTGGTGGACTCGTGTGTTATCGGTGGATGTATCCAATCGAGAGGTATCTACGTACACTTAAAGGATATGTTAGGAACAAGGCACATCCGAAGGTTCGATAGCAGAGGGATATATCTTAGAGGAGTGCATGACATTTTGCTCTCGCTTCCTAGAAGACATTGAAACGAAGCCGGATCGGCCAATGCGCCATGAGAGGAGCGTGGTAAATGAACCACCGGCCGGGTCTAGCATAGTTGGCAGCATCGACTACGTAAGAAAGGCTGCAAATTACAGCATCTTCCTAAATCTGAAATGCTGCGGATGCGGCACTATATGTTATCAAACTATGATGAGGCACCGAGATGGATCAAGTAAGCTGTTAGAAACATTTTTCTTTGTGTTTTTACACAGTTTATAGTTGAATGTATAGTAATATGTTTTTTCCCAAAATAAATGTATAGGGAGCATAAGGAGCTGTTGAGAAGAACTAGCGCACAAGGCGTTGATAAGCGTCACAGGGAGCATTTTGTTGGATGGTTTGAACGTAAGGTGAGTAATGTTATAATATACATGAGAAAAAATATGGCAGGCTTTCACTTTTAAAATATTTCAGTCCTTAAAAATATAGCTCCTTCGCAGATTCAATTCGACTTTGGGTAGAAATATAATCGATGTCCGGCAAGTAGAATTGCTGAACGCCTATTGCTGCAAAGTATAGGACACTGTGGGTTACTCATGTTGTATTTGCCCATCGACTTTAATTTCCCCTTTTGGTGTCTATATATATACAATTATACAACTACTTTGCAATTGCAACACATTGAACAATAATGTAAATATTATATAATGAGTTTTCATTCCACTGCTGACCACAATGTAATGAGTTTTCATGTATCTGTTGTGTCCCTAAAACAAGCACTTTTTTCATTCAAACTTTGTTGCATGCATGGAGCAGCATATACACATGAATAATGATTATCTTTAAGTTATAACTCTGTTTGTTTCCCTGATCGATCCTTTGATAAATAAACCAGCTTCCGTAGTATTGCACAAGGACCTGATCAAAATGGATTTGAGCAACAGTACAATCCAATTAATGTGATTGCATCAAGCTGAACTACTTATTCTTTCTCTTGTCATAGGTGGTTGCTAATAAACATGTCTCAGCATGCAACTAAGGTTCCATATATACATGCCTGGTAGCTAGTACATATATATATGGCAGGCTTTCACTTTTAAAATATTTCAGTCCTTATATTTTTTTTCTTGCGTGTAGGCCAAGGTACTTTATGAAGAACGGAAGATCAGTGAAGAGCTATATGACCTTTCACAGGGTCCTCATTATGTGGCTCGGGTTTTCAACAGATGCGTAATTCATGATTTTTTTTTCCGAACAGCTACTATAGAGGCTAACTTCAATACACAAAATTCAGGAGTTCTAGTGAAGGGTGATGATAGTGCGAGCAATATGGATTGGTACGGTGTCCTTAATAAGGTAATAGCACTAGATTTCCCTGGTGAAAAAGAAGTCATATTGTTTGAGTGTGATTGGTTTGATGTTCCCCGACGCATCCAAGAGTAAAAGTAAAGGGTTCAATAAGGATCAATATGGGATTATAGATATTGATACAACTCGTCGTCGATATATGAATGAACCTTACGTCCTGGGGATTCAAGTGGAGCAGGTTTTTTATGTGAAATGTGCAAATAAACCCAACTGGAGCAGTGTTGTTAGAATGAAGCCTAGGACCTTGTTTTCCATGCCAGAACAAGGAGAAACTGAACAACAGGGACAGATTGATATTGACTCAGTCGATGTAGGTGTGGAGGACATGGACATTTGTATCCAGCTTGGAGAATTGACAAATTGGACAAGGAATGACCTCGATGGAGTGACTGGAGATGCCAACATTATTCAAAGTGCTATACCTGTGCCAGAACCAGATCTAGATGACATACCTGATGATGATGATGAGAATGATGACACCTACATCAACGACGGGCATGTTGCACCTGTGAACACTTTAGGCCAGGGAGAGGAAGATGAGCTTTTTACATAATTGTGATCCTATATGTATTAATGTAATTTGGTACCTAGTATGCAATCTTTTGTTTAATTTAGACAGTGAACTATGAATTATGATTTTACTTTAATTCTGCAATTTAAGTGTGCTGGATGTCGTCAGGTGTTACTTCAATTCTGCAAGCTGAAATTGCCATTCGTTGCCTTTTCCTCTGTGATATATAATGGATTCCTTAGTTTCATTTCTGATAGTATTTTAGGTGCTGATTTCTGCTCATATCTGTAAGTGAAGCAATAGCAGTCAGATTCATGTAGAAATGAACGACAGATTCCTGTAGAAATGAACAACACCTCTGTGATAGTATTTTAGGTGCTGATTTCTACTCATTTCTGAAAGTGAAGCAATAGCAGTCAGCACTATTCCTCAGCATTATCTGTTGTATGTGACTTCTTATTTTTGAGCATTGTCTATTGCCTATGACTATGATGTCTTCTTATTTCTGATCGCCAAGTATCTGCTGTTGTTACTGATGATGATGGTTTACTGCCACTAGATGATGATGGTTACCTGATCATTTATTTTTTATCACAACAAAGGAGCATTTTTGGCTTACTGCAATCCGGTAGAGTAACTGCACACTACGGAGGCAGCATAATCTTAGATATTTCTGAAAGTGAAGCAATAGCAGTCAGCTCGCAGAAGTTACAGGTGGATATGTCTCCATTAGATATTTCCTCTAATGATATTTCGGGCTGGAGGGGATTGGGACTTATTCTCTAGGTGGGCTGGGTTTTTCCTTTTGGTGGGCTGGGTTTTTATGTTTTTTCTTTAAATGTGCCGGTGGGCTTAATTACGTCATCAACTTTTCTTTTAGCGCAACCAAAAATAGTCTAATGAATTCTCATAATTCATTGGTGGCAATAGAAGCTAATTGATGCAATGATTTGTTTTCTTGATGCAACAGGCACATGAGCTATCACAACAAAGGTTAAGTTTTTGACAACATTAATTCATGGTGGCCACAGGCATGCATAATCGCAACTAATGAAATATTCGTGGCAACAAACACAAATCAAACGCAACGAATTGTTTTCTGGATGCAACAGGCACATGAGCTATCGCAACAAAGGTTAAGTTTTAGACAACGATATTTCATCGTGGCCACAAGCAGGCATAATCGCAACCAACTAAATATTCATGGCAACAAACACACATCTATCGCAACACTAAATCGATATTATCGCAATGCACAATTAGTTGTGGCAATAGGTACCCAAAAAGGCAACCACCTTGTTCACCGTGGCATTAACACCAACTTATTACAACGAATGTTTCAGTAGACGCAACCCACATTTTTTGTGGCCATAAGATCCAGATATCGCAACCCATTAATACATTGGTTGCTATAAAACCAAATATTGCAACCAAATGTGTGGTGTTGCGAAAAAAATGGTGCTCTAAGGGTCAATTCCTAGTAGTGGCCTTGGAAGATCACCATAGCATTGAACTTTAGCTTGGTTTCCTTTTGTACCAACTGTAAGCAAATACTTCTTTGGCCTAGGAAGATCACGATAGCATTGAACTTTTGCTGGGTTTCCTTTTGTACCAATTGTAAACAAATATTTCTTTGGCATAGGAAGGTCACGATAGCATTGAACTTTAGCTGGGTTTACTTTTGAACCAATTGCAAACAGATATTTCTTGGGCATTGGAAGATCACCATAGCATTGAACTTTAGCTGGTTTTCCTTTGGAACCAGTTACAAACAAATATTTCCAGGTGGTTAGATAAAACAATCTATAGCGACTAGTCCTAAAGTTTTGTCTCTGACATGGTACACCATCCAAGTTATCGATGCCTTTTCCTTTGTCGGCGGAAGAAGCTGCTCCGGCAGCAGCAGAGATGGCCTTCATCCTACAGTCGGCTAGGGGCCGCGCCCTCCAAAGCTTGCCATCGCCCGTACTCCTCGCCACCCCGCAGCACACGAGCTAGCACCACAGCGGCATGAATAGTGGCCAACAACAAGCCCCGCAGTGCTCACGACTACGACCATACTTCTCTCGGTTCGTTTGTGTTGATGTTGCCTTGTTTTGCATCATACTGACTCACAAAGGTTAGCTTAAGCCTGGGCTTGTGCTTCCCGTGGCCAATCTGGGTGTCAGTGTCACCCACAGTTTCGTTGCACCTGAAATTCTGCACTTTGTATCAGACCGAGTGTAATTCGAGAATACCAAATTTAATATAAATTCATTGTCGTTGCATCTTTTCTCCTCCTTACCGTGGCATGAATATTAACTGTTGTATGTACTGTGATGTACAGACTTTCATAATATTATTCATTTTATATATATGGTTGTGATAGATGTTGACGATGTGGTGCATTGAAATTGAAACTAGCAGTTCAAAATATAATGTTTATCGTGGGAAACAACTCCACCAAATTGAATATATATTTTACATCGCCCATCACAACTCCTGAACTGTTGTGAACCTCACCGGCCACATTAGAGCCCGGCAGTTTCAGATTGGGGTCTTCCCCAGTGGTCTAGCAATAATGATTTTATAAAAATAATGTTTGTCCATTTGATATATGTATGCATTATAATTTATAAAAATAATGCTTGTCCAACTGTTTTTATAAAAATAATGATTTTCACCGTTGTCTAGTAATATATACAAATCCTTGGTGAATATTTTTCCATCGTGTTTTCATCAAAGCGGTGGTGAAAATGGTGTTGCCAGAAACCATTTCTATATTTCTGTAGGGAATGCTTGTCCATTTGATATATGTATGCATTATAATTTATGCTGAGACAAGTATAAATATATGCAAGTTCATTGTACTCACTCCGTACGAAAAAAGTCATTTTAGATATTTAAGGATTGGGTTAAACATTGAGAATATAAATTGTTGAGTTTAGAAATGTGAAAACCATATGAATAAATTTTTCTTAAAAAATACTTTTATAAAAATATACATATATCACTTTCAGTAATAATTTTTATAAAAACAAGAAGTCAAAGTTATACTTTGGAGACTCAAAGAGTGCCCAATGCAATTTACTAAGCAAAAGGAAGAGAAATGATCGTTATCATCGGCAACTATCATAAGTCGCAGCAAAAAGGCGATATATGGTGGTATTTTCGAACTAACGGTCCACTAAATACATAATCCCTCCATGTTTTCTTAAGTGTCATATTTGATCTGGGTGCATAGACCGAGGGGGAAAATAAAAGTGAGTATTATGCTTCGTACTTAGCGCATGACTCTATCTCTATGCCTGCAATTTAATAAGCATGACATGCGTGCGGACTTCATGTTCATTGGTTGCATGCATGAGGACTTAATTGCTATGAAGAAACCAAGGCATACGGACCAAAATATGACACTTAGTTGCAACTTTCTTCTAAAACTGAATACCACATTAAAAAATGGAGGGAATACATTGTTATTACCGAGAAGAAACAAACTCTACAAACAGTCAATGTGTATATATATTCATAGACATGTGTAGAGCACGAACCATCTCCATACACATCGAGCTGCAGTTAGGCCCATACTTTTTGCTAGCTGTTGCGTACATAAATTTTTTATTTTAAATATTTTGGTGGCCTGATTGCTTGCCTGACTAAGGGCACTCCTAATGCATAAACTATGGATAGTTTCTATGATCTAGAACACTGTGCAAGAAACCATCTTTTACAATGCATTATTTTTTCCTTGGGTCTATCAAATTCTTCACCCTTGGGCGGACAGGAGCTCCTTTGAGCCCATGCTTCTTGGTTCATTGCGTTCCCTCAGCATTTCCATGGAAGGCACAATTATCTGAGATGCGTTCCCTCAGCATTAAGGTCCGTGGTGAGCTTATACTTCGCTCACGACGACCCACGCGCTACTAGCCGCCGGCGGGCCTAGCCATCACGGAGCTCGGACGGAGACACGGGGGGGGGCGCGGGAGCCATTAGCCCAATTGAAGGAACCTACAGGCATCTCTCGTCTTCACGTCGTTGGGCACGGCGGGGTGACTCCGTGTCCTCTCCTGCCATGCAATCCTAAGAATTGGCCAATGGCTACCCGGTCGCGTGCCCGTGCCACCGTCGCTCACGCTTTGTTGTTTGGTGGAATGGAGATCCAACTAGTGGCCGCGTGAACTCCCCGACGAAGGCCGTGCGAGGCTGCGGAAGCCATGCGAGCTCCCCATCGGCGTCCACGGCGGCGGGTGCGCCCTCCACGCGAGGTCCGTGGTAGCTGTCTCCACATGATCATGTGCGCCGCCGATGCGAGCCTCATGCGGCTGCCTGCTTGTAAGTGGGCATGTCTACTCCCTTGCCTCCTGCCCCAAAAATCATGCCGATCCCCACCCGTTCTTCTTCCTCACCATTCCCACAATCGAACACACCTCTCCCTCCGCTCCTCTCGCCTCACACACGCAGACATGCCGGCCAGCAACCACACCAATCTCACGGGGACGGGGGACCAGCTCCCGCACCATGCGAGCCTGCCGCCGCACTACCAATACAGTACCAACCCGGTGCCGCTACTCTTGCAGCTCATGTCGTCAGGTGGAGGTTGGCAATGTCGCGAAGAGAAAGTCTATGATGGGACGGTTCAAGCTAGGGGCATACCTCTACTCAGTCATGGATGGTGCGTGCCTGCTCAGGCTGGCGGAGGCGATGAGCTAGTGAATCCCTCTTCATGATAAGGTTTTCAGTTCATGGGTAGGGCGGTGCTGCTGCCGCTCTGTTCGGTCCCGCTGTCGCGCGCTTTGTTTTGCCCCATGGCGCGAACAAGGCCAAGCTACTTGGCGCGCACATGAACGCCCTGCCCGCGCCACTGTCGTCCTCGCCTCGCTGACTGTGCCACCAAACCGTCAAGCAGCTCACATGTGGGCCACTCCAATGACCAAAACACCTTGACGCCAAAAACAGAGCCCCTCCGCATGTCAAATTAGCCTAGCTCAAAGCCTCCTAGTTCAATTCCTTGCACCACTGGGTACCTATGGAAGTTGCCAACCTAACGAAACCGTAGCGAGAGTCGGCCGTGCCCTGTCGTCAACACATTTTGGAAATTCATCACCACCTTTGGTCAGTCCTCGCAGGAACCCAAATTGATTTGGGGTAAGCCTCGATTTCTCAGTATCTTCCCAACTCCTTGTCACCTTCGTCCGCTTGCAGAATCAACCTAGGGAGCCATATCAACGCCGTGACACACCATTGCCAATCCCGAACTGCCGCCGCCCCACTGCTCGCATGCGCACGTGGCCAGCTTGTCTTGGACCTCCTATGCCCCACCCGATGTAGGGGCTGAGGAGGGGCATGCTGGCGGAGCAGCTACTGGGCGCAACCGGGGAGAGGCAACCTAACGAAACCGTAGCGAGAGTCGGCCGTGCCCTGTCGTCAACACATTTTGGAAATTCATCACCACCTTTGGTCAGTCCTCGCAGGAACCCAAATTGATTTGGGGTAAGCCTCGATTTCTCAATATCTTTCCAACTCCTTGTCACCTTCGTCCGCTTGCAGAATCAACCTAGGGAGCCATATCAACGCCGTGACACACCATTGCCAATCCCGAACTGCCGCCGCCCCACTGCTCGCATGCGCACGTGGCCAGCTTGTCTTGGACCTCCTATGCCCCACCCGATGTAGGGGCCGAGGAGGGGCATGCTGGCGGAGCAGCTACTGGGCGCAACCGGGCAGAGGCTTCAGTCGGAGCCACACGGGCAAGCTGCATTGGGGTAGGGCACTGCTAGCAGAGCTGCACAGGGGCAGGGGCAGGGGCCTGTCAGCAACGGAGCTATGCAGGGGCAGGGGTAGGGGCATGGCCGGAGAGGAGGGAGTTCTAGGAGCCGCACCTCCATGTCCGTCACGGCGCCATCTAGGGCGGTCACCGTGGTCATCTGCCAGCCTGCCGGCCACGGGAGGTAAAAGGGTGAAGACCTACCACTTAGGAACAGGGCCCATTGTTAGTCGTCCAAGTCAGCATAAAAGTCCACCTCAGCACGCCAGCGTGGCAAAACTACCCTATAAAACCGCCATATGGTGTTATTTGAACGGTTTTGCAAAGGTGATGGGGTGAAATATCTCGTTTTGTAGGTTAGGGGATAAAGTAGCCGAGTAGCAATAGTTGAGGGGGTTATTTAGACTTTTTACACTTTCAAAAGTTTGCTGCTCGGTTGGCATATAGTGCATTTGACTAAGACATCAGCATAATATGAAAGTATGATAGCATCAGTTCAAAACAACATGTTATTTTCCTATTGATTATGTCAACATTGCTCGATTATTAATTCTTATTGTATTATAACAGTTTCGACAGAGACAAACTCTACGTGATCATGGCTACCCCTTCCTACCCCGCTGAATGGGACAACGATGATTTTTCCAATTGTGGAGGCGTGCTGGTTGCTGACTTTCTTACCTACCTCCAAACAAGGAGGAGAGATATAACATTTATTGATCGAATGAACATAAGGGATGCAGACGATAGCCGCCCTTCAATTACTGGTGACCCAGGAACCAAAAGTATTTTTTCTACTATGAGGTGGTCGGTGATGACGAAAGGGTTGTAGGAGATCCAGAACCAAGAGTTTATCAGCACTAGTAGCAAATGCCACTTTTATACTTTTTTATGCCTTGATATATCCAAGGCAGGCAAAAATGAATAATGTGTGTGAGTGTGACATCTGAAGTTCAATCCTTTTGTGATTGATTTCATATGTGCACGTGTCTATGATGAATCTATAGAGTAGTGTACTACTCAATATATATAATAATAAACAATAAGATGTCTTATGTTGACAAGTAACGTATGTGCTGTGAAGTATTTGTATATATTCCTTTTACACACAATTACTTCATGAGAAATTGGTGAGCACTACATGACACATTTGAGGGTCGTTCCTAATATTGGCATCACATTTTATGGATCAATGCCACCACTGATTTTGATCCAATTCTCGTAGTGATGGACATCATTTCTAAGACAGTATTAAAAAATGAATGAGATGCATATAATATTTATGAAGCACTAGTTATAACAATACATATGGGTGTCACTGCTTGGTGCCTACGTGCATGCACTCCACTTCTAATAAGAAGCATTAGTCACGAATATATACTAGACATCCCCAAAAATTGTATCAAATAATGCGTAAAAGTAATTTTTGTCCAGAGTGTCCAGAATCCATACTCCAACTATTTTGCATCTTTGCATGGTGGCACACTGGTGCTCCAATTCATCCTTGTAAGTTGCTGTCTATCAGTATGGCCATATGTCCTCGGCTGTGAGCCCGGCACCAAGGTGATGTTATGGTCACGGGTGCGAGAAGGCAGCAGGCTATGTGGCTCAGCAAAGCATGGCCTCTAGGAGATTATCACTAGTGCAGGCCTTTAAAACCGGGCCAACGTAACGTCGTATCCAGTTGGGGAAGCATGAAGAGGTCCGTTAGACCACATAACATGCCAAGGATGTGGATGCACTCATCGTTAGCCACGGTCACCTTCATGCTGTTGTGAAATCACAATTGCAGAGAGACTAGACGCACATAGCATCCTCAGAGATGAAGGAGTTTTATATTGAGGGCGAGCAGAGTGGCATCGCCAAGATGAATGCACACGTCAATCTTCTCGCAGGTACGGTATCAACACCCACAATCACGCATACGTGTCCTCCAGCCAGTATATTAACATGTCCTCCTTGGGAAATGTTTTCGTAGTAAATCTCTTTCTATAAATTGATTTATAGAGGCGATGTATATATCTATAAGTCTTTGTACGTAAACGGCTCGACCACCTCTATAGTTTCACATGTATTTTCAGGATAAATATATTTTTGTATCGCCACTACAAAATAAAATAGACAAAATCTTTTTTATTGTACACAAAAGAATATGAGTACTTCATGCCAGACAATGTTCCGTATGCCTATGAGACTATACTCTTCCTGCCAGCCGATACAATTGACACCTTTGCTTGCCTTTGTCAATATATAATTAATAGCAACCGTGACGATAATCTCAATACTAAAGGATCATTGATGACGGTTACTTCATTGGACCATGTGCTAATGCTTAAATTGTTCTCACCAACAAGAGCCAAGGTAATATACAAATATATGTCAGTGCGTAATTCTCTACGCTAAAGGATGGTATGCCGACATTTACTTCATTGGACTAGGTGATGATGCTTACATTGTGTTGACACAAAAACGAGATCGTGCACAACACTCTTGGAGGCCTCGTGGGATCCGTGAAGCAGAGAGCGCAGGAGATCCCTAAGCCTCAAAACGCCAGGTGAATTGGAATCTCGAAGACTTTGGCATGTGTTGGTATTGGTTATGCACAAGGATTACACTCACTAGTAGAAATAGGATGCTCCGCAAGCGCACGGATAATACCAATGTAGCACTTCACTGGAAGTATTCCAGGTATCGTTATTTATATTTTTACCGCAAGGAAAGAAGGTGAGAGAAATAACTAAGTCTAGGCTTAGACCCTTAGAGAAACTGCAAGGAACTTGAGAATAGGGACTATAAAGGAGATTGCAGATGGCTTCTACAGATCTAACCCTTGCAAGCTGTGCTATGATTGTTCCAATGGGGAGATTACCAAGAAAAGACACCAGCAGAGGATGCTTTCCAAATTAACTAGGTCCTACTTTGCCTACAGATGGGAGGTGGACTATATAAGAATCAATGAGGCTATAAGTCACCCTCACGAACCACCAGCCTTCTGGAATGCAGGTCGTGTCCGCGAGCAACCCTAGTCTAAGCGCCACGCCTACACTAGAAATTACCACTTCAATCTAGGAGCTACCAAGATCAAAGCACTCAAATGAGTCGCAAACCAATAGAACAATAATAACAATGTAACTTACTCGAATTAGAAGAGGAGTACTAAAAGAAGTCTCAGGATCAAGCTCCGGACCAGGGAAACTTGACCCCGCAGGTATAGCAGTAGTAGAGGCACCGACAGGCCGGCAGCTCCACCAAAACTCCACCTTTACTCTATCTCTCTATCTCTGAAGACTAGCCCTAATCTTTAGTGGAAGACTATGCAAAAGCTAATCTCTCTTGAAGCTTGACTCCTGATCCTTTCTAGGGTTTCTGGTGGGAGAGGAGGATCAGGGTTTCTACCCAAGAATGAGGATGCCCTCTCTAGGGGGGGAGGGGCTCTAAATTTATAGCCCTGGGGGATGAACCGTAGCCCTTGGATCAAACCGACGTAACGTAGGGTGGAGATGGATCATCAATGGCGGTGGAGGGGCCAAGACACAAGCTGATAGGTGGGGCCCATAGGCAGGGTTCGACCGGCCCCTGGGGTGGTTCGGCCGAACCCCGTCCATGACAGGTGGGCCCTCCTTGTGGGAGCTTTCTTCTCGTATCTTCTAGAGTCTTCTTGTCTCGGTCCCGCGGATGGAATAAGCTTTTGATCCCAAATTGTGAGACATTCTTGATCATTTTCCTGTATAATCCCTGTATAACATAGATTCACCAAAATTCGTGGAATTCTGTCAGTTAAAGCCCTATTTTAGCCGGTTCATTCATTTTAGACCATTGTTTTGCTTTTTGTTGACAGTTGAAAGTGATTGATTACTACCGTCAACAGCGTGCCAGTCAATTTGACTCACAATTGACAAGGAAAAGGGATATCAGTAGCATAGGGTGGAACATGCTGGCTCTATTGCCAGAGAGTTCCAATATGTGGCTTAAAATAGCCAATGATATGAAGACACTAACTAGAATAAGAGTAAAGAGTAAATTAAAACGGCTATCTGGGATGCGCATGAACAAGGCAATTAACTTAGCTGATCTACTTTAATCGATACGAGTAAGGATCCAACATACATAGCAAGATACGTATCAAAATTAGTAGATCTACGAGCATATCGGGTTACCACTTAAACCCTAAACCATAGACCCTAAACATACATAGCAACATACATCAGTGGGGTGTCTCCGTACAACCATAGACCCTAAACCCTAAACCCTAAGGGTTTAGGATTTAGGGTTTAGGGTTAGGATTTAGGGTTTAGGGTCTAGCCAGGCCCCGAGAGTATGGATGGCCAAGTTGGGCCAGGCCCTGGAGCCTTTACAGACAAGTAAACACTCAATTTTTGGCCCCCAGGAAGCCTTGTTGGAGATATGCACCCACCAAACACACTCTAAATGACTCTTAAATCCCTAGTGCCGAAGGCTAACCGTTCATAAGTCTTTCAAACTGCCTCTATCAATAATTTCCCAAAATAATGTACAATATTTTTTGAAGCATGAAATATTTAGTTTTTTTTTGAATAATTATTGTTTTCAAACTAAGCGTAAAAAGAGGGCTAAGAAGCCAAAGGAAGTTCATTTTAGAACCAAATAAGCAAGTTCGAGAAAAAAAAAGGGCCAACAAACTAAGGCACCCTTTTTTCCGACCAAAGATATATTTTCCTCTAGATTCATTTAACAGTTCGAGAATAATATGTATATTACCCAGATTGTACCCTGAAGGGTCCCATTGTCTTCTTCCTCAGTAGTTGCTAGATCGAGTACACATTATGCCAAAATGAAGTAAAAGCATTACATATTTATATTTACAGTGATAGCACCAGAAAGATTAAAAATCACGGGTGCTTGGACACGTACTTGGATGTTCCGAAAAATGGCATTCATCTGATTTCACCCAACCAACTGATGAACAGATCATCTTCACTCTTAGTCAAACATATGATTTGAGTAACACTATACCGCATAGCCATGGAAAAGGTAACATTCCAGTAACCGGTGACCAATCAGATATAGTCATCATTCAAATCAAACACATGAAATATTCTGCAAGTAACAAATAAAATTACTAGTTCACACATCTATGGTCAGCAAATAAGCATCGCTCTCACACTACGCCAGATCAGTGCCAGTTCAAGACCCCCCAACACTGTCGGATTTTGAACTGGCACGACCAAGTCGGCAGTGATGTGGCGGGAAGCATTAGTGTCGGATCTTTTGACCAGGCACTGATATAGAACTTTCACTGCCGGGTGGTCTCACCAGCCGGCAGTGTTCGGTAGAAAAACTCGAAGCTCGTTAGCTCGCTCGGCTCGCGGCTGGCTCGGCTCAGCTCAACTCGGCTCGTTAGGATAACGAGCCGAGCCGAGCTAAGGTTTTAGCTCGTTAACTATAGTGAGCCAACTCAAGCCAGCTCGTGAGCCGCTCACGAGCCAAACAAGCCACGCTCCTAGGACAAAAACAGTATAACTTATATTAGTTTTGTACCACTTCATGTCATATACTTTAAGATTGGTTGGTGACTGATCCTATGAACTTAGGATTATTATAACTTTTATTATTTTATTTTGAGTGGATGTGTGGATATTTATGGACCGCATTTTGTATGGTGTGGAGTAAAGATCGTGGATATATGGTGTAATACAACAGTATATTATTATACTTGTATGTATATGTTAGCACATATTAATTTTTTGTTCCATTTAAGATGGTTGGATATAGTACTCTTATATTATTACTATTCTCAAGCTTTAGATAAATACAAATATTATATTTTTTTGTATTTTTTATACCTGGCTCGCGAGCTTAACAAGTCAGCTCGGGCTTTTAAACGAGTCGAGCCGAGCTAGCTTTCGAGCTCATTACGATAACGAGTCGAGCCGAGATAGCTCGTTATCTTAACGAGCCAGAACGAGCCGAGCCAAGCTGAGCCGAGCTGGCTCGTTATCCAGCCTTAGATGGAACACTGCCGGTCGGAAACACAACCCGGTAATGTTCGTTCGCAGATCACTGCCGGTTAGAAACACAACCCGGCAGTGTTTGTTTACAGATCACTGCCGGTTATCAATACAGCCCGACAGTGTTCTCTTGAAGATCACTGCCGGTTCTGAACACAACCCAACAGTGTTCTCTTGACAATCACCACTGTCAATGTGTTTTTGTAGCCGGCAGTGATAGGTTTTTTTCGTTTTATTATTAGGAAATTATAAAATTGTTGTTTTATGCATTTTTAATTTATTTTTGGAATCCGATTGCAGTTTATAATCTAATCGTGCACGATGAAACTAAAGTATTAACAGGGCGAGGTGGTGGAGAGCGGCGTCGGACGCCGACGACGTCGCTCGCTTTATCTTATTATTAGTTTAATTATTATAAGAAATCTATTATATATATGTAATATAGAATCTATTATATATATAATTATATATATGTAATGTTTAGTTTAATTCCTATTATTAATGAGAATTATATTATATATATGAAATGTTTGGTGTTATCAGATTTATATTTTTTTGAATTTTTTTTTGCCCTAGCGACTCAACGATGCAACAAGAGGAAAACCGAATTGATAATTCACAAAATCAGTGGCGGTTTGCAATACAACCCGAAAATCACAAAATCACAACAAAAGATGATGCAATTTCAACACGAAAAACTGATCTTTTAAAACCCTGGCTGTGAAGCACTCATTAGTGGCGGTGTGTAATACAACCCGGCGCTGATACTTGCGCCATGCCGGGTGGTTACACGAGCCGGCACTAGAAATAATAGATCTATGCCGGTTTGTGTTAGCAGCCGGCATTGATATCTTCACTGCCGGTTGGTAACACGGACCGACAGTGATGTGGATTAGTTGGTAACACGGACCGGCAGTGATATGGATCTTCAATGCCGGTTCTTCATCTGTCTGAATCATTTGTCTGTTTTTAAAGTTTAGAACCGGCACTGATGGTAATCAGTGGCGGTTACATCATTTCCGCCACTGATGTGGCTGGCAGTGATCGCTCAATCTGGCGTAGTGTCATCCTGGGCAAGAACCAAATCAACGAGAAAACAGAACTCCACAAAACTGACAAAGATGAAAGCATGGAAATCATCAACCGTAGTGCCCAGCTTTATGTGGTGACTTCACAACCTCCTGGATAAAATATTTTACCACCCAGTAAAGAGCTGAACTTGCTGACATACGGATTTTACACAGTTCCATACAGGCAAAGCATCAGAGCACTTATTCGCACATATGAATTCTGCAGCGTCACAAAAGAGAAAGCAGCGTTGGATTTCTATGATCAACTAATACGCACCACTCTCAAGTAGTCCTGTGCAATAACCAAAGCAAAAATAAAAACCAAACATAGAAAACAAAATTTAATGTAACTTTGAAATGAAATGCATGCAAGCAACAAGATCAGAGCTCAATATTAAGCGGGGACTTCACAGCTTACACGCAACAGGCTCCTAGTTAAAACTTTTTACCATCCTATAAAGTGAGCTGAACTTGCCCACATGCAGATCTTACTCAATTCCATACTGGCAAAGCATTAGAGCACTTATTCACATACGAATTACACGCACACGCATGAACTCTGCAGCATCAGAAAGAGAAAACAGGGTAGGTTCACCAGTGACAGAGTACTTCACTGTTCTGGATGCTATTAACTGAAACACAGTTTGGTATGCAGTCTATTCATGAACTCAAACTAAGATGACAGTTGATATGTATTGCTAACTATTTCAGTATTAGTGTCTGTAACTTGCCTTTAGAAAGGCATCAAGCACAAGCTCAACCCTAATGACTTGTCCCCCTATAAAACTAATACTGTTTATCATTTCCACTGCTACTAGCAACACCAAATTTTCCATTGCCAAGAAAACCTCTGGTCAGCACCTTAGGTCTGTTCAGCAGTTGAAGCGCCAGTACTCGATTCCTCAGCTGTGGTGGCCACTCGTAACACTGCAGAAATACACACATTTCAAAATAAATGTTAGCAGGCTGAGACATCAACCTCCCCTCATTGACTCTTAAGTACAGAAAAACACACACATTCATTTTTTTTGGGCATAAATCATCATCCAGACTTCTACATTGATAAGTGACAATGTGACACATGATATCTATAGAGATCTTACTCAATTTTATACTGGCGAAGCATTAGAGAACTTATTCACACATGTGAGTTCTGAAGCATCAGAAAGAGAAAGCAGGGCAGGTTCACCAGGGATAAAGCACTTTGGCAGTTTGACTGTTCTGGATCCTCTGAACTGATACAGAGTTTGATATGCACTCACTCAAGAACTGAAACTAAGACAAGAGTTGATATGTACTGCTGTTCCTGATTATAACAGTATTGCTATTTTTTCCAACTATTTCAGTATTACTGTCTGTAGTTTGCCTATAGACAAGGCCTCAGGCACAAGCTCAACCCTAATGATCTGCCCCCCTATAAAGCAAATACCGTTTATCTCTTCCATTATTGCTACGACCAACCAAATTTTCCATTTCCAAGAAACCTCTGATCAGTACCTTAGGTCTGTCAAGCAGTTGAAGCGCCTTCACTTGGTCCCTCACCTGTGATGGCCACTCGTAGCACTACAGAAATACACAAATTTCAAAACAAATGTCAACAGGCTGAGAAATCACCCTCTCCTCATTGACTCTTAAGTACAGAGAAACAGACATTCATTTTTTTGGGATAAGTCATCATCCATACTTCTACATTGATAAGTGACAATGTGACACATCATATGTAAAGAATGCAGGCATGAGGGAGTTGGATAACTTGAGTGTAAAAAGCTTGATTATACAAAGTAGTAGGCAATGGCCTTTTTGTTCCTTTTACCTTCCCCGCCCAACCTAAATTAAGACAAATATTTTAGTTCCCAATAAGGAACGTATCCATTGTTTTGGATAAATCACATCCATACCTTTATGTTGTTAAGTGACAATGTGACATATCATTGTTTGATGCTGATAACTGGAGTGTAGGAAACTCGATCATACAAACTTATAGAGTACTAGGTAATAGCCCTTTACATTTAATTTCACCTTCCTGCATGGCCCAGCACAAATTAAGATACAATTTTCCAGATCCCACCATATGCGATGAAGAAATTGCTATACTGCATATGTAGCCAATTCCAATAGTGGCCACCGAAGAAAATTTATGAGTGTAGGTGGACCACAGTTTTACATGACATGGGATAGTACACTGTTATAAAATCATTATATTGTTCTTGAGCACATATATATTTCCCATACTGAATACTAGTGCTTAATTATAAATCCACTATATAGAGAGAAATCACAAACATGCATCAATGTAAAAGGCTAACAAGAAGCAGAATCTGATGTGTAGGTACCTGGAGTGTAGAAGCTCACGTATGGCACAATGTCATAGAAGTCATCAGTCATAACACGAATGCTCTTCCCGGTCTTGAGATCAAAAGTGTAGAGCCCACCAGTCGTCTTGAGGAAGATGACACCAATGGCATCCGCAAAGGCAACCACAAACGGTGGTGCCAAGAGGGCAGGAGCAGGGAGCTGCGTGTTGAGGTCGATGGCTGCGCTTACAGCCCATTTCCCTGCATCTCCCTCAACCTCGGGACTGTCTCCATTGACCGAGATCAAAAAAAAAAAAAAAAAAAAAAAAAAAAAAAAAATCCAACAGACGACTTTTCCCGTCCCCTCGCGCCGCCTCCTCCCCGGGGGCGACCCGAGGGTCCCCCTCACCGCCGCCAGCGCTTCCCCCCCTTCCTCGCCGGCTTGGCCGCCGCCGTCGCGCCTCCATGGCCTCTCGCCGGCGGCGGCCCCTCCCCCCATCCCCTTCCTCGTCCCGGTCTCCTCCCCCTGTCCCCTCCCCCCACCTCCGCACCTCCTCCTCACCTTCTCCCGCAGCCCGGGCCTCGCGGCGCGGCCGGATCCGGCCTCCTGCGCCGGATATGGCGGCTCCGCGGTCGTCGGCGGGTGCGGCCCCGGCGGCTGCGGCTCATCGGCTCCCCGGCCGCCGGGGTTCCGGATGGCGGCCCTGTGGGGGACGGCGGCGCGGATCCGGATCCGGGCCCTGCCCGGATCTCGCGCCTCGGGGCCTTGGCGGCGGGGCCCCTGCGACTGCGGCGCCCGGCCCCCCCTTCCCCGGCCGGCTAGGGTTTCGGCCCCGGCCGCGGCGGCTGGTCGGTCCCGGGGGCCCCTACGCCCGACTGGCGCCCGCCGCGGCCTGGGCGCTCGCTGGGTGCCGGCCTTGGGCCTCGGCGCCTGGCTCCTTGGCCAGGGCGGTCGTCGTCGTCATCCTCCTCGGCCTTCGGCGTCCGTGGGCTCGTCGCGGCCCCTTCATGGTGGAGGTGGCCAGGCGCGTGGCCAGCGTGTGGGCGGGCATGGTGCTCGGCCAGGCACGCGGCCACACGTCGCGGACGGCGCGTGCGCTGCCTCCCGGTGCTCGAGGGCTGGGGCCACGTCGTGGTGGCGGCTTCGGCAACTGTTGGGGCTGCTGTTGCTTGGCGGCCGGCCCCCGGATCTGCGGATGGACTGCTCCGACCTACATTTCGGGGTGAAAACCCCGCCTGGTTTTGCCGGGCCGCGACGGTGGTGCTGCTGCTTCACTGGCCCTCTTGGGGGCGTCGTCGAGTTACTTTGGTTGGGCAGGACACGGTCGAAAGACCTTCTGTTGCTCTCCCGTCCGACGGCGTCCGGGGACGTCGTAGCCCTTCCCGAAGGCGCGGCTGGAGCATTTCTCGCGGTCCATCTCCCTTGGTCGTCGCCCGGTTGCCGGTGCTATGCTGCCGGTGCTTCATTTCATCTTTGCTTTGGTGTGTCCAGCTCGGGTGTTGGGATCGCCGTGCGCATTCGCGGTGACTACCCGGTCACCGGCGCTTCGACGTCTTCTTCGCGATGGCTACCTGGTCATCGGCGGTTTTACTCGCGACTACCTGGTCGCTGGAGGTCTCCCTCGCGGCTACCTGGTCGCTGGAGGTTCGAGTATGGCTTCTCCTTCGCAGTGGCGGCTTGACCCCCTCGACTGGCAACCTTAGCACGGATTGATCTTTGGTTGTAGGCATAGTTTTAGTTGGTTGGTTAGTTGGTGTCGGAGGTGGTGACCTCCCCCACTCTTTTGTTTTGTTTTCTTGCTGTTTGTTCGTGTTGGGATCTCGTCGGTAATCTTTGGATTACTTGCGAATCTCTGACTGTTTGGGTGTAACGGCTATTCTCCTTCTGCTTAATGAAATACATGCCAGCGGCATGCTCTAAAAAAAAAAAGAGAGTAAACTGCGAGTCCACCTCTGCAAATCCCAGCCCACCGTCCTCCGTACTCATCAAGCGCCGAGCATAGGGCCTATTTGGTAGAGGCACCTGAGACAGCTTGCGTGTAGCCAGATCATACTTGAGCATCCTGTATCCCATCTGGAAGACGAAGTAGAGTGCGTTCCGCGCTAGAGCGCCGGGCAGCGCGTCGTCGAGATGGTCACCGGCTGGGAGCGGGAGCGGGAGCGGGGTGGCGGTCGCCTCGCCCCACGCCGCTGCCTCCGACGAGTAGACGTTGGCAAACATCTCCTTGGCATCGATGCCGACGAAGGCGATGAGGAAGTGGCCACCGGGGCGGCAATCGTGGTGGTTGCAGTCGGCAGCGGCGCAGAGCACGGCGGCGTTCCAGCTCCGCACCTGCTGGGGACGCAGGAGGAGCGGCAGGGACCGGTGCTCGTCGGTGACGGGGTCCCAGACCGCGAGCGCGTCGTCGTCCTGGGACACGCGAGATCCGGTTGAGGAGGACGCGGCCGTGGCGGGCGTCGTGCGCGCGGTAGTCGCGGCGGTGGACGCGGGCGGGGCGGAAGGCCAGCGTGGGGAAGAACCACGTGGAGCCTCCCGTGTAGATGACGTTGGCGAGGACGCCCAGCAGCGGGGGATGCCCCGCCACACCGTGGCGCTCGCGGTAGCGGCGGCGGAATCCGCGGTCGGCGAGGAGGCGGGCCCACTGCTTGCAGACGAGCGCGGCGCGGAGGAGGCACGTGGGGTCGGTGGGCGGCACGCAGAGGAGGATCTCGTCGACGATCTCGTCCAGTAGCGCCACCGCCGGCGCCGGCGGCCGCGCCTTGGGGTTGCGGACAGGGGCATGGCCGATGCCGAGAGAGAGGAAATTTGGGGGCAGTTCTTCCATTTCGGTGGAGCGGCGTTGGTTGCGAGGTGGGGTCGGCATGTCAGTGGGAGTGGAAGTGGAGGCTCACGAGTCACGACTTCGATTCGATTCAATCTCCTTTGCCATTTACATTTATTTATATATAATTTTGATTTCATATTTATGTAATCCATATACTTGTATATCTATAATATCTGTGTTTAATTTAAAATCTATATCTAAAATATATACTATATCTATATACTATATCTATATCTAATATTAATTTTATGTTTAAAATATATATATATATATATATATATATATATATATATATATATATATATATATCACAAATATTAAATATATATCTAGAATTAAAAGGAGAAAATCCTTCATTTTTTGTTGGTTAACAAATCCTATTGTACCTCATTTTTCATTTGCACGTTTTGAGTTCAAATCTAATATGAGATCAATTTTCAATCAAATCTAAATTCAACATGAGATTGTATCTCAAACAACATGCGTCTATCTATAATATAGAGTCTAGTTCTAATACATATTAGAGTTGATGACATGATCACGGTTTAAAACATTCAAACCACAAGCCGTTTAAGTGCCAGTGCAAATAAACTATATGTTGTGTTGCAATGTATGGATAAGCTTTGTAGTCTAATATTAAAGATCAAGGAGAAACTTCTTCTAAATTTTGGTTTCTCACTCACACTCTCTTGGTCTGTCTGCCACTTTGCTCCTCTGGCATAAATGATTTAGCCGGTTTTACTATGAGTTGAAGTACATAATAAATTAGAGATAAGAATCCTAGTCGGTTTAGGATCTCGTGTCTAAGCCTGTTATGTGGGCTCCGATACTAGATTGTTAGTTGTTGGAATCGAGAGGAGAGAGTTGCGGAGAGGCAACGACGGATGCACTACAGTACCTACGGTGCTATGGGTACTGATAACAGCAGCAGCTAGGGCTGCCAGGGCGACAGAAGTCCGGCCGCGGGGCGTTCGCCCATGACCGGGCAAGAGGGAAGGGATTTTCTTCTTATTTCTTACTTGATTAGATTGATACATCTCCTCTCATTATATAAAGAGGTCTTAATTGGCTCCTAAGCAAAGCGATTAATTAACCATAATGGGCTAAGGCCCAATAGGCCCTTGACTCTTTTAACACTACACTCCATATGGACATGCAGCTTTCCTCGAGCTGCAACTTAACGATGATACTAACGATGACTCCGCTAAACACAAATAGAACACCTAAAAAAAGTCTTTTACATCTTGGCTTATTTTATTGACCTGAAATAGACTAGGACTCTTTATTTTTGACTCCTGAAGATATGGCGGACACCCTCTGCGTGATGGACCTGCACGTGTGTAGCCACCTGAATCACATGGAGCCCATGGAGCCCACCAGAACGAGAGGGGTGCACGGGCATAGCCACCTAGAATTAGTTGCGATATCGACCAGCGAAGACGTCCTCGCGGCGGCCGGTGGCGGAATGCGGTGGCGCTAGGCAGTGCATCCCCGACGGTGACAAGGAGGGGAGTGGCACCCCTACCGCCGCTACCAAAAAGTTGGAGGTCACTGCCCGCAAGCACCATGCTCACGCCCGAAGACAGCAGCGGGTCGGTGCAGTTGATGTTGGTCGTCCCACGGGGCGACGACGCGTTCCGCTGTGCTAAGGACGGTCGCCTCGTGTGTAGGCTGGCGCATCTTCTGCACGTGGCCTCCTTGCGCATCGACGGCTGCTGTTTCTAGCCGAGGTTTAGAGTCCAATTCCAAGATGTATTAGAACAAATCATATAATATGTATGTTTCATTGTAACGCATGAGCACGTTGACTACTTACAATAATATTAAGAGCAGTAAATCTCTTCCTTCTGTGTCTTACACTCAGCCGGTCCATCCCTTACCCATCTTCCTTCGCTGAATAATCTGTCATCCCTCATCAGGTCCTCACTCCTATTTTTCTTTCTTTTATCTCCTGCTCTTTCTTATTTTCAGTCTCTCGGTCCATCATCCCTCAGTCTTATCTCGCCAATAAAGATATTTTCTGTACTAGTGTTTCTGGTTTCTTGTGGAAATAAAGCGAGAAGCCATAGAATTAAGTAAGGGTTTTAAACTTCTCCATGCCTCGTGAGCGTCTCCAATAGTTTGCCAAAATTTACTTAGCAAATATCGTGATTTGGTAACTTGCTAAAATATATGGCAAGTGACAAAAAATGATCTATCTCTAAGAGTTTGCCATTTGAACTTGGTAAAATAAAAAAGCCCGCTAAGAAATGATGAAGCCCGCTAAACAAACGAAGAGCCCCGCTAACGAAACGAAGAACCCGGCTAAGAAACAAAGAGCCCCGCTAACGAAAAAAGAGCCCGCTAAGAAACGAAGAGCCCCGCTAATCCTTGCATGACGACGGGGCCTTCGCGACCACTGCGGCCTTCGCGACCTCTTCTCTCCTCAAGACGGCGTGGGATCAGGTCACGACGGCGGCGCTGATCCTTGTGGCGGCGAGCGGGATCAGGTTGCGTGCGGAAGACGGCGGGATCAGGTCGCGCGCAGAAGACAGGCTCGCGATGGCAAGTGCTTTGCGCGTGGACCGGAGAAATAGCAACTTGGTAAAAATAGCAACCTCATTTAGTAAACTGTTGGAGATAAAATTTTCTTGTTTTATCAAATTTTTAAGGATAACAACCTCATTTGGCAAACTGTTGAAGATGCTCCTTGTAACTTTCTATTCCCGTATTAGGATCCATCATAACAAAATTATTCCATGGAGCTGTAAGTCAGTTTCTGGAAAAATTATTAGCCAATACTAATTTGATGTGCCGACCGTGCATATGAAATTGCTGTTTTACAAATGCGAGAATAATATTTTTCTCAAAAGCAGATAACAGATATCGGACCAAACAGTCATACATTTTTGCTGTATTTCGTTGAAAACAAAAGTACTGGAGTACACTTAAGCAAGATGCTTCAACAAAACAGAGGAACCCAAAAGGCCAGCAGAAAGGCCAAAACCAGTTCAGTGGTAAGAGTACCATCCATTTTTCACGCATTAGTAGAAGCACCCGTGCTCGACTCCTCAATTGATGAAGGTTGCTCTTAATAGTGCTGCGGAAATACACATATTACGTAAATATAAATAGACTAGACAAATGCCGGTGCGTTGTAACGGGTTGATGGAGGTTGCTCTTAATAGTGCTACGAAAATACACATATTACGTAAATATAAATAGACTAAACAAATGTCCGTGCGTTGCAACAGAAAATATTAATACCACAATGACATTCTTTCATCTTCGATAAATCTTGTCGGTCCCTAAACCCATATGGGCCCTCCATCTGTACTGGCACGACAGGATATGGAGCCGCTGTAGGCGTCATCTGTCTTGTTTTTCTCTTTCCTTTTTATATTGCCTGCCTTAGTTAAATTTAGCCTATGTATTAGATTTACTCTGCTCACCTGTTTGAAAAATATGTTAGGGAGTACACTTGTTTGTTGTTAGGTGGCTCTTTGTCACACTTTAGCTCTGGCGTAATTAGTTGCCGATGTTGCCTAATAATATAAACTCATATGCATAATAATGTATATTACACATACGGCCTATTCGATTGCTCAATAGATTTTTTATACGTAACCTTGGACATTTATCTCACTAAATCTGAAACGTCTCGTCTTCTAATTATTTTTCCTAAGAATGATTTTTTCTAAAAAAAAATCTTTTCTAATGTCAAATAATAGACATGGTACTATATGCTCTATGTATATGTGGTTGCCATCAGTAACATTCTTGAGTCTTGACTGCATGTGTCTTAAGTTACTTAAAGTCACCTAAACATCAATCTAGTGTAGTGTTCGGAAGATGGCATTGGATCGGAGTTCAGGTTATATATGGTGTATTTTGCTTTTTAGACTATCTTAGTTTTATCTGACAATAGGCCAACTCTCAGTTAGCCATTCTCTGTACAGAAATTGACGTCCTTTAAAAAATATTGTCAAACAACAATTCTTGGTTTCTCACTAATTACTGTGATCGCTGAGCTATGAACTCAATATGTTAAGTATATTAAAGCCCTATTAGCCAGAGCTTGGGTGGGTTTCAAGATATTGATGCTTATTTTGTTTCTAACCGTGATCACATCACCTGAATGACTTTTTTTAGTTAAACATGTTTTGTCCCATGTTGTTGCAGATAATGTTTGTATACGTGGACACTGCTAAAAAGAACCATGCAAAACCCATTCCTCACTGTTTATGGCCTCGTTTAATCAGAAAAAACTTATTGCAAGTCTGTTGTTGGATCCATAAATAATTGGTATAACCATGCAAAACCCATTCCTCACCCTTTATGGCCTCGTTGAATCAAAAAACCTACATAAGTCTCTTGTTGGACCCATAAAGAATCTGTATATACTTTTATCCTAAATGGCATATGTGTTCTATTGCTGATGCCTTATGACTAATGAGTGGGTATGGATGGAACCGAGTAGTAGCAATGCTACAATTTGCATGCATCCAGTCAGCAAGGGGAGATTTGTTTTATTAGTGGCCGTGGTTTGAGGGGGTGAATGGAGAGATTTTACTTTCTATTCTTAGCGTGCTTTTTGATTTGAGGGGGGAGCGGGCACTTTGTATGTCTTTTTTTAGCGATGCTCTTGATTTGAGGTGGCAGTTGCATGTTAAGCGCAGGCTAAGCATGGAAGGAGCAGTTGCATGTTAAGCGCGGACGAAGCATGCGGACGGAGGTGTTTAGCGCCGGGCGGGTCATTAGCGAGACGAAAACGATATCATCCGGGTCTTTTTAGTAGTATAAGATAAGATTGAGTGTGTAACCAACATCTTGAATTCTTTGAAGTTTTACGACTTTTCTCTGGTTTAATTGCTGGTATTAGTTTGACTCAGTAGCATGCATGGAAGTATGAACAATGATGTATTTGTTCAAGAATAGTGAGTTTTTGATAGTAGAATATTGCAATATATATACCATAAAGTTGTGCTACATTTTTATTTTTATGGGTCATTCGTAAAATTGGTTTGATCTTCCAAGAAACTTAATTATCTATATATGGCTGCCTGGTCCTTAAATGCTTGAGTTGCAGATATTAGGGCCTGCTTTGTTTTTAAATCAATTCGTTGGGGCCCTGTGTGTTTGGTTTCACTTGTTCATCCTTGAGTGCACAGATTGGTTGGACAACCAATCTATTCACAATTACATCATTTATACATCTATGCAGCATTAAGAACAGCCTCCATCGATGACGGGCCAAAAACGGTTGCTTCTAATAATGCATGACAAATGGATGGAGCATCTTGTCTCTCTTATACTGTTATATTGGATTTATAGTTGGCAATAGTTTTTGATGGGCCAGCCTATCTAAGTGTATGTATATCAGTACATTTGCTTTCAATGACATATTGGAAAAAAGTATGATTTGTTTTGTCTAATATCTGTTTTGTTGTTCAGGGGAAAACTTATATATTCTAAACAAAATGTGTATATTAAATTAAAAGCTGCAATTTTATATGCACACAGTTGTTACTTGAAATTTGTATTGGCTGGTTTCAAGGTCTTGTACCTATTAAATAAAAATGTTTGAATGGTAACCAAGCCTTACCCGATGACCTACAAACTTACAGCTCCATGAAATAATTTTTACTTGAAGAAGACCAAGTCAATCATTTTGGGTTGCCTAGATGCATACTGTTGACATATGGTGTACCGTGCTTACATCTTCAGTGTCATCTGCACTTGACCATGAAAAACTAAAAAATAATTTCTGCTACCTGTGCATAAACCATTAACACAGGTGCACAAATCATAACACAAGCGTCCGTGCATAAACCATTAACACTGGTGCACAAATCTTAACACAGGCGTTCATAAACCATTAACACAGCTGGGCAATCCGTCCCCCTAAGATAAAACACCTACATATATCCTAATTAATTAACACACAAGGAGGACTAGCGGCCCATACCATTCATTCTTCTCTCGTTTTCTCTAATCCAAGCGGATGACAGCGGCAACCTAATCCAGGCATAAGTGGATAGTTTTTTTTTCTTTTAATACATACTCATGTAATAAGATTCTAGCTAGGCTGGAGCATGAGTTGAGAAACTAGTTTTTTTTTTAAAAAAAATAGCCAGCCCACCAGTGCATTATACAGATTCGTTGCCGACCACCTGGACTTAGACAAAGTATGCATATCATCAGCATCCCCTGCCTCTCGGAACGCGCGTGAACGTGAAGCTGTCAAGCACGGATCATGCTAGGCAGGCAGGGCACTCTTGCATGCATTGCATTGTGTCTTCCACTGCAAGTCTATGCATCAAACACCAAGCTACAGATAAGCAGCATTAGCGTTACTGTACTATTTAGAGATTCTCTATGAGCCGCGAGGCAAGGCTATCTTTTATTCTGAGGTTGCAAGTACCACCTGGTGCGATCCGAGTAGTCTGCCCACAAGTTTAATCATTAGATTTGATTAGATGGCGTAAAAATAATCCGTCCGCCCATGATAAATCACCTGCATATCTTCTTCTCTTGATCCAAGCGGATGGAGCGACAGGTTATGGTGGCAGCGGCAACCCAATCCAGGCATAAGTGGATAGTTTTTCTTTTGAGATATTTCCTTTATTGGCTGGGCTACAAATTTTGTGCTCTGCTTCACCTCTTGATCGATTTTAATTAAACTAGGAAATAATGCCCATGTTGCAATAGAAGAATAACACTAGCATGCTCATCAAATCTAATAAACGTGATCTATTTTTATATAGGAATTATGCAACATTGTTAAGCGGTAATATTTCTTATTTAGAATATTGAACCACGAATTTGCCATTTGCACGGTTATCGGAGATGGCTCCAACCTATTGTTTCCCCACAACAGGGTTATCAGTGACGACGTCTAGGTCTGAGCTGGTTTGGGCGCTGGTGATGGTGATGTCGTTGGCATGCCTGATGTCCGCAGAATGGTGTTTTTGTTCGGAGGGGCGTCGGCGAATCGGAACTCAGTGGTTGGTGGTGACGGGACGCTCGATTTATACTGGTTCAGGCCCTCGAGATTGGCTCGAGTAATAACCTTACGTCCAGTCGGCGTGAGCCTAGTTGTATTGTGTTGTTGTATTACTTGGATCTGTTTACAAGGGGTGCCCTTAGCAGTCCTTTATAGTCCAGTGACTTCTGCGGGTTCTTTTCTCTCCTAGTCGGATACAAAGGTAGAGTCCTAAACTATTTTGAGGATTTCTTTCCATAATCCGTTTAGGGGTTCTGGTTGAGCACGTAGCCTTGCTTCGTGCTCACTTGGGTTAAGTTCATGGGCTTTCCGGTTGAGGCCCAATAGCTATTAATGTCTTGGGTGAGGAACCTCCTGGTTCCCCCATCGACAAGCTTCCGAGCATTTCATGATAGAGCTTCGAAGACCGGGTTGTTTGAAGATTGTTGCGCAGTGAGATCTTGAGATGGTCCTCAAAATATGAAGACTTATAATGTTGAAGTCTCTTATGCGGCGAAGATTCCTATGAGTGCAATCTCACAAGCCTTATCTCCTTCTTGTTCCGTCGTGCACTTTTTCAAGTGCACTCAGTGAGTACAACTCCCGAGCCTCTTACTTTTTGGGTACAAAAAGGCTGGAGGGTCCTTGCTTCAGATTGTCTTCTGGGTTTTTCTTTCTTTTGGAGGTTACAAATTGCACTCACTGAGTGTAGCCCCTGAGCCTCTTATTTTTTGGTAAAAAAGCTGGAGGGTCCTCTTGGTGAGAGTTTTAAAAATCTCTTTTGAGGGTATGTACTCTGCAGCCTCCGAGCCTTTTCTGGGTTCTTTTCCTTAGACATAGAACACGGGTAAGGGTCTTTAAGTTGTCCCATCATTGCTTGTGTCCTTGTAGTAGTCATTTTCAGTCGAATATGCTTTTGGATATGCTCTGCTAGATTCCTGACATCTTTTATGTACAGTCTTCTCGTGTTGTTGTAGGCATTATTGTTGCTGACTGCGCGTGCTGGTGTTGTGTGCATGGGTGCTATCCTTGCTTGTTTGACGTGGTTGTCCTTGTATTCTTCCCTTCTTCATGGACCTAGTCTTTGTGCGCCGGTTCCTGCCTATAAATTGTTTCCTTTGCTTCTTGAGTTCTTCACTTCTCATAGTTTGATAGTTTGCTGGTTCCTTCATGATGGTTATAGTGTGCGAGCTTGACGAGCCCCCGGGCCTGTTGTATGTCTTTGGTAGTCTTCTAGAGTAAATGGAGTAGGTTTTGAAATCTAAATTAGTGGCAGACTAATCCCCGTGTTGTATCAAACCGTGAGGTGAATCGAGGCAAATGGAGTAGGCCTTAAAACGAAAGTGGGGTTAACTACCCTACTTGAACTTGAAGGTCCTCTCCGGCATCATCTTCTTTTCCCTCACGAATTTGATTCACACGGTTGTTGCTCGATGCTGTGTCCATTTGGCGTGATGGTGCAAATCAGCACGTGTTGAGAGTTGGATGCTGGTTCTTCTACTGAGGCATGCTGCCTATTCGGAGCTGATTTGGTGGACCTGGTATTCTTCTTCGGTTTGTTGTAGCAATCTTTGATGCGAGTTCTCTTCGGTGAATACGTCGCGTCATCCAAGTTGCTTCCTGCCTAGCAATATTGACTCTTGGTATAGTTCGAGTGACCTCAAATTCTACTAGGTTTCAACGATTGCTAACTTATTTTCTGTATCCTTTGGCTATGCGACGGGTCTTGTATCCACTTGTACTTGGTTGTAATCCCAGTATCTTCTTGATTAGTGTAATAAAAAGGTGACGTTGTGTATTTTTGTCTTTGTAATTAGTATGTTCTTGGTCTTCTGAGCTTGATGTACGTCTGTCCATAATCTCCGTGTTGTTTCTGAGTACTGATATGCTTTATGAACTTTGTGTTGGGTTCTTTGGTATTGGCTTGTCTTCTAAATTTCCGAACTGCTGTATGGTTGGCCTCAATCCCTTGACTATATATCTCCTGTATGAGATGTCTTGTGATGTATATACTTTTCCGGATTGTTTTTTTATCTTCGTCGGGTTCTTTCCACCTTCTGCTCTCCACCGGGTTCTTTTTGATTTTTGATAGCCGTTATGCGTAGCGCGATTAGGATCATGGTGGGCCCCCTAGCAACTATTATGTAACTATGAAATTTAGGGGGTTTCTCTTGGTAACCGCAACTGGCGTGCGACGGGTCGTGTATTTTTCTTTAAATATATCCTCTATTCCTTTTTTCCTTTCACACCTGCCGTTGCCTTCTAGCGCAAAAAATCCCCAATCTTCAAACCCTAGCTCTTGTCTCCGCCACTGCTGCTTCTGCCATCCTCCCGCTTTTGCGTTTTTCCGTCGATGGTGAAGAGGACGAAGAAGACCATGCATGCTCAACAGAGGTTGATGAGGAGCAGTCCCTGAGCGTTATCCAGAACGCAGACTTCGTCAAGATGCGGTCGATGCAAAAGGAATGGCCAGCTCCGTCCACCACCCAGGCGGAGCTTGATCTCCTTGTCGCCTTCAGCCTGCTTCAGATGCAGGCACTTTCTGGGTACGTCCTTCCTGGGGAACATGTTGTTCCCACTCCCTCTGCTGCGCACACTGTGATGTTTGTGTATTTTCTTCTCTCTGGTCTTTGCTTTCCTCCCTCTGACTTCCTTCTCGAGTTCTGCCGTTTCTATGGCATTGCTCTTCATCACCTTACCTCAAATGGAGTTCTTTTTCTTTCTGCCTTTGTTCACCTCTGTGAGGCGTTCATTGGTATTCCTCCTTGCCTTATTCTTTTTCGCTATTTCTTCTGTCTAAAGTTCGCCAACAACTCTTCTCCTCCTCCTCTGGGTTGTTGCGTTCTTCAGGCCCATCAAGGGAAGAAGGCGGAGTTCTTTCAAATCTCCCTTATCGTCTCCCTTAAGTGGGCTGATATGTGGTTTTATCTTCCTAAACCCTTCGAATCCTTCTCTTCTGATTTCGCTTCTCCCCCCTCTTCCTCTGAGTTGTGGGGGAAAAAACCTTCTGACGCCGAAGTTTGGGCTCTTCAGCCCCTCCTTGCTCGTATCCGCCTTCTTTGAGAGCAAGGCCTTACGGGCAACGGCAGCATTGCCAGCTTCGTGAGGCGCCGGGTGCAACCTCTGATGCAGAGGGAGCACCTTGGCTTTGAATACACTGGGGTGAATGACTCCTCCCGTATGGTTCAAGGTGTTGAACTTACGGAGGAGGAAGTCTTTGACCGCCTCGGTAGGATCCTGAGCAACGTACCCTATGTATCGCTCTGGGTTCAAGAGTATGATGCTGCTCACCCCCCGCCTGAGGTTAGTTTTCTTTCTTCTTTCTTTTACTTCTTGTTTGTTCTGTTTTTGCTCACTTCCTCATTTTTTAGGTTGTTTTGTCTTCTTTGTAGGGATTTGGCCGTGCTTTCAAGCTTGTCTTGGAGGCAATCCCCCTTGCTGAGGTTAGAGGGCGTTCTTCTGCTACTCCGCCCACACGGTCCGTGCCTGGTGACTTTTGTTTTCGAATTCATGAAGGGCACTTTTCTTATGCTGAGTATGCTCCTGATCCTCGAGTTGTTAACATGATACTTATGGCTAGAAAAAGGCGCATTGTTCATGGCGTTGCTCAAGTGCCTAAATGCCAGTGCGCCACCGCTTCTGTTGCTGCTCCTCCTTCCTCTGGTAACATGATGATAGGTGAGATCCGGGTTGTTGGTCCTTTCTCTGGTTTTGCTGCTAACTCTTCTGACTTGTTTTTGCTTCTTGTTCTATGCAGGAGGGGTCAATGTAATTTTGAACGAGAATGATTCTGAGGATGATGTTCCTCTTGTGATTCACCAGTAAGTATTTCTTGCTTCGTTTTCTTGTCCATTCTTTCAGGTTCTTCTTCCTCTTACTTTAATTGTTTGTTCTAGGCAGGCAAGGGCCCCTGGTTCTTCTTCCTCTTCTTTGCCGCCGCTCGCATCCCCTGAGAGCATGGCTTCTCTTAATTTGGCTTCTATAGCCATCCCTTCTTTTCCTGGCCTAACAAGCCAGATAGCTTTAAGCATGTCTTCAGGTAAGTTTTGTTCCGCTTGGTGTCTGTCTGAGTTGTTTTTTCTTGCTTATTCTTCTGACTTTTTGATCTTTTATCTTTAGGCTCGCTGCCTTGAAACCTCAGTTTCGATGCTACCGTGCCCCGGTTTTGGATACCAGGGTTGTTTCTTCTCTAGGTAAATTGTCTTCTCTTTTCTTTTCTCGGTTGTATTTTCCTTTGATCTCTTTTCCCGATGTCGCTTTTTTCTTTCTAGTCTCTCAAGGCTAGGGTGCTACCCCTGATCTTCAACCCACTACCACTAATGTCGAGTTTCCCATGGGTTTACCCACGGGCGACTTGGTCAGTGCTAGTCATGTTGCTGACGGGGTTGGAAACAACCCTGTTGTCCCTGAGGAAGGTATAGGTGGCCCTGTAGCTGCCGACAGGGTTGGAGACAACCCTGTTGGTAGCCATATGGTTACTGATGAGATCATGGGTTCTTCGGCGCCTGCCTCGGCTTCTCCTTCTCCTTCTTGTCTTCTTTTAAGCCGTACTCACCGACTAGAGCATTTTTGGTGAAGAACTTAACGTAAGTGTTCTTTTTCTTTCCCTTGTTGTTTTGTTTTCTTCGCTTGTCCATTATTAACTTCTCCATGTTCTTCTTGTTAGTCTCCCGGTGGATCGACCTTCTCTTTGGTTCGACAAGAGGCCGCCACCTCTCAACTCGCCTATCGAGCTTGAGACTGCTCGCAAAGAGTTGTCTCAGGCTCAGCTTGAATTGGAGCAGGAGAAGGACCTACGTCAGGCGTAGGTGTCCGAAGTAGAGGGTCACTGAGGCACAGGGGTTATTGGCTGCCGCCGCCCAAGCCGAGAACCTCAATCTCGTATGCTTTCTCATTCTAGGTTGTTCTTTCTTCGTCCTTCATCTTTTTCTTGTTCTTGGTTGTTTACTAATCCTTGTTCTTTTTACTTTGTAGATCTCGAGAGGGAGAAGGAGTGCTGGGCGAAGGACCTTGAAGACATGAAGGCCACGCTCCGTACTTCTGAGAACAACGCGGCTTCGGTAAGAGCCTTGGCCGATTCTCGTTGTGCTGACGCTGACCATCACCTTGCTTTGGCTAGAGAACTCTATCACGATGCTGACTGGGATGTTTTCCAGGCGTTGGAGTCTGTTCGCAAGCTACAGGGCCAACTCAAAGCTGCTAACTCCAAATTTGAAGCCTTATGGAGCTCTGTGAAGTACATCCTTGGCTTCATCAGTGAGGATGGGGATGAGGCGATGAACCTTGGTCAATACATGCCGCTCATCCCTACCCGGTTCTTTGGCTTCTTGAAGAATAGCTATCACAATGTTGTTAGCCATCTTCTGAGTCATTTTTGGGTACTTTCTCCTGATGTTGACTTAGAGGTCATAGTAGCGGATGATCTAACTGAAGATTATCTTGATAGGCTTGCTTCTGCAGAAACCGGGTTGTCCGATCTTGTAGATAGGGTAGTCTCTCAGATAGACTTAGGTGACCCGCCTTCTTCTGCCAACCCATGAAAGGTTTTGTAAATACTTGATGACATTTGTAATATACTCATTCTTTATTATATATAAAGTCTACATGTTCTTTTTGTCTCTGGTCTATCTCTTTTCTGTGCAGATTTCGATCTGCCTTGTTCTTGTGTACTTTCCTTTCTTCTCTAAATGCTTAGTCAATTCTTTTCATTGTTCTTCATGGTCTTCTGGCAAAGGTTATAACTGCTGTTTGCTTCATGGATGTCACGTGGACTTTATAAGATTTGCACTTGATGTAGCTCCCTTCAACTATGGGTTGATAAAAATCTTCTTTGTTTGAGTATTCACTTGAATCTGTATTTCAGGATTTGTAGTACGTCTTGTTTCTTTGGAGAGGCGATTTGTCTGGGTTGCTCTCAAGAACCCGGGGTTTATTTGAACCCGTTGAAATTTTTGTATTCATCACTTTGAGACCTGACATGGCTTAACGCAATACGGGTCACTCCTTGAACCCGGAGTAGCAAATTATTCGGGTTGCTCTCAGAACCCGGGGCTTAATTATTCGGTCCGCTCCTGAATCTGTCGGGGTATAATTTCTTCCCTTAGTCCTGGCATAGCTTAACGTAATACGGGTCGCCTGAACCCGTAGTAGCAAATTATTCGGGTTGCTCTTAGAACCCGGGCTTAATTATTCGGGCCGCCTCCCGAACCCGTCGAGATATTGTCGCTTGCAAGCCATCCCTATGACTTGGTGTAATAAATAATATGGATCGCTCCTTTGAACCCGGAGTAGCAAATTATTCGGTTTGCTCTAACCCGAGGCTAAATTATTCGGGTCGCTCCTGAACCCGTCGGAATACTGTCTGTTGCAGTCATTCCTAAAGCCAGGCATAATAAGATATGCGGGTCGCTCCTTGAACCCAGAGTAGCTAATTATTCAGATCACTCCTGAACCCGTCGGGATACCGTTCTGTTGTAGTCATCCCTAAAGCCAGGTGTGATGATTTTGGGAAGTTCTTTAGAACTCATCATGATCAAATAATCATTCTGATAGTCGTCAAATACTTTGAAGGAATTTTATACAATTCTGGTGTTCTATTTTAATTGTAGAACTTCTTTAATTGGCTAATATGCCAAGTGTTCTTGATTGGCGCTGCCGCTTCATGGTTGTTAGCTCGTATGTTCCTGGTCCTGTTGCCCTTTTGACTTTGAATGGTCATTCCCATAGGCTGAGTAGCTTGTGTCTTCCGTTCTTTTTCTGTATAAGTCATAGGACTGAATCTTCCAGTTTTAAAGAATGCGGGTGAGTGTTTCTATCACAGTGTCTTCTTAGCTCTTGCTGGTATCTTGCATTTTGTATGATGGCGCTATCTCTGACTTCTTCAATTGAGTCGATTTCAAGTCTTCTGGTTTCTTCTGCTTCTCCTTCTTCATACTGTTCTATCTTTGGTGACATCCATATAAGGTCTGCTGGTAATATGGCTTCTGAGCCGTATACCAGAAAGAAAGGTGAGTACCCTGTTGCTCTGTTTATCTGGGTTCTTAAGCCCCAGACTACTTTTGGTAGTTCATCTATCCATTTTCCTCCGTAGTCTTTTAAATCTTCATATAACCTTGGTTTTAAGCCTTGTAGTATTAGACCATTTGCTCTCTCGACTTGTCCATTTGCTTGAGGATGTGCGACTGATGCAAAATCTATTTCAATTCCGTAGACTTTTGCCCAGTATTGGAATTCTCTTGCTGTAAAAGGTGATCCTAGATCCGTGATGATTTTGTTTGGCATACCGAACCTGTGCATGATATCTTGTATGAACTCTACTGTCTTTTCTGTATTGTATTTTACCAACGGCTTGTACTCTATCCATTTGGTGAACTTGTCTATTGCGATGAAGATGTATTCAAATCCTCCTTTTGTTCTTCTCAGTGGCCCGACTTGATCTAATCCCCAGCAGGAGAACGGCCAAGATGGAGGTATGCATATAAGATTGTGTGCTGATACGTGTGGTTGTCTTACGAACATCCGACAATTCTTGTAATACTTTACTAGTTCTTCGTGTCTTTGAGTGCTGTTGGCCAATAGAACCCTGCTCTAAAGGTTTTGCCAACTAGGATTCTAGAAGCTGCGTGGTTTCCACAATACCTAGAGTGGACTTCTAGGGTACCAGGATGGTGTTTTGGTTCGGAGGGGCGTCGGCGAATCGGAACTCAGCGGTTGGTGGTGACGGGACGCTCAATTTATACTGGTTCAGGCCCTCGAGATTGGCTCGAGTAATAACCTTACATCCAGTCGACGTGAGCCTGGTTGTATTATGTTGTTGTATTGCTTGGATCTATTTACAAGGGGTGCGCTTAGCAGCCCTTTATAGTTCAGGGACTGCTGTGGGTTCTTTTCTCTCCTAGTCGGATACAAAGGTAGAGTCCTAAACTATTTTGAGGATATCTTTCCATAATCCGTTTAGGGGTTCTGGTTGAGCACGTAGCCTTGCTTCGTGCTCCCTTGGGTTAAGTTCATGGGCTTTCCGGTTGAGGCCCAATAGCTGTTAATGTCTTGGGTGAGGAACCTCCTGGTTCCCCCATCGATAGTGACACAGGGATGTATTTGCTCAGCCTTTTGAGCCGCGAGATGTTGGTTTGGCTAGTCAAACTTATCACTAAACAGCTGGTGGGCGTTGGTGGCGATGTTGCCGTTGGTGCTTGGTGTCGTTGACGTGACGTCGGGGACGTCGGTGATGAGAGCGAAGGCGCCAGCAAAGGTGACCGCAGTTGGCATTGCTGCTCTTGGCGTGGTCGCGATCGTCGTCATCGTTGCCGGCACACCAAGATACAATTTGGGTTGGACCATGGTGACGGTGGCGCCCGGGTGTTTGGGTGGACGTGCCCGGTACTCACAGCGTTGATGATGACATTGCCGTTGACGTCGGGGCGTGTCCAGTCGTCCTCGATATGTGGCCATGATGCGCTGATCTAGTTCGGCGAGCTCGTCGTTGAACAGTTGGTGGGCATCGGTGGTGACGTCCTCCTTGTTGGTGACGATTCCAATCTATTGTGTTTCCACAACGGGGTTCTTGACGGAGGCATCCAGATCTAATCTGGCTTGGGTGTCATTGATGGAGACGTCATCGGGGGCGTTGGTGATGAGGGTGAGGGCGCTCGGCGGAGTGGCCACTGGCGGTGCCGCTATTGTTGGCGTGGTCATGGGGTCGATGAGGGCAGTGCCGCGCATGTGCACAAGCTCCTTCTCGTTGGCCTCGAGACGCCGTTGCAGCATCGCAGTCTCATCGTCGACGTTGATGGCGTAGATCGCGAACTCTACCTTCGTGAAGGTGGCGTTCATGGTGGTCGTGGGTTCATAGATGCCCGAAAGATCGAATCGGTCGTCCTATAGCAGGTATAAGGGGTATAGGGCCGGGTCCCCATGGGGGCGGCAGCTATGGTGGATGCGGTGGTAGGTGGCGGCATGAGACCACGGCGGCGGCGTCCGGGCGGCGCCCTAGGGTTTGGCATGGCGGCGACAGTGCTAGCGCGAGGGTGTGAGAGTGAGAGAGTGAGGGAGAGCCGTGAGAGTTGGAGAGCTGGGTAATGGGTTTGATCCCAATTACTTTGTTGATTGCAATGAGTACATGGTGACTCGTATTTATAGTTCCGGCAAGACTTAGCCTCGGGAGCAACCGGGGATTCTACGGATCCCCGTTTTCTATTTTATTTATTTCTATTTTCCTAATTTTTCTAGATGACATGGCGACCTCCGTAGACGGCGGCGGCGGCTGCGTCCCCGCGATGATCTCTCCTGCGTGCGCATGGTGCCCTTGGCCCACGAGACGCGGTTGTTGTGACGGTGTTGACGTCATTCTCTTGTTGAGCCCTCCAGTTGACCCAATTTCCTTGCTGAAATATAGAGCCCGTGTTGCACTTGTTACACACGTACTTACAGGTCTATCATCTAGAAACTCAAGGTACAGCCACACCTAAGAGCATCTTCAACAGTTTGGCAAATGAGGTTGGCATCCTTGAAAATTTGGCAAAACAAAAAAAATTGCTCTCCAACAGCTTGGCAAATTCACTTGGCATTTTTACAAACTTGGCATCCTCCCCCTCCGCGTGCATAAAGATACGCGCGCGTACTCGACTCCGCATCGCTACCCCGCGCCGCGCCGCCAGCCTTCCTGCGCTCGAGAGGAAATTTCCTCCTCTCCTTCCCGTGTGACGCCCGGCGTGCTCGCGATAAAGATCCCTCGTGCGGCCTCTCCTCGCGCGATCAGCTGCCGCGGGCGTGCACGGCCTCTGTCCCGGCGAGCAGATCAAGCCCGCACTCCGTACTCCCACGCCGGCCGCCAAGCTCGCCCTCGATCCGTCATCCCATGCGAGCAGATCACGAATCCGGCTGGTACGTACTTCCTCAATCTCCCGTGTCTCTCCATGCCTCCGCTGTTTGTAGTCACCTAGGGTTCATATTTTTTTTCTCCTTGGCCGTTGTTGGTAGTCATGGTGGTTCTCTTGATGTGCTAGTGAAGGTAAGGTTCATTTGTTCCAGTACAGTCGTCTAAGGTTCATAATGATGGGTCAGAGTCATGGTGGTGCCCTCGATCTGTTAGTCATGGTAGTTTATCGTATGCATCAATACTTGATTCATTTGAGTTTAAAAGGTCTACGTGAATGCTACTGCTGCTGATGCTGTGCATGGTACTGTGCGCTTGGACGTGCAAGCTACTGTTTCTTGGATGGGAGATGCTGTCCTGCTGAAAGCTTTGGCGACGGTGGCCAGCAGATTTATGCAGGTGTCGATGGGACAGAGAAGATTGAGCTTCAGCTGTTGTTCATGGCCGACAAATGCAGGTTGCTCCATGTCGCCAGGGATTGGCCTTGGAAGATTTATGTGAGGTTGTCAGCCTGACCTGATCGGCGAGGAGGAGGATCGGCGGCGGCGTCCGTCGCGCGATGAAAGGAACAGGCACGCGCGCGGCCTCTCCAAGTACCTGCCAACAAACAATCTTAGTGGACACTTCTTTTTTTTTTATTTTGCCAAGTCAAAAATAGGGTACTATTGGAGAGAGACTTTATTTTAACTTGGCATATTTTTTTTGACAACTTGGCAAAAAACACAAGATTTACCAAGTGAAATTTATGATACTGTTGGAGATGCTCTAACTGCCTTTATATATTTCTGCGAACCACGCGCAAATAAGGATTCATTTATTTATTGTATTCCATCATTAGGAACCTAAGATCTCATTGTTCACCAACAAAAGGTTTGGCCACCTTGCTGAATCCATTTGCGATCTATTCTGTCTCCTGTGATCTACATGAGAAAAGGTAAATTGATACCATCATTACTATATTTTCATTCTATTGTTCTTGCCATTCACCATATGTGGCCGTCGTGCTGAATCCATTTATGATCTGATAAGTCTCCTACAATCTATATGAAAAAAAAAGGTAAATTAATGCCATCATTATTATGTTTTTCAGCTTAGCAGTTGCAATAGTTTTTTTAGATTACACAGTACAACGTAGACTCACACCTATCACTACTGGAAACTTGAAATTCCCTCGACGAACGTCGTAAAACTGGAATTACCCTGCCGAGCCAGCCCTGACGGTATTTTTATTTTCCCCGACGGTAAGTGCACCGTAAGAAATTTCATGACGATATTTTTAGTTTTTATAACGGTACGTACATTTTTATAAAAATATTTTTATTTTCCCCGACGGTAGTGCACCGTGAGGGAATTTCAAGTTTCCAGTAGTGTATGAATAAACGTACGCAACACGCACGTACACTCATCCCTATAAATACACGTACGCAAACCATACCCCTATGAGCACTTCCGAAAGACTGAGCCGGTAAATCTTGAAGTTGACGAAGTCACCACAGGCGCCTCGCTGTCGACGGGCACGTCGCCTACCACTTAATGCATAGCGTCGGTAAATCCTGAGAAAATCCCAAGAAAATGTGCGAGCACCAGGATTTAAACCCTAATGGGTAGCGCCCCACAAGACCAAAACGTCAAGTGATAGGCCAAGAAAAGAACTATGGAAAATCTACTCATCTTTTTCAATATTCAGGTAATTATATGGCTCTTAAATTATCTTAACTTACTAATTATACACCTCAACGAAGCCTTTACGTTAGTCCTCACAAAACACGCTACAAAACAAGATATATTTTATTTTATAGAAAATTACTCACCAAAATTATTATAATAAATATAAAATCCTTTTTACAGATAAAGAAAAAAGGACGTACGTAGATTGGTCTACTATCACGCCACTTTTTGTTAATGCGTTAATATTAATATAAAATATCGGAACCCATCATGTTTATTTATCTATCAATAGCTTACTTTGTTTTAAAGAAAAAGAGAACGTTGATAAATAACTGAATTTTTGTTCTAAAGAAAAAAGAAAACCTTTGGTCTTATTAAAAACTTGAACCGCCTTACAAATGTTCCTTCATAGATTAGTAATATAAGATATTAGATTAGCCTACCAATAGCATTCACTTGGTTATTAATAATAAATATCATATCCATAGGATTCATCATATTTATGGATCTATAACAAAAATTTAGATGCAATATGTCAAAACCAATAAACAACATACCCAGGACCCATCACATTCATGGTTCGTTAATCTTTTAATAAAACTAATAAAGAATATACATTTGTGTGCTGAACAATAAAGTTGCTACAACCAATTTAAGTCAGTTGAGAATACCAAAAGATCAAAACCACTAAAGAAGATACATGTGTGTGCCGAACTATAAACTTGCTACAACCATACAACATTAAGTGAGTTTGAGTTCGTTAATCTTTTAATAAAACTAATAAGGAATATACAAGTGTGTGCTGAAAGATAAAGTTGCTACAACCATATAATATTAAGTCAATTTGAGAATACCAGAAGATCAAAACCAATAAAGAAGATACAGGTGTGTGCCGAACTATAAAGTTGCTACAACCATATAACATTTAGTGAGCTTGAGACATTCTGGAAGGCAACTCCTGCGTAAACGTACAATGTACCATTATGCCTACATAATGATTTCTCTGTTAATGAAACATGCATACAATAAAATTAAAATAAACACCCCATACAATGTATACCTACTAATATAAGCTATCACAAAAGATTATCTATATGGTAGCTATATATATTTCTAAATTATATACATCTACAAATGTTAAATTAAAAGTACTATGTTCCACCATACTCCCTCCGTCCCAAAATAAGTGACGTTTTGGGTTTCGTGTCAAAAGCTTGACTCGATTTGTAGAAAATATGCAATATTTATATCTCTAAATAATTTTATAAAAAAACTAGGTTTAAAGATTTTTTCGGTGATACTAATTACTTAGCATAAATATTAATATATTTTAATATATAATTGCTAGCAGTTATTTCCTAGGAAGCGAGAACGACATTTATTTTGGGACGTAGGGAGTATAGACCAAGTAAACATGTATACATTAGAATAATTATTTATTTTAATATCATATGAAGAGTTAAATTGTTATTCAATATAAGAGTACATATTTTGTCTGAAATATTATAATATATAGATATTGGTAATATAATTTTAAATACCCTACGCTCTATAGTCATGTTACAATGTGAAATTTTTATATTTGCATCTAAATTATCTATATCTTACTATTATTTTTATAGCTCAATAAAAATTTAAATAACCATAAGCACAAATATGTTTTACCATTGCCCATTTTTTAAATATTTATATTTTAAAATGGATTAAAATAAACATGCATGTTGTGGCACCACCATACAAATCACAGACATAGAGAAAGAGACAGACAAATATGTATATATATTAACTATAATGTTTGACATATCCATATATTGACAATATAGCCATTACTACTTAAAACTTTTGTCGAGATCATTAAGCATTGCCACCTCATCGTAGATCTCACATCAGGCTCTACCACTAATCTTAAGTGACATAGTGTACGCTTAAAATGATTGCCTATATCATCATGTACTTAAGAGTAAATATGGATACAAATATTTACTCCAAAAATTTTAACCCATGCGAGAGCATGAGTTGATGGACTAGTTTAATGAATTTAATATACCAATTCATTGCAACTGGATTTTTTTAGATACGTAGAGAAACAGTCAGTTTTGTAGTTCAGCACGCCGGACCTTATAGAAAGCACGCCAAAATTGGTCCTCGTGAACTTCAACGCCCACTCCAACCATGTCAAACAAGACTGCACGATTCGTTGTGCTGCTTCTCTGTAGTCTGTACTCTGTACAAGCTGCCTGCCTGCCTGCCTATATATGCTGTTGCTGCATCGCCAATAATCACACAAACACATCATCACTCTCAAGAGCAGCAAGCTTCATAGAGTTTACAACTATATAGTCTCTTTCTTGCTGTTACTCGCAGCTCCATTTGTAAACTATGGCGTCCCAGGCCATCGAGAGCCACCGCGCCGGTGCAGAGGTTGTCACCGGAGACGCCACATGCAGGAAGAAGTCCGTTGAGCTGCTGGAGGAGCTCGGCCTCCCCAAGGGCCTGCTTCCAATGGAGGACATCCAGGAGTTCGGATACAACCGAGAGACAGGATTCATGTGGCTGGTGCAGGGGAAGAAGAAGGTGGAGCATACCTTCAAGAAGATCAAACAGACGGTGTCCTACGCCTCTGAGGTGACGGCGATTGCCGAGAAGGGCAAGCTGAGGAAAATCACTGGCGTGAAGACCAAGGAGCTGATGCTCTGGCTCAGCGTCATCGAGGTTTATGTTCCCGAGGCCTCACCTGAGAAGGTCACCTTCAAGACCGGCACTGGCTTGTCTGACACCTTTGATGCTGCTGCCTTTGCGCTCGGAGAGTAATCAAACATGGCGGCGTATCTCTTGTTTTGTAACCAAAAATCATGTATGTATGATGTATCGTGTCTGTGACTATGTACCCCTGGAGTATTTGGAAATTTGATTTCGTAAACAATTTAGTGTGCTGTGTCAGGCTAGCTCGTATTCCCATCAATCAATACATTACATAGTCTCCGTGTTGGTGTTGGACACGACCTTGTTGAATCGGACGGACCATAATAACCCCTCGCAACCAAGACGAAACAAGGAATCGCTTGCCCTAGCACCGATCTGCGGCGAGCGCCCATCCTGCAGCATGGCCGCGCCGCCGCCACCAGGCCGACCACGCCGGACACCAGAACTGATGGACGAACTTGTGCAAGAGATCCTCCTCCGCGTCGTGCGTGCGGCCCTCGTTTGCAAGCGCTGGTGCCGCGTCGTCATGGATCCCGGCTTCAGCGTACCGCACGCCGCCCATGCTGGGGTTCATCGTCGCCACTCTTCACATGACACCAAGTTCTTGCGCAGCTCCTCCTTCGGCCCGACCGATGCTGACTGCCGCAGCTGGTGTCCGCTCGATGCGCGGCACGGCCGCGTCCTATTCTACGATGACCCTGACTGGACTATCTCTGGAATCAAGGTGGGGGCGCTTATCGTTTGGACTCTGGTCACCGGTGAGGTGCACCGGGTGCGCATGACGCGGTTACTTAGCTCGCCTGATGCCTATTGGAATGCCGCGCTGCTCTGCGTAGCACCGGGCTGCGACCACATGGATCGGAGTGCCCCTGTGGTGGCCCCTTCAACGTCGTCTTGGTGGGCAGGACCAAGTTGGAGAGTTCCATTCATGCTTACGTCTACTCATCGGAGGCTGATGAATGGAGAAAGACAGCCTCCATTGGGCATCGTGGGTATCTTCAACGTTGCATTTGCAGTGCCCTTGTTAGGAATGCGATCTACTTCCTCCAATATCAGAACGTTGGAATAATCATGGACTACGATTTGGTCAAGAAAGAATTGTCTATCATCGGGCTACCACCAATATGCGATGGGTCCACAATTGTTGTGCTCATGTCAGTGGAGGACGGTGGTGGGTTGGGATTCGCCATGGTGGATGGTTTCTCACTCTTCATATGGTTGCGGGAGTCTACTCCGATTATGAGTGCTAGTGGTGGATGGACATGGACGATACATAAAGTTGTTGACCTCAAGAGTTTTCCCGCTCTTTCTAACCTCCCATCCTCGCCTTACATCGTCGCTGTTGCGGATGCTATCAGTGTTTTCATCATATGGGCTCGTGGTGCTTGAGTTGTGGCTATTAATGTTAAGTCTGGCCGAGTGAGGAGGGTATTGCGTGACAACATTGTTAATATTATTCCGTACATGAGTTTCTGCACTCCAGGTAAGCCATCTCAAATTCTGTACAATTTTATATTCCTTGGTTTTTCAATATTTCACCTAATTAGTAGCATTCATGGAAGTATGGAAGAATAATAGTGAGTTCTTCTCTATGATTTGTCAATTTCAGTATAACAACATAAAATTAAGGATGACATATCCATGTTAAGTAAAGAGAAATGTTTTTATGAGTATATGGGTCACTCTTTTTCAAATAGAAAGGTCAGGTTGCCCAGTTGTTAAATGCTGGGCTTGCATATATTAAGTTGATACTATTTGGCAGTTTTGTTTTTCAAATCATTTTGTCATTGTTGTTTGGTTTTACTTGTTCCTTGACTATTCAGTGGCAAATCTTTGTATTTACATCATTCGTGTATTTGTACAGCACTAAGAGCAGCCGCCAAAAATGTGAGGCCTTCCATGGGTGCTTCTAATAATGCATGAAAAATGGATGGTACTCCTATTGGTAACCGCCTCGATTAATGTTGGGCAGTTCGTGGTAAATTTTTTTATGTAGTAGCGACATTAGCTTGTATTATTACATATTATGAGTATTCAGTCACTAAAAAATACTTGTAATTGTTTAATTTTAGTATTGTCACAGTTGAGAATGGAAGTGTTAATTTTAGTATTTTTCCTTTGTTGAGAACGGAGCTCCTATGTCGATCTTGGAACATTATACTGTACTTTGATGGTTTAGGGAGTTGATTTTCGATTTTCTTATATGATGAGGGAAGCGAGTGAGGAGTCAGAGGATAGCTAAAATAAATGTTGAGAAAGAATAGCAAAATTTACCTATGCTGCCGACCGCAATATTTAAAAACTTTTGTCATAATAGGTGAAAAATCACCGAAGGACTCTAGCTCAACTGGTTAGAGCTTTCCGGCAGCACATCTCATGTCTTGAGTTGAAATTCCCATGGAAGCGAATTTCAGGCTGGGTATTAAAAATCCTTCGCAGCGTAGCTAGGGGTTCGGGGTTTTTCCATGATCGTAAAGAATCGCTCTCTTCTTAATGAAAATGAAAATATGATGGGGGGCCTCTCCCTCCGACGCTTTTTTTTATAATAGGAAAAATTTAAATATATTACAAGGAACAGGCACACCGACCGGGAATTTATAATGGTTGAGAAAAATAATAACAACTAGTGATTTGCGCGCGCCCACGCGCGCGAGCAATAGACACAACAGTATTTCTAAAGAAAATGCAATGCAGATGTTCACGCAAGAACTAAATATTACAATAGGGATACACCATAGATAGCAAATGTCCGACCAAACTAAATACGGCGTAAGGCATAGAGCCGCTTATTCCATTTTGGTTTTCTACAAGGAATGCAAATGTAAGTGATAGCATCATGTAGAGAACCGGCAACAGGAGTATGATCATTTTCTAGCCCAAGCAATGAAAACATCGGGGGTACACCATAAGCCAAGACAATTGTAGTTTACAGGCCAATTGGTTCACAATTCATATGCTATCAAGCTCATCTATTACATGGATAAATATGGATATTACAACCGTTGTTTGGCAAGTCCATATCCTAGGAAGGACTGGTTTTTTTGTCACCATACAGGATGTCCCTTGATTAGCAGAGTCATTCTCCAAAGCAATGCGGTTGCAATTCATAAACCAGAATGAGCATTAGTAAGAATATAGAGGGGTTTTTTGGGATATGAAATACAACGCTACTATGCTACACAGATATAGTACTGCATGTCCAAAAACATCCTGGTGAACTTATTTCTGTATTTCCATAGCAAAATATAGATGAGTCTTCAAAAGTATTGTTCTTTCCTTGATGAATCACCTCGTGATAATTAAAGTTTGATATAGCTGCCATGAATGAGATTTTGTTTGTTAGATGGAGATAAAGAAAGGTAGAGAACTAACCATTGTAGTGACCCAAATATAATTGGAAGTATAGTCTGAATAAAGTTGGTCAGCTAACTGAAGAGGCAACCAGCATAATTTCCCTCGCAGCCTTGGAAAAAAAACACTTGCTATCACAAAATCAGGAAAGAATAACATTCCATTTCATGCAAACTTACCAAGGGTTCTTGTTTTTGAGAGACAAACCATCTCATTTCGAGTGTGGATCACTGAACTCTACCCGAATAGGTACATACAAACCTGGTTAGGATTCTTTTTTTTTCTATGCAATGTAAAATCAAATGCATTTATGTGGGATCTTGATCTTCTCTGAATCTCATGGCTGGTAAAGTGGTATTCCAAGGATTAGACAAACTTTCCAGTTCAAGCATGCTAAAAAAAAGGCATTTTTCCCAAACCAGAATTATCATGAACTGAAAACTACATGTGCAGTGATGGAAAAAATTAATCCAAGTCAAAATTGTAGAAAACAACGATAGAAGAATAGCATGTCTTTGGTCAATTTGCAGAAAATAGGCAATGTATTACGATATATCAAGTAGAATAAAAATATCAGGTAGAACAAATTTCATAAGAAAGCAAATGCTAAATTTTATTTCATAACCTGATATGGCCACCATCCAGATGACATGTAATATGTTCAAATCAGTTGAGCACTGTACTTCTTTGAGCATGCATCTTTTGACAGTAGTAGTCAAAATATAATGAGGTTGAGGAACAATCGAAACCAAAGGAACAAAATTGCATCTTCAGAGATGCATTCGTGGCTAGCCGCAAGCAAGCCTATCGGAAACTCAAGACCACAAATTTCTGAAGATAGATATTCAAAATCCAATATCATCAATCCTCTTTATCTTCCATACAGCTTACTAACATCAGTTTCGTTGTTGGCAAGTTGCATGATCTTTTGCTTAAGTATCAATTGATTTTCCTGACCACTTCAATTAGGGCCGGAGATATATATTTTCAGATATTTTCCTAAATTTACAGAATGAATGCAAATGCAATAGCCTCCATTACTTGAAACCAAAGGCAACATTTGGTCGATTATTATTACTGAAAATGCAGTCTCAACTGACCAAAATTGAAGCCTCCTAATAAATTAAGTCTCATTCGATACTTAAGCCTGAATAACATGCTAAGAAGACGTAACCCATGTTTGCGAGAGAATCCTAAGCAATATAATGTACAGAACCGTATAGCTAATATCGAGACTTCAAGCCAAGCTAACTCAAGTCAATATAGCTCTGTCAGTGTACCTCGGTAGATATGTCATAACTTCCAATCCATGTTGTGTAGATCCTTGGCATTAAGCTCCAAAAACGACCTCTGCCGTAGCTCTGCATATGTGAGACAGCAAACAGAGCAAGTTAACCAATTGCATAGTAAATTACTCAAATCTCAGCAATAGATCAGAAGATATATTTATTGGTCAGACGTTATGCACTTATGCCATGACTCTAGCCCCATGACCGCAAGGCCATGCCGGCCGGCCGCCACCATCACATCAAACAAAAAAACCACATCACCGGCTACGCATATGTTCAACGGGAAGAGGATGCAGAAGAACGAGGATGACGATGGTGTGATACCCGACTTGGATGGCGACGGCCTCACCGCACGACCGGATTCGATGGATCGACGGATCCGTCCATATAGAAGCACCGATCCGGCCGCGGGGTCACCGTAGCGGCTCTCATGGGCTGCAAAACAGAGAGGGATGGTGAGCCGAGGAGAGAGGCGCCACCACCGGGAGCACCGCGCCGGCGCGGCCGCCGCCCGGGGTCGCCGTGCCGGGCGTTCGGACGCCACCGCGCCCCCATCCGCAGCGTCGGACGGCACGACCGGTCCCACCCTAGCGCCGAGAGAGAGGAGAGGTGGAGGGAGTGAGGGCCGCGCGGGCCGACCCTCGCCGGGAAGGGCGCGCCCAAGGCCGGCCCTAGCCGCCACAAAGGGAGGAGCGCAAGAGGGCTAGGGCCGGAGCGCCGGGGCGGCGGCGGCGCCCGAGCCGTAGCGCCCTTCGCCCGCGCCGCGCCACAAGGCGGAGCCCACTCGGGGGCCACCACCACCCCGGCCGCCCGCGCCACACGCCATAGGCACCCTCGCCGCAGCGGAGGGACAGGAAGGAGGAAAGGTGAGGGTGATATTTCCCGCGCCCCCAATGACCGCTCGTCAAGAGAAAGCGGGCCCGACGCGGGACCCGGGACGCTGGCCATAGAGAGCTCGACAGCCCGCTAGCAGTGTCATGGGTCTGGTCCCGCCGCACACCACCACGCCACACCACGCCTACGCATGCGCCCGGCCAGCCCGTGAAAAGGCCGGCTTTTCAGTCCCCACTGCAGCAGGGACCAAAGTCCACCAACCAATCCCGATAGACAACGAGCTGGGCTCCCGCATTCAATCAACTGCAAGTTCGACCGTACAGTGGAGCACAGGAGTTCGGGAAACCGTTGGATGATCATCTGGCGCTGTAAAATAAATTTACTATCGTGCCCTCCGGGCGCCGCTTCGGCCTCGCCATTCTAGTCTCTTTAGATTTCTTGAGAGAAATCCAACAGTGTCAAAATATGAGGTATCAACATATAGCTACTCGTGTAGAGTTTAAATTAATTTACAAGTAGCTAGATACGTAGGGAGAAACGGTCAAGTTCGTAGTTCAGCACGCCGGAACTGAAAGCACACCACAATGGTCCTCGTCAAATTCAACGTGCTTGGCCAACCAAGTCAAACAAGACTGCATTTATACATTGTCTTGGAGTGCTCCTTTGTCTGCACAAGCAGCGTCCTATATATATGCTCTGTTGCTCCATCTCCCATCACACAAAAACACTTCATCACTTTCAAAATTAAAGCAGCCATCTACAGCTTACAACCACAGTCTCTTCTTGCCTACTCACAGCTCCTTTTGTAAAACATGGCGTCCCAGGCCATCGAGAGCCACCGTGCGGGTGCAGACGTTATCACCGGAGACGCCTTGTGCAGGAAGAAGTTCGTTGAACTGCTGGAGGAGCTGGGCCTCCCAAGGGCCTGCTTCCAATGGAGGACATCCAAGAGTTCGGGTACAACCGAGAGACAGGATTCATCTGGTTGGTGCAGGGGAAGAAGAACGTCCAGCACACATTCAAGAAGATCAAGCAGACGGTGTCCTATGCCACCGAGGTCACAGCGTTCGTCGAGAAAGGGAAGCTGAGGAAGATCACCGGCGTCAAGACCAAGGAGCTGATGCTCTGGCTAAGCGTCGTGGAGGTGTATGTCTTCGAGGCCTCGCCGGAGAAGGTCACCTTCAAGACCGGCACTGGCCTCTCCGACACCTTCGATGCCACTGCCTTTGCGCTCGGACAGTAATATAATCAAGCATTGCAATCGCAGTTCAAGTCAAAGTATGCTGCTCCCATATTTATTTCTTGTTTTGTAACGAATAACCAAATTTGTATGATGTATCGTATTTTGGAATCTCTGGAGTTTGGAATTTGATTTCGTATGGAATTTTGTGAACTCTGTCAGGCCATTATCTGCATGAAGTGGCCCAAATATGTATGATGTATTATTATGGGCCCATCGCATTGGAGACAAGCTTCAATCTAGACGAATCGGACGGACCATATAAAACTCTTAGCACCGACGGAAACCCTAGCCCTAGTAGCATGGCCGCGCCACCGCCACCGCCACCGCCATCGCGCCGACCATGCCGGCTGCCGGAACTGTTGGACGAGCTCGTGGAAGAGATCCTCCTCCGCCTCGCGCCGGACAAACCTGCCTGTCTCGTTCACGCCGCGCTGGTCTGCAAGCGTTGGTGCCGCCTCGTCACGGATCCTGACTTCCGGCGCCGATTACGCCAGTTTCACCGCACGCCCCCCATGCTCGGGCTCATCCTCTGCAACCTTGTGCGCGGCAACACGACGCGCTTCTTGTCTACCTCCTTCTACCCATCTGGTGCCTGCTGCCGCAGCTGCTCTCCGCTCGATGCCCGGCATGGCCGCGTCCTATTTTTCTACAACCCCGTCTGGTCTGACCCTGCAAGTAAAGAGCTCACCGTTTGGACTCCAGCCACCGGTGAGGTGCACAAGCTGCCCATACAGTGGATCCCTAGATCTAGCTGTTCATATTGGAACGCCGCATTGCTCTGCGGAGTGCCAGGCTGTGAGCACAGGGAGTTCCCCTCCTGTGGCCTCTTCACTGTGTGGTCTTGGTGGGTAGGACCACGTTCTTCCCGGGCTTCACTTACGCTTACATCTACTCGTCGGTGGCCGATGAGTGGAGCCAGCAAGCCTCTATTCAGCTAACTGGGTATTTCGAGGTTGAGCAACGACGTTCCACTTCCGGTGCTCTTGTTCGGAATGCACTCTACTTCCTCCTACAGTACAACAAAGGAATCCTAGAGTATGATTTGGCCAAGAAAGAACTGTCGGTCATCGGGCTACCGCCGGTATGCATGGCGTCCACCATTATTGTGCTCATGTCACTGGAGGATGACGGGTTGGGATTTGCCACGGTGCACGTTGATTTCTCTCTCTGCATATGGTTGAGGGAGTCTGCTCCGACTCAGAGTGGTGGATGGACATGGACGCAGCATAAAGTTGTTGACCTCAAGGGCTTTCTCCCTGCAGTATCTGCCCTCTCACCCTCACCATACATCGTTGCTGCTGCGGACGCTGTTGGTGTTTTTGTCATATGGGCCGGTGACGCTAGAGTGTTGGCCATTGATCTCAAGTCTGGCAGAAAGAGGAAGTTATCTGATGCTGATGCCCACACTGTGAATGTTATTCCCTACATAAGTTTCTGCACTCCCGGTAATTGCCTCGAGTGTCCAGGGTCATCTTTAATTCTGTAAAGTTTTATGGCTTTATTTAGGTTCAATTGTTTTTTTTTACCGCAATTTAGGTTCAATTGTTGGTATTAATTTCACTTAGCAGCATGAATGGAAGCATGGACAATGATATATTGGTTCAAGAATAGTGAGTTTTTGGGAGAACATTCGCAAAATTGGTTTGATCTTCCAAGAAACTGTTTACCTATGAGGCTGCCTGGTTCTTAAATGCTGGAGTTGCATATATTAGGGCCTGCTTTGTTTTTTTTAAGTCAATTTGTTGGGCCCTGTGTTTGGTTTCACTTGTTCTCAAGTGCACAGATTGGCTCGACAACCAATATCTATTAATAATACATAATTTAATTATTTATGCAGCACTAAGAAGAGCCTCCATCGATGATGGGCCAAGCACGGTTGCTTCCAATAATGCATGACAAATGGATGGTACACTCCTATCACTGAACTGGTGTTGGTCTTAGTCTGCTGGCCCAATTTAGCTAGGGTGTTTCTGCACTTTGTTGGAGCATCTTGTCTCTCTTGTACTGTTATTAGATTTATGGTTGGCAAAAGGTTTTGATGGGCCAGCCTTGCTTTCAATGAAATACTGGAAAAACTATGATTTTTTGGTCTATTTTGTAGTTCTGAAGAAAACTATTATATTCTATAAACAAAATGTGTATATTAAATTAAAAACTGCAATTTCACATGCACAAACTTGTTGCCTGAAATTAGTATTGGTTGGTTCAACATCTAAAGGAAGAGGAGAAGGAGGAGGAAGAGGGGGAGCAATCAGAGCTAGAGGAGGAGGGAGGGCTGAGATCTAAAGGAGAACCAACCTATCTTGCTGGAGCCGCCGCTGTCGTCCCTCGTCTCTATTGGGGGTCGCATGGAGGTTGCGGAGGGGAGGGAGGAAGGGAGAGAGGGGTGATAGCAATTTGGCCTAGAGAACGGCGCGTGACATGGCAAAGAGTAGAAGTGGAGGGAGCAAGACGAGCGAGCAGAGGAAATCAGTGGATTATGCTTAGGGTCCGCACGGCTTAGAGGGAGGCTTGCTAGCCCTATGAGGGTGGGCGATTGGTGCGAATTTGATGCGAGATGTCGCCGAAGTGGCAAGGGTTGATGGATGAGCAGAGAGGATAATAAGAGTAACAAATCTCTGATAGATATACCATGGAGGCAGCAAGGAGTAGTGGATCGGTTGCCACATATAGGGGAGGAGTCCAGTTGTCTTACCATATTAGAAGAGCATCCAATAGTGAAGGAAGGTGTACGTTGGAGGGGGAGAGTGAAGAGCGATGACAGGGCTGTCCAGTGCTAGGCACAACAACGCCTCGTAGTGTTGGGTACGAGCTTCAGCTCTTGGGTGGTAGGTCGGAATGACGGGAGGGCTCTAGGGTTGAGTTTCTTATATAGAAATCAAATCTTAATCTATGACGTCCAATTCTAATCGGAGGGACTAAAAAATCTGACCGGCATAAATCTTCTATCATCAGATAACCTTACATGCGTGCGAAAAAACGTTTAGATGGAGTACCTTTTTGTACTTGGGCTTGTGTTGCCTTCTACTTCTCGCAAGTCATCACTAGAGTTTTGTGGTTACAGTTTCTGAAAACAATGTAGCCTTTACTACTATATAAATATTTTGGAATTTTTAACGCTAGCACTAACAATGGGATGTATCACACACTACCTTGGATCGAGACTTCATTGCCATTTCAACCACCTCCCTCTCCTTCACTGTCGGATTTTAAACTAGCACAACCAAACTGGCAATGATGAGGGTTCACATTAGTGCCGGTTTTTATAAACCACTAGTGATCACAATCTTCGCTATCGCTTTCATGGAGCCTTCATGAACAACAGTGGTTGCTCAAAACTACAATTTATTCTACACAAATTGAAATGGGTCGCCCAATTTTGAAAAACAATTATACGAATTTTCGTAATTCGACTCTAGCCACCGCCCTCTCCTTTATTTATTGCTATCCTTAAACATCCAGGTCTCCTTAAATTTATAATGATATGTTGTTGGCCATCCTATATATTATTTGAGATTGGGGAATTGTAGGAAAGAGAAATATTTAGTTGATCCAGAAACCCCACTTTTTAGAAAATGATACAAAAATGTCAAATTTCAGAAACATGTGCAAAATAGAATTTAGAAGAAATAGATAAGTCATATTACTATATATCTTATAAACTGTGAGCAATATAACTTATTAAATTCTAAACTTGGTCCAAGTTACCTTGCTTATAGTGGCCCATTATTCATTTTTTTCATAGACAAATACAGGCGGACACCATCTTGCAAGAAAATTAAGGTTGGGCCCATATGGTGATATATATACCCCACAAAACAATAATAAAACAAGCTAATTGTTGTAAATTTAGTTCCTCTAACTATGTTTTCTAGACATGAGAAAGATTCTCAAAGGGGTAAGGTTTCCATATGTGTGCTTATAGAGTTGAGTGAGGGTGCGTTGTGGACGTTGTCGTAGTATTAAGTAATTCTCAAAAAATGAATATGACAACACACGTACACCTACTTTGCAAAATTGCCACGTTTTTATTGGGGATTTTCATTTTTTTTGCAAAATTCTCTCACAAATAAAAAGAACAAAGAGTGGACAATTTTTGGTGCGGCAATAACTTCTTCAGTCTGCCTCCCGCCTCCGTGCGACCCCCAAAGCTCCAATGTTTCTATTTCCTCACCATGCGATCTCCTCCAATCACGTGCCTTGATTGGCTTATTCATGCAAGGAACCCTCGTGCATGGAAGGAAACAAATCAATTTGCCTTTGGCTCCTGCTACATGCAAGGCAACAATAATTATATGGTTCTCTCAGCTCGTTCGTTGGAGGCTTGGAGCACCGAAAAAAAATCTTCTATATGAACGACGTGCCAGCGCATGAAGGAACGCTCATGCAGGAAAGGAAATAAAATGATCACATCATTGCGACGCGAGCACACATATCTCTCATCATAAACCAGATCCTCCCTTCCGCTCTCGCGAATCCACGCCATGCCATTATCGACGACGCCGGACACCACGACGTCGCCGCTGTCGCACGCCGTCAGACACTCGTCAACGAAGCCGGACATCATTGTCACCGGTGACATGGAGGCTGTTGCAGCACCCGTCAGTCTTGGCGGGTTCGTGGCCCTATGGGTGCTTTCTCGGCCAAACGGCGAGCCCAGCGCGGTGTCCCGGTAGTGGGACAGGGACCCCAACACGGCTTTGTGGGTGAAGGTGACGGGGCATTGGTACGCGCATGCGCGCTGGCAACAGTTGAGTCTTGAGAGAAGCGTGCGTGCATCTATGCTCACCACTACTGTTTCATCGTGCCGTGTGTGCGACTCGTGCCACACTACAAACTGACGACGATGATAGATGATGCTTTGGTTGTCAGGTCATGGAGAGCCTCGAGCACGCTCGGCGGCACGGCGCCCCCAATCCTCTCGTGGAGTACCAATGCGGCGGCGTGGCGAGTGCGAAGTTCACCATCTGACGGACCAAAGGGCAGACGGTCATGGCATGCCGGCACCAGGTAGGATGCCTGCCAAAATGGAAAATCCTTCACCCATTATATTGTCGTGAACGGGTAAGCTGCATGGTGAACCATACATCCAATGAGATATGTGTTGCAACCCTGCAGGTGAACCACGTGAACGCTCACGCGACCTCCTCGCTTGCCGGGGACCTGGCAGAGATGAAAAGGCACTAAAGCAGGTGTTCAAGAACAAGTCCCAGATTAAAATCAATGCGACCAAGGTGCACAATTGTTGACCATGATATGACTACCTGTTGTTGACCATTGCTATAGTCAAAGCCATAACAACTGGTTGGGTGCATCTGTATAAACCAATTTGTGGGTTTGCAATGAGTTACAAGTTCAGTAAATTTACATCTCTGAAACACTATGTTGTTTGATATTGCACCTAAGTAAATATTTTGGAGTAATCTCTTGAAGAAGTTTTTTATTTACCAATAAAGGGGATATGGCTTCAAGGTGTAGGGCTCAATTGTAAAAGATAAACATTTGTGGTTGCCTCTCTGCACTTGTATGCCCAGTTTATATGCCAATTTTGCTGAGAAAGCACCCTAGGAAACAGCAACCAAGAAATCATTTTGCATGACAAATTCGCCTGGCGTCATTTTTGTTCTTTATTAGTTCTCTCGGTACACTAATAAGTTTGTATATAACCATACTTCTCTTGTCATAAATTCTTGAAATTTTTGTCGTCTTTGAATTACTAATGGCCTGTTTAGTTTGTAGAACCGACGGATGTGGAATGATCCGATCCAACATCTGAACCCGGCACCGGCATTTGGTTTGCATCACACATTCAACCAGTCGTAAGCCCATCAGTTCTTTTGGTACCAATAGTAGGTGAGAGTTGATGTAATCAACTGATTCTAAAAAATCAGGATGAAGCGGCGTTAAAGGTTTTCCAACCCTCCATGATTGTGCTAAGTGTCAAGGACATACAAGAATTGTTAATGACTAACCAAAGGATCTCCGAGAACTACTTCACAAGATTTGTTATCTTATTGTGCGATACTTTTGCTTTAGTACAAAAATTTAGTTATCCCGTAGCAAACGCACGGGCACGTTATTAGTAATTTTTATAAGAAAATAAAAGGGGCCAACGTTGCCAGAAGAATCGGCAGAAAAATAAAGGGTGGGCAAACTTAGCAGGAAAATTAAGGTTTACGTGTTTAGCCCACATAGTGAGATATGTCTACCACATGAAAACAATTTTTTTTTTGGACATATAATAAATTACTACTGGCAGGTGAAAGCCCACCCTGTGAAAATTCTAGAGACGACCAGCCACATTTTTTTAGTGCCGCTGAAAATACTATGACCTCTACAAATCAAATCTTACGATTTGCAAAGTCGGACCAGAAAATACTCTCAACTCTACCAATTGACCATTTGTAAAAGTCATTCGTTCCTATAGTAGCTAGTGTCTTTTCTTAACCGTTGAAAAATACTCTCAACTCTACCGATCAAATATAACCTTTTTGTAAAACCTGGTCAAACTGCACTGCTTACGGCGCCCGTAAACTTGGTCAAAATTAACTTTTACTAGACGAATAAAAGGGGCCCCCAAACTTTGGTTGAATAATTAATGTTGAACCCACATGGTGAGATATACCTAATGAAACAACTTAACAAGCAAATTGATGTAATAAATCAGCTCTAACCTCTAATTGTGTTTCTGGACATGAGAAAATGAATGTGACAACACACCACAGAGGTTCACATACTTTGAGTAAATACTACACTTTATTGTCGATTTTCAAATATTTGTTCCTTGAAATAAATTTTAGACAAATAAAAGGGACCCAAACTTGCTAGAAAAATTGGTAGAAAAATAACGGGGACCAAACTCTTTGGAAAAAAGATTTAATTTAGCGTACATTGTGAGATATGTATACCTCCATGAAACAATTAAAATAAACAAATTGATGTTAATTGGAGTTCTAACCTCTAACTTGTTTTCTGCGCATAAATAACTAGAAGAATACCCCACATGATATTACAGATTTTTTTTTTTTTCAAAAAAATAATATACCATTGTATATGTATGAGTTCGACCAATATGTTCTTATCTCGATTCTTATAAAAATTGGGTAAGATAATGAAAGAAATGAATAAAAATGCTAATAAAATTGGATCAAGATTATATGAAAGCCTTGTGTATTTTTATATATAGAAAATTCTCCTACTATAGCTAATTGGACATGGTCCCTTGCTAGTGGGGACTCTCAACTTGTCGCTAGGGTAAATTTTCACTAATCCTCGGGCTTGCTTCCATGTAGCACTCCACGCCTTAGTTGAGCGATTTTAACCGGGGATAGGGGGATGTTACGAATTCTTACGCAGTATCCCCTCTTGCCCGGTTTTTTCTCTAAGGAAAGGCTCGTTAGCTCATGCTCTGAAGAAAAGGGTGGCGTGCATTTTGGTCTATGTGGCCCTCTGTTTACGAATTCTTACGCTGTCTCTTGGTGCTAGTGTAGAACTCTCACTAAGTATACATCAGACTCCGCATCCTCTTGGATCTCTTCCTTGTGTGATGCTAGGGGTGGGGTTGAGGCTGCCTCCCTTTATAGGCCTTGTTATGGCTTTTTGCCTTAATTGCTTTTGATCTTTGGTACGTTTTTCAAGTGAATGCTGGGGATTCTGTTTTTGATTCTGAGCGATATGCCCTCATAACTGCTCAGGGACGAGGACAATCGATGGCGATTTGTGCTGTTGTTATGAATGTGTAGGATTGCGTTTGGTACACACTGCGATTGAAAGCATGTGATTTCCACTAATGGCGGTGATACGCAGCTTGTTCTTTTAATGCACTTGATTGCAGATCAAAATGTTTACTTCTTTATAATGTTGGCCAGTGTATTTAATGGCCTCCTCCATTCCTAAGCCTATATAAGGCTTCTGCCCCCTATAGCTCTCTGGTCACTTTGGGATAGTTCCTCCATCCGGCTTCTACTTTCATAAACGTATGGTTTCTTTGTTAGATACTTTTGGGGCCGATCTTGAGTGAGAGATCGTAATGGCTATTTCGCAATGGTGTGTCAGCTCTTCTGCGAGAGACTTAGAGTGGTATCCGGCTACGAATACAACTATGTTTGTCACTTGGTCCATTGACTTGAGGATCGTCTGCGGTACTTGGCTTTTTGTGGGGTGAGCTAGTATGATGTGTGTTGCTTGGAGTTCTTGTTCCGGTACTGCCAGCCTAAGTCCGTCGTTTTGAGACTCCTTTCCTTCTCGGCGATGGAGAATTGCGGGCGCTCTTTGCTCTTTTTGCGAGCTCGTTGTGATTGTAATAGTAGAAATTAGCATGCCTCTCTTGGGCTTAGATTACTTAGAGCCGAGGCATTGGCGATTCTTGTAGCCTTAATTTTGTACTTGTATGCAAATTAACGGGGAGGGCTTGTATATAGGCATATTACCTCCTCTTTGTTCTCGGTAGCCTTTTTTGTTTATGTCGACCGAAGTGCTTTGATTTGTGATTGAGATACCTCCGCTGGTTTTTTGCGGAGGCGGACGGCGCTTTGGTCGCAAGCGACCTTTCTTTTGATATCGGGTGCCCTAGGCATCGCTGGGTCTTTTCCATTACGGGTGAAGCCTTTTTTGGCTTTGTGGATCCCTTGGTGCTGAATTATCGGGTCTTTCTGAGGGTTTTCAACCTTTTGGAGGTCGCTTACAAATCTTTTTGTCTGCCGATCAAGGCGAAGTTTGAAGTGACCTCGTTTGATGCTTAAAGCTCTCGTCGAATATTGCAGTTTCGTTGCCCGTTGACTTAGCTACCTTCCTTCAAGCTTTCTCGGGGTCCTCTTTATATATTGCAGAGGTTGATTACAACGGAGTTGCCTCGTTAAAAACCTCACCTCTGATAAGGAGTCCCCGTGTGAGGAAAAGAGTGCAACCCGACTTGAAGGGAAAGAAAAGGAGACATGAAAAATAAACTACTGGATACCTCCGCTTATAAATTTACGGAGGCTCCTTACATTTCCGTATGTAGTATTTCCTGAGGTTGTCCATGTTCCGTGAGTTGATACTTTCCGTTCTCATCTTGCGGGAGGAACGATCCTTTCCTCCTGCTTGGTGGGCTAGGTAAGGTCCTTCCCACTTTGGTTGCGGCTTCCCTGCGTTTGGTGCATTGGGTCTCCGACGCAGACCCAATCTCACTCTTTGATGTCTTTGGTTACGACCTTGGCATCCTCCACTTTTATTTGGATGCGGTACTTGATTATGTTGTCCACAAGATCTAGCCGCGCCCGCCTCTATCATCTCTTTGTTGTATTCCTTTTTTACGCTAGTGCTGCTTTGTGACTCGGAGACTTCCGTTTCTTAACTCCTCTCGGCATCATAGCCTCTTCTCCATACAGCAGCTTGAATGGTGTAAACCGGTGGCTCGTGAGATGTTCGTGTTGTGAGACCACACAACCTTATGTAACCTCGACCCATTTCCCTTTCTTCAATCCGTAGCGTTTTTGAGATTGCTGAAAATATGATCCTGTTGGACCTCTCAACTGCCCCATTGCTTTCTGGGTGGTATACTGAGGCAAAGGCCAGCTGAGTACTGATACTTTTGTAGAACTCTTTGAACTTGTCAGAATTGAATTGCTTTCCATTGTCGACTGTTAGGGTTCGACGCCAATCGCACACTATGTTCGCGGAAAAACTTTTTCGTTTTCCGAAGTGATGGTTGATAGTGGCTTGGCCTCAATCCATCTTGTGAAATACTCTTGCTACCACAGCATACTTGCCTCCTTGGTAGGCGGAGGGTCCAACGAGGTCCATACCCATCTTTTGCGAGGCCATGTTGGTGGGATGAGCTGTGTCTCCCGCCTGCTTTGGTTTGTCGAGAAGTTTTGACAAGCGCCGCATGTCTTCACTATGCGCGTGGCGTCTTTTATATGGGTCGGCCGCAAAAACCTGGCGAATAGCTTTTGTAGATAATGCTCTTGGACCTATGTGGGATCCACTCGCAGAATGCCGGTAGGAGTTCGGCCTTCTTCATTGCTTAGGCATTTGAGCAAGTGGTTGCACTATGCCTTTTTTGAGCATACTTTGCCCTCTATTATGGTGTAGCTCCTTGCTCGAAATGATGCCCTTTACCGCAACGGTTTGTCTGTGGTCAATGGTTGTCGTTGATTTGATCTATGATTGCTTGCCTCCGTCTTCGATTGGATTAAGTACTCTCCTCAAATGCTCGCTTAACCTTGCCGTGGCCGGTTGTTGCACCTCTTAGAACAGTTCTGCATGTCAAGTTTGTTTGCCGCCGCCTTGCTAACTCAATGCCTCTGTATTTTCTCCCCTTGGGATGTGCCCGAGGGTGAAACTGAATTTCTTCAAGGCCTCATAACTTCTAGGCATTCACAGTTCGCCCTCGCGGTGTACTCTTTTCCACCGTCCCGCTACCAACCGTGAATCCGTGTTTACAAGGCCATGAGTGGCTCCTGGAAAGCCTTTGTTTTTGTCAATCCCAAGATGACACCTTCATATTCTACCGTATTGTTCGCTTTGAAGCATAGTCTCAAGCCGCATATTTTGTCGATTCGATGGTGAAAAGTAGTATCGCGAGGCCCCGCTCCTGGATTCCCAGCGCCGTCCCGTGAAAAGGGTCCGAGTGAGATACCTCCGATTTTGATTCGGAGGTATTTGCCGGCACCCATACTCAGAAAAGGAAATCCGCTAGCACTTGTGACTTGATCGCTAATCTGGGCGACAAACTTGATCTCAACCCGAGATACCCTGCAGCCTTGCCTATTCTTCCTCGAGGCTTCTTTGTTGTTCGGGATCTCGCCAATGGCCGTGATGTCGGGATCGGAATAGTGTGGTCTGGCCGAAAGTAGTGCTTTAGCTTCCTTGATGCCGTAATCCGCATATGCTATTTTTTCAATCTCTCGTGTAGTTCGGCTTTGCTCCTTGCAATGCCTCGGATACATAGTACACATACTATGTTTTTCTCCCTTTAACCACCGAAACAATTTGGCAACACCACTCATTTGGGTGCAATAGGGGGTACTATGACACCCAAACACTAAATTGGTAGTAATATGGGTGCATATTGCGACACTTTAAATGTGTGGCGATATTGTTTGTTTTGGTTGCAACAAGTTCATGGTAATGCACCCATTTTAAGGAATTATGTTGCAATTTGTTCGTTGTATTGCTACAAAAAGTTTGAGTTGCAATAGCAGGTCGAATGCATTGTAATAGAAAGATGATATGGCAACCATATTAGATTTGGTTGTTTATTAAGGGCTATATCACAACCATTGATTTAGGTTGCAACATGCTTGGTGCGTTGTGGCAATAGCTAGATGCCTATTGCATCCCTATCTTGTCAGCTGAGATGCAATATCATGTACGTATTGCCACCATTTTTTCGTGGTAATAATACTGGCCATAGTCGTGGCAACTAGGATAGGTCTATTGCAACGAGGTCTTACTTGGTTGCGTGTTAATTTCTATTCCTCCGTACATGATTTAGGTGCTTTAGCAACATCGTGAATATGGTGCAATATGCTCATTTTCGGTGCAATAGCCGTAATTGCACCCAAAAAGTTTAAGTAAACAATCCGCACGCATAGGGAAGATCATTGGTCCATATATATAGTTCATATTTTGGAGGGTTCGGAAATGTAGTAGAAAAACATACAAGTAAATACCATAAAACATGTGACACGGTATAAGATATCGAAACGAAAAACCACAATATCACATAGTGTATCACACATATAAAGATAGATATGCAAGGAAGTAAACATGACGCATGACATGTATCATCGATCACAACAAAAGAACCAAATCCCACTCACAAAAGCTCGCCCTAAGTCTACATACTTTCCATCTCCCCTTTGGCATCAAGGATGAAAACCTAAGGTGTAGAAAGAAGAAGCCAGGCGAGCCAGTGCTCACGAGGGTGATGTGCTAACACCAATCGACCGGGTGTCGGCCGGGACTGGGTCCCCGGAGTAGACCGGGCTAAGTATGGCGCCCGCGACCCTCTGTTTGGACGTCGGGCGGTGAAGCGGTCCGAGTCGCCTCGATCGACCCAAAGTGGAAGCAATCTGGTATCTCACCGTAGGCCGAGTCCGTCTCGACCACGTGTCCCCGGAGTAGGCCCGATCTTGAGGCCGAGGGCGCGCCCGCCGACCTCCGGGCGTGGACGCCGCGTGAAGTGGTCCGGCCGCCTCGATCACTCGATGAAGTACATCTCGTCTTCGTCATCCGTAGCTGCGAGCATGTGACCCGTGGGCTCTAAAGAAGCTCTGAAAGGCATCAGGATCTTTGACCCTACGGGCCGTGATCCGGTGGTGAAGCGGTCCGATGCCCGCTCGTGACCAGTCATCCCGCGTGAAGCATGTTGTATATGTCACACCGCACTGCGGTTATGAACCTGTCTCTAAAGAAGCCCGGCCGAGTATCGATGCTGACCCTCTGGGCCGTGATGCCGGTGGTGAAGCGGTCGGGTCCCGGCTCAGATCGACTCAACCGCCTCGACCGTGGCTCGAAGAAGCAAGCCGCCGAGTAGGAGTCACGTGGGTGCTGTCTCTCACCGGTGACCGAGAACCGAGGACTCGGACAGCCGAAGAAGGTCCCGTGCTGCGTGAAACGGGAACCACCCGCCGAGGAGCTGGAGGCTGCGGAAGCTGAGCACCTGTGTGCTGGAACAAAGTGGTAACCAAACTCAAAGTGTACTGGTGCTGTAAATGCTGGTCTCGCTGAATCTGAAGCTGTTGCTGCTGAAACTGTAGCTGCTGCTGGTGTAGTTCATCCTGTCTAGCTCGAACCTCAACTAGGGCTACCTCATGGCGCCGCCGCTCGCTCTCCCGAGTAGCTGCGACTGTCCCGATTGCTTGAGCTACCCGAGCAAGCGGTGTCGGACCACCGGCCTCCGGGTCACACCGCCTCGGTGCGTTAGGGAGGATCATCATCACTAGTATCGGTCAAGGTCAAGCTCCTCTGTTTCTAGCCGTGCCTCCTCCGTGGCTGCTATCGACGAATAGTCTCATCCGCCCGCAGCCGTCTCTCGAACAAGGGGCCGGCGGACTCTCCGCAATATCTCGAGTAGCGGACCTCGAAGCTTCTGGGAAACATCATAGTATCCAAACTCGTAGTTGTAGCAAGATAGTCCGTCTGCGTGTACCGAAGGAAATGGCTTGATGGCCGAAATCATCGAGAAAGTCAACCAATGAGCATAGTGCGGATGCCTCTTTGATACGAACCCTCAAAATCACATCCTCGATCTCACAAAGCATTAGATCCCAAATATCAAAAGGTATCTTCCCGATCGATGAGAGAGTACCCACCGATGAAGACGTGTGAGACCATCTCCGGGGCCCCCTCACGTGGCACCACCGTCTTCCTCACTATATTATCAAGAATCCGAGCCGTAGTGGTCATATCAGGAGGTAGCTCGGTCGAACCCTCTCCTATGTCTCCTCTCGAACAGAGCACGGACATCTCGCGACGGGAGGTAGAGCACCAAGAATAAAGACGGCAAGGGGTCGAACACCAGGATAGGCTATCTCATGGATCCCGACCGAAGGAAGTCCTAGAACCTCACGAGCCACATTGCTACTAATCTCCCTCTCGCTCTCCTAAAGCCGAAGTGTATGGCTGTATGGTCGAGCAATCCGACGGTGGCATAGAACTCAAGAATCCAATCTCGGACAAAAGGACCTCTCGCTATTAGATCAACAAGTCCCGGCCGAGCATTTAGGTACCGCTTGAAGTCATCTCCAACTCTTTCAATAAAGTGCTTTGCAATTTTATGATCCTTCCGAGCCGTGAAGTTGGCTCGTGACTCGACAAGAGCATTATAGAAATCTTCATGAACTGCTGTGTGAAAGTACTCAACTCCTTGCTGTCGGTGTCTGGGAAACCATCTGCTAAGTGGTACAGCTCGAAGTCTCTTGATGGTCTTGGCACGCTTCCCTAAAAGTACGGTGTGCTGTACCTGGGGAGGGGCACTAGACTGTCCTGCAGGTGCCTGTTGTGTCTGAGCTTGAACTCGAGAAGAGCGACGATGAGTAGGGAGCTCCTGCTGCTGCTGCTCCAAATTCTGGTCCTCTGTTTCCATAGCTTCTGCCTCTGAAAGCTGGGCATGACCTGATCCTTCCTCTCTAATCACAAGAGCACGACCACGGCCTCCTCTCTCTATACGCTCCATAGCCTGAAGCTCAAGCAAGAGCACGCCGGAGCACGAGACGATGACCCCTCGTTTTAGATGTCTTCTTCTTCTTCTTCGTGGCTACACTCTTTCCCTTGAGCATAGCGCGAAGGCTTGGTCGTCGGTTTGGATCATTATCATCTCCCGAGCTTCGCGCTGCTTGTCTTGCACCTCATTGCTAAAAACGTAGCTGATCAAACACCCGTCACCGCGCGTTGATCTCTCGTCCCAACTGAACTCGAGACCAAATAGGGACAAATAACATTTGAACAAATCAAAAATCATGATTAACTAAATGACCAAATGATGACTAGATAATGAGAGAGAATTGAAGTGGAATATCATTTAGTGCTTACCAATTGCTCGTAAGATACTAACATTTCTTCAAAATGATACGGCACAAAACACCAGTGGTGATGACATTTAGGTTCTTCAAGATCTGATAACAACAAATGGAAGGACATGTCAACAAACTAAAACAGAATGTATATGTTTCAACAAACTAAAACAGTGAATAGACATGTACTAAATACAAATAACAGAATGTATATTGATAATGGCTTGGCTTTGACCTGTCAAGTGAATTCATTTTCATTTTAGTCGTGATGAAGCCTCGTGATATCTCATTGGTATCCCAGTACCCAAAATGAAAATTTTTGACAGAAAACTATGCATGAATATAAGGGCTCAGATTTACGCAAAGCATATCACTGTCCATCTAATGATTTAGGCAGATGACATAGATATTCAAGCTCCAGAATTTTACTCTCTGATTAGAAGGACCCAACTGGGTTGCAAACCATTTTTGGCTTCACGGTTATACCGTCTATCATGAATTTTATTTGATCTTGCTTTCCGATTACTCCCGGGAGAGGGGACAAGAAGACGAAAGGGGCAAAAGGTTCAACCATTCATATGGCAATGTGAGTGCTTCATCACAATTTTCATCGATCATGTTAGCGAGGCCACGCAACAAGAAGAAGGGGAATGGCAGGCCTGCAAGCGGCTCTTTGCTCCTCCCGGCTTCTCCAAGGACCGGTTGATGGGGGAGATCATTTCAATCGAGACATGTCAACAAGCCAAAACAAAAGCCAAGCCAAGGCAAGCCAAGCCATTATTCATACACGCTAACGGCTAAACCATCGATCATACCATCAAAAGCCAAGACATTATCAATATCACGGCTAAATGGTTGGTTAGGCAATGTGTCGAACAAAGTTGGAGCGAGCGGAGGAGTGCTCACCACCGTAGAGATGTTCCGTGACGTACGCCTCATCCCGAAGTGAAGCACGGGCGGTGCTCCTGTGGGCATGGGCTGCCGGAACGCCGCTAAGAGGCGGGCGGGTCAGTGGAGACCGCGGCGAGTTCCACGGTGGAGTCGGGCACGGGCGCGAAGTTCCGGGGGAGGAGTCATCACGGGCGACGCGGGAGCGGCACCCGGCGTGCGTAGCGAGGGCGCGGTGGCCGATGAGGATTCTTGCGCGCGGAGCGGAGGCGCAGCGCGATGAAGCGAGGTGGCGGCGCGAAGGGAGGGCAAAGGCGATTACGGGAACGGGAGAGTAAGAAGGAACCAAGGGTCGGGATTGAGATTTGGAAAGAGGGGAAGGTCGGAAGGCCCACAAGCCCGGATAGAAGGAGGCGAGCTTGCCTTTGACGTGTCTGGACGCGTCGAAGGATGGGGCGGCGGACGGGCGCGCTACTCGGGCGCAATCCGAGAGAGTGCACGTGCGGCGGGTTGAACCTACGGATGCGTCCGGACATATTCATCTCCGACGCCGGTGTCGCGTCCCCGTTATTTTCGTGTGGTTCCCCGCACCGCACTAATCGGACGCGTTCCTCGCGAAGGATGGGCTTCTGGACGAGGAGCGAGCACTCGGACGCAATCCGCAGAGGGGTGCAGCGGGTTGAACCTACGGACGTCCTGGACATAATCATCTCTGACGTCGGTTTCCTCACGTCTGTTATTTCGTGTGGTTCCCGGCACGGCACTATTCGGACACCGGCTGCGTCCGACTCTCTATGTCCCTGCGTCACGCTCTATTTTGCACAACACTCATCTTTTCGAGATGTAGAAAATGGAAATACGACTTCATCGTTGCGGACATAGGAAATATTACTTATCATATATGACATTGAGAAACAAAGTGAAGAAATATATATCCTATTCTGAAGAAAAATGTAGGTTGTGTATAAATGAACTAGGATACATCCAATATCATAGAAATAAATTATTTGTTCACCTCAAAAAAATCATATAAGTAATCAAATAAAAAAGTCATCATCTCGGCTTCTACCCTGAAACAATTGGTGCCACAACTCCATCCTCAATGTATGTGTCATCTTGCTCATCTTCATCGTCATTTAATAAGGCCACATGGTCGGGTTCATCAACCGTTTCGTCTCGCACCTCGAGAAATAACAGACATCACCGGTTGTTGCCTTGTCCGATCTTGTCCAATTTGTCAAATCCTCTTGTCCACCGAGTAAACCACTAATAATGCCTTGGATACCCACATCAATTGAGTCCTCTAGTTCTAATTCGGAGCATGGCAAACAAGTTCCTTGGTTTCATCGCAACAACACTTCTCCAACCGGGTTTGTTTACCGTATCCACATAGAACACCGCCGTGCTCCGTGTCGCTAGAATATAGGGTTCATTCCCGTACCTTAACCGAGTAGTATCGATATCAATAACCTCAAACTCGATCCTTATTGTATCCCTCTACTTCGCTGGTCATGTGCACATCGTATTACCCGATCACTCGAACAAAATGACTTCTTTTTGTCCCGGGAATTCTAGTGATATCATCCTTTTAATCACCCCATACCAGGACATGTTGCCGTTGTAGGGTCGCCCTGACAAGCACACCACTATTTTTTGGGTTACGAGGCTTTTCTCAATGTCAAATGTTCGAAAACAACCAATTATTGATATGACATCTATGCAATGTACGAGCTCGATTGTCCATCCAATCGGCAAGTGCAAACATCTCCGCACTTACTTCCTTTGGCATATTGCTCTACGACCTTGCCCTCAAACCATCTTACAAATTGTTCCTATAGTCGCTTTTTGATTTCTTGAACCACCATGTTGTCATAGCTTCTTCCTTATGACCTTTTGCATAGAACATTGTATTAATAATGTTAGTTTGAGATATCAAATTTAATTAAAAATATTGCTGTTTAATAATATGTAACTTACTCGACCCATGGTTTGGCTTCTGTCACAATTAGAAATTATGTAGTGCTTCATCCTTCGCATCTCATCTCTTTCCAAGGATCCGGACAAAATCCTCTCTCTTGTAATCCATTCGACAAATATGCTCGGACCGGATGGTGGCTCATTCACGGCCATACTTTCATGACGATCGCAGTATCTCGGCTTGGTGTCCATGTCCAAGAATCTAGAGCAAAATGTAAGACACTCCTCAAGTATGTATCCCTCGGCTATTGATCCTTCGGGTTGCGCCTTGTTCCTCACATAACCTTTTGCAAAGACGTAAAGTACCGCCTCCACCGGGTACATCCATCTATAACAAACGGGCCCTCCAAGTTTAGCCTGCTTCAGCTAGATGAATAGGCAAATGCATCATTATATCCAAAAAATGAAGGTGGGAATAACATCTCAAGTCGGCATAGAGTATCAACAATTGTAGTACTAAGTTTGTCCAACTCGGCTTCCACCGGCTCCTTGGAACATAGTGCATGAAGGAAATTACTAAGCCGGATCAATGCGACGACGACTCTGCTGTGGCAAAATTCTCCGCACCACTATGGGTAACAAATAAGAATTAGATGGTAATCATGAGATTTCAAGCCGTACACCTTACATGCTTTTAGGTCAACACATCTTCTTATATTGGAGGAGACCCCATCGGGCATTTTCACCCCATATAGAAATTTGCAAAAATTGTCCTTATCATCCTTATCTAACTTGTACAAGGTCAGGCAAGGTATACTTATCTTTCTTAATCACGGGATGCTTGATACGGTCTTATCCCTAGTTGCTTTTGCATGTCAAGCTTCGGCCTTCTCCCCCATCCTTACATTTTCCTTCCAATTAGCAGAGTGCCTAATATGGACTCACATATATTTTCTCAATGTGCATGACGTCCAAATTATGCACGATGAGCAAAGAAGACCGGTATGGGAGCTCAAAAAATATACTTTTCTTCCTCCGAGTTATGCCATCTTTCATCATCATCACGCTTCCTTTTTTTGTCAATGTCTTTCCAAAACTCACTTGTTCAAAACTTTCATACCGCTCAATACCCGTGCACCCGCCCCCAAGAATGCTTGGTGCCTCCACGGTTTCGACCATGTTGTTGAAGCGACCATGTTTTGGCGCCATGCATGGTCCAAGGGTAAAGAAACGTCGACTTGCCATGTAGCAAGTGCTTTCTCCCATGCTTCAACCACAAGTAATCGGTATCTTTGTGGCAATATGGGCATGCAAACTTTCCTTTCGTGCTCAATCCGCACAACATAGCATATCTTTGGAAGTCATTAATTGTCCAAAAGTAAAACAGCCCTTAATCTAAGTTCTTCCTAGTTTGTGCATCCCATGTTCGGAACACCTTTTTCCCTATAGCTCCTTGAGCTCCAATATAAGAAGGCCTCAAATATACGTCAATATCCATTCCAGGAGATTTTGGACCAGGATCAACATTGACATCAACGGTTAGGATTGTTTGAGTACAACCAAGGTGGCAAATTGTAAGGTATTAGGACAACAGGCCATACGGAGTAGGTTGTACTTTGCATCCCAAACGGATTGAAGCCATCGGGAAGCACCCGGCCTAACATTGCGAGCTTCTTTTCAAAACCGGCTATATTTTTTATCGACGTGCTTCCATGCCTTTGAGTCGACGGGGGTGACGCATTTTGATCATTGACCCTCTCTTTTTCTTATGCCATTGCATGTCCTCCGATGTGATCTTGGACATATACATTCTTTGCGGCTGAGGAATAAGAGGAAAGTAGCGTAGGATCTTCACGGAAGCCGCTTCTTGAAAGTAGCACCATCCAAAGTGTTCTCGACAACTCTCCACTGGACTCCCCATGTGGGGCATTCCCGCCGTTTTCATGTTCCTTAAAAAATAACACACAATCATTCTTTAACGTGTATTTTGACATAATCCAAGCCAGATCTCGAACCACCTTTTGCACTTTGTCCAAGGAGTGGGGATACAATGACCTTCAAAGGAGAATCCTCGAGAACAGCTTCAGTATGGCCTCCAAACATGCGTTACTAATACCATACATGCACTTTATTTGAAAAAGTTGCACGATAAAAGAAACCTTTAGTTGCCGCTTTGCATCCCGGATACAATTCCTTCTTTGCCTTTCCTCTAATAATTTCAAAATATTTCGCATCCTATTTGGTTTGTCATCTTGGTGTCTCCATGTATAGCTCCACCGATAATGTTTCTAATCATAGAATTAGTGGCAGAGGTCATCGCTATGTCTTCTTCATCGTCTTCTCCAAAATAAGGGTAGTGCTTCATCATTGCCTACATTATCGCCAGTAGTGGTTGTGCACCTTCGGGTTCTATTACAAACTGGATTCAGACGATTGACACCGGGAATCACATGCCCCTCGGCAGATGAAGAAGTTTGTTGGCCTTCAAATTCATTGATGTAACATTCGAACAAACCCTTTAGAAACTAAATGAAGATGAATTTGAAACACGTCACTACATCTTATCATGCATTGACATTGAGCACATGGGCACGGAATAGATCCACCGGCTTGCGATGATGATGTGCCAAAGGTTTGAACAAAAGTTCGAATTTTACCTTCCACTCCTCCGAATGTCGAGGCAAGCGCATCCAACTCCTATCTTCGTTTGATGACATTGATATCTCGCATATAGATGAGCGCAACGAGATCGATCATGATCTAGCATGAACTAGGGCATATGAGAGATCGAGACAACGTCACGACCGCTGGCGCGGAGATGTAGATCGAAGAAGGAACAAGTGGTGGCTACCACCGCCGGACGCTGGCCGCAACTATGACGATCGTCGACGTACGAGTTACGTGGCGGTCGGCGGCGTTCAATCCCGGCGCGAGGAGCAGACGTGAGGGTGGAGCCGCCCGGTCCTCGCGATGATCCGCCGCACTCTGCGTGTCTCGGAGGACGCGTCGGACCGGAAGATCGTGCCTCCACTGGAAGAACCACCGTGGGGCCTAATGATCTATTATGGATCTTAATTTTGTAATGTCCGATGAAGGTCTCGTTTAAAACGATCCCCGTGCAAGGCTCTACGAAAACAATCGCTAGGATGAAACTTAGTGCACCAAATGTCTAATTCGGAGGTGCCTGGCTTTGAAGCCTAGTGTTGGCGCAATATTTTTGTTGCTAGTACCGTCTATTTTTTGCTGAAATTAGCTATATATAATATTTGAAATAAATATATATAAATATTTATTATAAAAGGTACGAAAAAATAGAAAAAAGAGCGGTCTACGTCAAAATGTCATGACATGATCTTCTAAATTACTTCTTCCTTTCTTTTCCTTCACCCGTGCACTCCACCATGCATCAAAGTTATGTCACACCCGAATCGATTACACACCTATGTAAACATGTGCATGACCACTTTCTCATAATCGGTTGAAACTTTTTCCTCAACACTACACACCTAAATTATGTGAGCATGCAAGCTTTTAGATTTTCTAGGCAACTTAGGCATTTTTCAACATTTTTCCTTGAAAGTCATCAAAGAATTACGTAAAATAGGTAAACTTTGTGAAAATTGCCCAGTGCACACAACATCATTACACACCTACATAAACATCCTAAAAAAGTTTCAAGTGCTTTGGTGAAAGTTGTGCTACACATCTCCCCCACGGATGGTCACATCGTTTGCTTAGTGACTAGGACATGTGAGAGATGTGTGTCCTTGTAAACATGTGCATGACCACTTTTCTCACAATCGGTTGAAACTTTTTTTTGGCATGTCGAAACAAATTGTTCAAGATGTTGAATCATACCAAAATAATTAGTCCAGCTATTCTTGCATTATTTGGATTGGAATTCGGTTGAGTTGGCAGCCAGCGAATATCCAAGTGCAACTCGCTCAAATAGAGCGTCGGACGCCCAAACAAGGAGAGTCTCGCGCAAGTGTCGCGTCCCGGACGCGTGCCGCGCCCACGAACCGTATCTTGAGAAATCACTTGAAGACCTCGACGATGTGGCCCGGCGTCCGGAGGCCGGTGTCGGACGTCGGAAGAATCGACCGGGCTCGCAGGGCTCCTGCTGAGCTGCGTCCGGTTGATCATACCACGTCCGATGGTTCCTCTGAGACGCGTCCGATGCGTTGAAGTCTGCGCCATGGAAACACATCTTTACAAACCCATCGCACACTCCGACGCCGGGCAACTTGCGTCCGATGGCGGTGTCCGGACGCGTCGGAAGACTCGACTGCCGCATGCTCTCGGACTGCGTCCGAGGATCGCACCGCGTCCGATGGTGCCCCTACGAGACGCGTCACGTCGTTGAAGTCCCGCGCCCGGGGAGCGGCATCTTTAGAACCGCTTGAATACTCGGACGCGGTAGCAACCGCGTCCGACTCCTATCTTCGAACGCGTCCGACGTGTTGAAGGCAAACCGCCAAAATTTTGGGCCTTTGCGCGCGCGCCCGGTACCGAAAATAATTAACATTGGCGCGTTTATCCGAAATTATTTTAGGAAGGGCGCCAAACTAAAGCGCCACGATTGAGCCTCCATCCGAAATAAATGATCGCTATATATATCTACCTCTCCTCCTAAACTCGATCGTTTAGGGTTCGACGCACGCGGCCGGGCCGCCAACGGGGCCAGGAGTTGGTTCTCGTCTTCCACCGCGAAGCCGAGGATGCCGACGTCGAGCGGCGGCAAGGGGACCCCTTCGTCATCGACAACGCCGCGCATTACCCGCGGGCGTTCCTTCCTTTACAACAACGGTCACACCAACATCCGGGATGGCGGCCGGCACCAACAATGGTCGCGGCCAGATCTCGAAGCGGCTCGCATCGCTCTTTTCGGTCACCCGCGTCGGCCACCGATGATGGAAACGACGATAGTCAAGATCTACAAAATATCCTCGGTTCGTCTCGGGCGTCGAGCGAGGTACATACACTTCGTGGTATAATGTGTTGTTTGAGGGAGGGGAAATATATGGTGTTCAATGTCTAGACTAGGGTTATAATGTGTTGTTTTCGAGGAGGGAGAAATAGATGGTGTTTACATATGAGATTTGATCGTACACCAGCATTAGTTGTTCGGTGCTTTTCATGTATTCAAATTGTAGCACAACCGCACAAAATTCTTAGGCCATGGAAATCATTTTTATGTTACATATTCGGTCTATTCCGTGATGTCTAGTTATCTTGCTACTACTTTGTTATCTTTGCGAAAGGTAATGTCTCGCCATTTATAGTAGAGATATGGAGTTACTCTTTTCGTATGTACACCATGATTTATTATGTGTACATCCTATACCCAAATAAAGTCAAAGTAAAACATAGTAGAGGATTAGTTGACATAATCTCAATTGTTGTGTCATTTGTTGTGGCCATTTGTTGTGTATGCTTTTCATTCCGCAAGCAATTTTAGCAACATGTCTTCTCACTTTCAGCCCAGAGTACAAAGTTCATGTTTATGGAACTCCCCAGGATCATGTTGTAGCGATTTAATTTAAGTGTCATCGCTTAATATGCGGACGGAAGATAAATGGACCGTATATGTCGTTTGCAAGGGGAGTGTTGAGGAGAAGAGTTGTTCAATAAATATACTATTGACAAGAGTAAAATCTCGCTAGGTAGCTTAACAACATTGAAATCAAAACGGGGTATGGGTCCGGGGACTACATGTACTACAAGAAGAGATGTTGATGATCCTCGGCAACACTGTATGAAATTGAATATGATGTTGATGTATCGAGACATGATAGATAGTAACAAGGATGAGAGGAGGTTAGATTAGTCTTCTCGAAGAATCCAAGCGTGAGACCCATGTGTTGCCATAAACACCCATTAAAAAGAAGAGAGGTTCCTCAATGATGATGAAGACGAGGAAGTGCAAGATTCCGAATTAGATGCTTACAAAGATTGGCTATATTATCCGCATTCCGAGAATGAAACCTTGGGTGAGTTACGATAAAGCCCTAGTATATCCCACGGAGTTTGCGGCGCACTCATGTTGACTCATATTTTCTTTTTCGAGTTAGAAGATAATATACGAGGAGGACACAATCATTACATACAAAGAATGGTTGAACGTTGAAGAAGAAAACTTGATGACATCGCGCAATATCCCTCTCCTAATTGTCAAATAAATTACAATTCTTTTGCAAACTTCAAATTATGGTAGCTGATCATGTGACAATATTGTCATAGATGCTTTTAAGGATCGTAGCAATCGGATACATTCCGATCAAGACAAAGACAACGATCTCGGCGGTGCGAGGCACCATCTCATGCTCGGCGTTGGAGACTCGATCAAGGAAAAGGTAACTTGTGTTTATTCTAAATCAATGTTGTGTTTCAGCCTTGTTTAACATTTTGTTTCCATGGAATAGGCTCTCGAGAGAATGGGGATAAAACAGGACCTTGTACCCTCAAATGCTTCAAGGCATTATGTCGTTTCATATCAATTGTAACACCTTGTTTCCATGGAATAGGCTCGAGAAAATGGGAAGAAAAGAGGACGTGGTACCCTCAAGTGCTTGAAGGCACTCTCCAAGAGACACAGTCTCTGGGAATCAAAAGCTCGGCGTTGAGTTCTCCCGGACTAGGAGGAGCCGGTAGGTGAGAACTCCCGATCGTTCAGCGATGAAATAGTAATGTTTACAAGGAAAAGGGCTTACCACCGATTGGAGTGAAAACATGGAAAGATATCCATGTTGATGTAAAAGAGTCAATAACATCTGATATATTGGTAAGAAATCTTTGTTTGTGTATAATCTTTGTTTGTGTATACATTATAATTATATAATAACGTAAGAACGACCTAGCATTTGCATGTTCTTGTAATTATATAATAGGCTAGTGGGAACTCGAGGATACTCATATGATTCAAGGATGAAGATATGGGGCCATTGCTAAAGAGCGTTACAAAGGATGGCGTTCAACTTTAAGTGCTACGGCCGGGGCATACAACACCTACCGGGAGAGAATGAGCCATAAGCCTGAAGAATTAGACTTTGTCGAATGGCACTATCTGTTGAAGTATTTTAGGACTAAGAAATTCCAGGTTTGTTCCACAATGTTACTATTCTTAACAATATCAATTCTGAAAATGGCTCTGTCTCAATCATTAAGATCATTGTTCAAATTAAATTCTGCAGGAAAAGAGCACAAAGAACTCTGGGAATCGATCCTTTAAAAGACCACACATTTGTCGCTCTAAGCCTTTTTCTCGTGTAGTTATGAGAAGGTAATAACTGACCAGCACATATACAAGTTTTGAAATTGATATTGAAAAAGCATGAATTACTAATTTGTTATGTTCTTGGCATATCGGGAGAGACCCGGGATGGTGAGGAGCCAAATGACTTAGACCTCACATATTACTCACACTAAGAATGGGCAATGGAAAGACCAAGCATCTCAAGATGTCTATTTTGAGTTCTTATTGAAATTTGTGCATAACTTACTAGTGCCTGCAATTTCATCTTCAACTAACTCCTTTCTCTATACCTTGTAAATGTTAGAGAAAGCAAGGCATTATTCGATAAGGTATCAAATTCGAGGAAAACTTTCTTTCTCTAAATGAGAGGAACGAGATTTTCCGGAAGGCATACAAGGATGTCACAAAGTGCAAAACAACCAAGTTGCATGGTAATGGGTACCTTGCAAAAAAAACCCAACTAGAAGGCGTGAGAATGCGGAGCACGATGAACAAATTCGTAGGGAGGAGCAACAAGCATCGGGAACACCTCGAGCTCAAATCAATTTGGACGGCTACGCAACAAATGGGTGCATGGGAAGAGTTGTGGAGAAGCTGAAAGGTTACAACATGCACGGCATGATTGATGAAATTATGAAGGCAAGGGAGGCGGATAAAGAAGCGTTTAGGCAAGAGATCAAGCAATGTTGCAAGTAGGACAATCACGGGTAAGCGTTCGGCAAGTACTAGTAATGTAAAATGTTAATTTGTCAAAGCTAGTTACCGAATGACTTTCTTTCATTAGGTTCTATAACTAAGCCGTCTTTATATGTCCAAACCAAACAACGATGTCATCGCACTTCGAGAGGTGGCGGCGGCCGCAACAAAGACAAGTACTCAAGTTGTTGACGACCCTCAATTCGGAGTTGGTTGTGAATTGACAACTTCTTAGTGCTATCGTCTCATACTACACAAAATGGAGCCTAATTTGATAGTTCCACCTTATTTGTTCCCAGGAAGAGCAGCCTCACCTCGAGGAACCTCAACCGATAACCAAAGGGCTTCTACCACCACTCGCAATACAAGAAGGAGTACAACAGTGAGGCAATGACGCAGCTCTGGCGGCAAGAAGCAAGTATGTTACTTTAGGCCAAGAGAAGCTGACAAGTAATAAGAAACGAGGCGGCAACAAGAAGGCAGCGGTGATAATTTTATGATGACCAATGAAACTATGGTTTAGTGTTTGTCAAAGGTGTACCCTTAAAAGATAGTTTTAGTTTACTTATGCTAAAACAATTCTCATTCATTCTTACGCGTAAAAGTAAGGCATTTCGATGAGCGACAAGTGACGGGATCGCTTTCAAGTCACCCTTTTGCCGATCGAGTGATTGGATTGCTGATCAAGTGTTTTGTTTAGTTTCAAGTCGCCTCTTAGATTTCGTTCAAACAATGGAGGTCGCCGAAAACTTTATTTCAAAGACTTGTGTGGTGGAGTGTCCGAAACATTTAAGTATTCGCACTTGTGTGGTGTCGAGTGTTGGAAACATTTATATTTCAAAGATTTGTGGTGTGATTTCAAAGTACTAGTATATGTGTGGTTAAATTGTGTTTCATGGATGTTAAATGCATAATTGTTATTCATCTGTATTATATCAATATTTGAAATTGTTGGAGGTCCAATTAAATGTGCATGATAGAATAGACACGTGGCAATATATATACAAAAATATGAGAGAAACACCATTCGTGGCAAAAAGATAATTAATCCTATTGCAACTCAAATTTTTCGATGTCACAAAGTGTCATGCCAATAGAGGGAGGCATACATGTTGCAACCGATTATTATGGTGCTAAAAGAGACATGAACTTTTTGCCTCCCCAAATCGTTTCGAAGCAATAGAGGACATCACATCTAACAACCAACCAAACTTTTGTGGTAATATAGTGTCCAACCTTTTAGCCTCCAATTTTTTTGGTTGGAATAAAATGTTCCACATATAACAACCAACCCTATTGGGTTGCAACAGTTATCTACTTCTCGCATCCGAACACAACCGGTCGCAATAGGAGAACATCCCTGTTGCACCGAAACTCATTTCGTGGCAAAAGAGGGAACCACATATAACACCCAAATCACTTTGATGGCAATAGACGGCTATACTCTATTGCACCCAAAATTGGAGTGTAGCAATACAATACTTGCAACGCCCAATCTTACACATATTGCAACGCTTTGTGTATGATGCAATTGAAACCAGACCACCATATGTTGCGATAGGATACATGGCAACCAACTCAAGCGTGCCCGTAGATGATTGTCCCAACGCCTCACCGTGTTGCAATACTGTAAAACTAGTGCAACCACAAAAGACATTCGTGGTTGAAGGCAAATACCACCGGACTTATCGTAAACACCCATTTTGCTTGAAACTGTTGGGTGCAATTGCGGCTATTGCACCGAAAAACGAGCATATTGCAACATATTTTGGACGTTGCTAAAGGCCCTAAACCTTGTAGTGGGCACATTGCACACATACTGTCGTTTATCTCGGCTTCTCTTGCACAAGTACCGCACTTACCGCCCTGTCGATGCCGATACGTACAATGTGAGGCCTCGTCATATCCGGAGCGCCACCATTAGGTCCTCGGCCATGTATTTCTTGAGCTGTCTAAAGCTTTCGATTGCTCGTCCCCATTCGACCCTTTTCGTTGGCTTTGAGTGCTTTCAAGAAGGGAGAGTTGCGTTTGGCCGATTTAGAGATGAACTGCTCAAGGCCGTGATTCTTCCCGTGGAGTCGTTGGACCTCTTTTTTGCTTGGATGGTTCCGCATGGCAGGACGACTTTTTGTTTTATGCGGGTTGGCCCGAAGGCCTCTCGGAGTCGACGACATACCCCAACATTTTTCCCATGCCGACTCCAAAGACACATTTTTCCGGGTTTAGCTTTAATCCGGCTCTCCCTAAGGTTCGCAAAGGTTTCCTTGAGATCTTCCGAGATGGTTCTCCGGTTCTTTGCTCACTACGGCGATGTCATCGGCGTAGGCTATGATGTTTCTCTCAACCGAGGCCGTGCACGGCTTGCACCATTCTTTGCGAAAGTTGACCAAGGTTCTTAAGCCCCTTCCGGCATTCGCACAAAACAGTAGGTGCCGGTTGGGATAGTGAAACTTGTCTTTCCTCGTCTTCTTTTCCACCGAGCCATACCCGATGGATATCTGAAAAACGGTCTAAGAGGGAGAATCTCTTGCACCCGGCGACCTTATCAACCGAGGCATCTATTCTCGGTAGCGGGAATGGGTCTTTTTGCATGCTTTGTTTAGGTCAGTGAAGTCGATGCACATGCGCATCTTACCATTCTTCTTTGGATCTAGTACCATTTGCTAACCATTCTGAGTACTTCACCTCTCTTATGACATTGGCATCCAATAATCTCTGTACCTCTGCCTTGGCGGCCAAAGTTCGTTCCTCTGACATTTTCCTTTGCCTTTGCTTCCTTGGCTTGACGTTGCCTCAAATCTAAGGTGTGCTCGATTATACCCTCCCAATTCCCTTAAGGTCTTCCTCGCTGACCATGCAAAGACATCTCTATTCTTGACAAGAGGCTGAGCAATTCTTCGTTCTTCTCGATGTAGTTTGCTCGATTGTGACCTTTCCCGTTCGGCACCGTCGCTGGGAGCAAGACCGCATCGTGTCCTCCTGATTTTTCATGTCCGTCTTCCCCCGCATGTCCGCCGGCTCATCCGATGCTACCGTGTTTATGTTCTATTGGGCCTTGTATGTACTCTCTCTATGTTTCTGGCTTCTTTCTGACTCCAACGAACCGTGATGATTCCGTGCTGTGCTTTGCATTTTCATGCAAAGGTAACCCATGTGGGATGACACATTGAACTTGTTGGCAAATCCTCTTCCTTTGCATTGTAGGGGTAATATGTGTCTACTACGTCAAAATGATGTATTCCCCCTCTCGGCTATCCCCATCTTGAAGGATACCGGCAAGGAAATTTTCCCAAGTGCGTGAATCTTTCCTACCTCCGACTCATCGGAGGTGTATCGAGGGGGTTGTAGCCGAGACCGAGTTTCATTTGATCAAACACACTTGCGAAGATGATGTCCGCGGAACTCCCCGAGTCAACTAGTATTACGGTTAATCTCCATCTTGCCATGTTTGCTTTTATGACCATCGATCGGTGTGAGGTAGCTTTCCAATCGAGGTCCTCCTCTGAGAAACCGACTTGGGCCTTAGACCATTCTTTGTTCGGTGTGCTCCTTGTACAGTCACATTGTTTACCAATGGAGATGGTCTTTTTTTTTCTCGCCTCTTTTGTTTCGAACTCCATGTGCGAGCCTCCGAGCTATTGGCGATATCATTCCTATTGTAAGTGACGAGAGCGAGTGTGGATTCATCTATTTCTCAACCGGAGTTGGGCCTTGTTATGGCACGGGAGCGTATGGCCTGCGGAGGTGCTTTGGTAGGCATCGTATTGCCTTTGCCGCGGAGGCGGAGGTAATGCTGCATACCGTTTTGTGATGCTATGATGGCCGAGGCGTTTCTATCATAGATATTTGCGGAGGTCACAGTGTTTATGTATGTCATCAGGTTTCTCTGCCCCCCGGCGGGCGCTTGGTTGTTGTCCGAGATGTTTGGTGCACAAAGCCGCCATGCCGGCGAGATGGTGGGTAATCTTGGGTGTGCGACGACGTTGGGGGAAAGCGCGTTGTTGTACCCCGGGTAGCTTGGGTTGTCTTTGCGATGATACCGCGAGTGAAGGTATGATTCACTTGTGTGGCTAATTCTTGAGCAAAGCCGCCGTGGTTGTTGCTTGCTCTTAATCCGATCCATTGTTTCTTTGGTTTCTCAAGGCATTTCTTGGTGCTATGCCCTTTTCTTCTCCATGGAAAATACAATAATGCCTTCTTGGTTTCCGGTTCTTATTCCAGTTCTTTGCCTTGTTCTTGTTGAAACTTTGGCCGTTCGGGCCTTCGTATCTTGACCGCTTCCCGGCTCCCCGTCTCGCCGGGCGTTGAGGCCGGCCGCCCGCACGTTAAAGACATGTCTTTGCTTTGAGTTCTCAATGTCATAGGACATGTTGTCTCTATTCTTGTTCCTACTTGGAGAACCTTTTACTTTCCGGGGCCTTAGCTTCATCCAGTCTTTTCCGAGGTCATTATCCGACGCAGCATTTCAAATTCTTCCATGTAGTTTTCCATGGTGGCTGGTTTTTCCCTTGCTAAGTGGCTTGCGAAGGGTCCGATGCGGAGACCTTTGATTGCTGCTTCTATTGCGACGCCGGCTGCACATCCGATGCCTTTGCCCCGAGGTGCAAGAATCTCCGGAAGTAACCTTAACGGCTCCCCCTTGTCATGTTTGTTGCCGAACAAATCCGCCGACGACAATGACTCATGAGAATCCTTTGAAGTTGGCTGTTATCTTGTCCCTCAGTTCTCCCATGAATAGATTGTGTTAAGCTTCAAATTATGGAGTACCATGCCGGCTAAGGCCACCCTCTCATGCGATGACGAAGGATTTGGCTAGGACACTTTCATTTCCTCCCCGCGAGGCTAATGCTACCTCAAAAACTCATCAGAATTGCCGTGGGACTGCTTTTCCATCGTACCCAGTGTGACCATGGGCTTGTAGCCCGGAGGCCATGGTGCTTTCGGAGGCCTTCCGATAGCGGAGATTTCGGATCGAACGTCCTTCCGGTAAACCATGATCCGAGGTATTTCGTTCCCCGGATTCCAAAGGGGCGTTGCGGCCATGTATTGGCCGAGCCGCGGGGTTGTCGTGGTGTTGTTTTGATGCATTGCCATGGGCCGCATGCCTGGATCTCTCATTGCGTATCGCTATTTGCTGCCTTATCTCTTCGGCTTGCCGGGAGGTATGCATCGCCTCGTGCGTGGCCGCTTGCTCGGGCTCTCAAATTGTCTCGTTCGCGTCCATGTGCTCCATTTCGGCCCTCGCCCAACTTACCTCATCTTCCCGGTCTTGGTCATTGGTCCGGTTCCGCCGGCGGTTCATCTTTGCCATGACCATCATCGCTTTCTCACCTTCGGTTGCCCGCTTCGGAGGCATATGTGCCGGGCGGACCATCCGCGGTCCGCCTCTTCGCGGTGGTCAGTGTGTGCCGCCGGCGGCAGCATCGCTTAAGCCGAGCGACGGCGGCCGCTATTTGCTTTCTTGTTGGCATCTCGTGAGTGATATCCTCGGGGCCGTGACACACGGGTGGGGCGCCTAACCGTTGGAACACAAGCCTTGCTGTGTTTAATATTTATCTGCAATCACGATTACAAAGCTAGAGTGTGAAGAAGAGAAACTCTTCCACTCCGTGGTTGGAGTTTTGTTTGAAGTGCATACACCATGGTCTTTTATCCAGGTGTGTTAAGTGTCACCACTCATGTATACTAAGAATGTTTACATGGTGTTCTACCTATTGCCCAAAAAGAATTTGGTTCTAATTTTATGCGTGGGGGTTATTTGCAAAAGAAGGCCAACATGCTTTGATTTGGGAAGTATGCCAATTATTGTTCTTTAAATGAAACCAATATGAGAGTAGGAGCAGTATTGCACATTTCAAATGCATTATGTGCCTATTTGAGCCATGCGTGATATACTTATTTGTTTCTTCCATGTATTTAGTTAGAAATCGTATTTAGTGGGCCTAAGAAAAGTTATTGATTTTATAATGCGGGTTCCTTAGGAATATCAAAATTTCAAGTTTATAAAAAATGAAAATGAAGTAATTATCGGGATCTTATCCACAGTTTTGCCTCTCATTTTTTTTTCAATGTACACCATTGTAATTTCGCGAAGGATCAGTAACTCTGCACAGCTACAGCATCACAAGGTACTGTAAATCTCAACCACGATTGATTCATTGTCTATTGCCTACCCACATATACATACCAGCAATTGTGAATCCCTGAAATGCTTCTGCTTTTCTAAATGACCCTCTATGTTTTGTACGCAATATAGAAGCATCAAGAGTACTGCTATCATATAAAAGCAATGTCTGTTTTTTTTTAACAAAATAGAGGTGTCTCCAGCTTGAGGTTGTATGTTACTTTTGCTGACTGGGAAAAATTGTTAGCGCCATTTATTGAGTGTAAGCCTATTTTAATTAGCATGAGAATGCGGGGGCGCTTATGAGATTTTGGGCAGGATTATACCTGAGCTACAGCGTGCTGAATTGGAAGCCGGAGTCAACATGATGATCAAGATGGCGTGAAGCTGCCGGCTGCGAAGAAGCCATGACGGCGACGGGGGCAAGATGGAGTTGGCCAAACTCAGGCCATCCTCACCAAGAGACCTGAAGACGATGAACATCAAGAGGACCCCGAAGATGATGTTTGGTAAAATGAATCCTGGGAGGCTGCTGTTCTTCAGGATGAACGTTTTCTACTGCTTTTTTAAGACTGATAGACTTGGTTTTACTTGTTCTCTTGCGCGGGTGTGAAGCCGTGTATATTGTAATGTTAGGATGAGCACGCTTATTGTAGAAATTGGCTGCTTGATCTTAGCTTTACTTCCTTTTTCTGTTCTGAATCTTCTAAACTCTTGACAATGTATATTTCCGTTTTCAATGAAAATGGAATGGGGAGTCCCCAAGTTTTAAAAAAATTAGCATGAGAATGCTATTAGGTTCGTGTTTTTGGTCCGAGATTTAAGTCTTTTATAGATGACTGGGTCCCGTGAGTTCTTCCTGTCCACAGAATGAATAAACCAGTGTCGTACTCACTGTCCAGATACTGAATAAGCCAGTGCTAACTCTCCACTGATTAAATAAATCATTTTTTTTGCTCGTGTTTCGTTAAGAGGAATAAAGTTATTAGTACAACTGTGCGCATTCACACAAGCATTCCTTCAAACCAGTTTTATATCGTACAATCATTCCTTTAAAGTGGCTTCAACATATGAATTTGCCAAGTCCATCTTAAGATGAATCCATTAACAGTAGAAAATTGCCCGCTGCTACTATTGGTGACCTTATGTTGCCTTTTATGATAGACAAAGCAATAGCTCAAACAATGGTTTTGATTATGCAAAATTTATTTTTTGGCTCAACTAACCATCAACTCCAACTAACTACCATCAATGTATCTATTCGTTAGAAACACTTTGGTGACATATTAACATAAAATAAGAACCATGTATAATACAACAGGCACGTCCACTGGCCACGGTGGCAATGCCGTGATGTTTTCTAGTCTTACACTATCTTCCCATTATTTTAGGTAGCGGATGCCGCTTGACGTCCGCTTCCACTGCCATGGGCCGCAACTAGTAGATGGAGCTCAAGCACGAGTCCATTTCTACCCCATCACACTCGCCGTGTTGCCGGTGCGCTCGACTTTTGGGAGTGACCAAATCATGGTTAGAAATTCCGCGACTATGTCGAGCACGCCTTGGACTCCACGGAGCTGTGTCTTGGGCTGTTTGGCATAACTCATGTCTTGGGCTTGTTTGGCATAACTCATCTTCAGTAGAGAAGTTGTTTTTTGGAGTTTTAGTTTCACGAGCAGCCTTTTCGTTAAAGGGGAGCTGTTTTTTTTCTTACTAGTATCGTACCCATGCGTTGCTACGGATAACTTTTTATACTAAAAACACATGGATCGCTCCTTTTTCTTTTTTTTGGGGCCGTCGGCCCAAGTCTTGTATTTAAATTCCTTCTCACTTAATACAATGATATGCAATTCTTTTGCGTATTTGAGAAAAAAAGACAATGTCCACAAGCAGGGAGTATGTAGACCACTACACTGGTAAAGAACCATGACATTGTGTTGACTGATCATAGTAATTGAAGTTGCAAACATCCATCTGTGGAATCTATGATGGATGTCTTGGTGGTAACTAAGGCTGTGTACGCATGATAATGGGCTTAAACCCTTCGTAAACCCACCCCGCCCATATCTCATGAGACCAACACCAACCTCGCTAACCCGCTCAACCCTCTCCGTCGCCTCCAACCCATACATAAAAGAAAGTTCATGAGCTCAAGTTTTCGGATTTTGTCACGAGAAAAGAAGAAAATGAATATTGTTGGAACACAGCTCCTACAATATTTAATTGCAATCACGATTACAAAGCTAGAGTGTGAAGAAGAGAAACTCTTCCACCTGTGCGACATCACCCCACAACAACAAAAGGGCTCCCTTTTATAGCCACCAGCCTCCCTCGTATAAAAAGACATTACAACCCCCGAGGGGAACAGGAAACCCTAATTCTAAGACTCTTCCGTGGGGTCGGCTAAAGTTGTCCGGGCGCGATCGTCCGTGGCCTCTCCCGGGCCTCCAAAGTGCGACGTCCTCCTTGTTCCCGGGCCGCGACGGCCGTCTCCCGGACCGTCTGGATGTCTCCGCTCCAACCCCGTCCCGCCACCGTCCGGTGTCTCCGCCTTGAGACTGGAGGCTCCGCGCCCGGCCCACTGCCTCCGCCGTGAGACCCGAGGCCTCCGCTGCCCGTGCGATGTCTCCGCCTCAGAGACCCGTGGTCTCCGCCGCCGGCCCGGTGTCTCCGCCTCGGCGATCGGAGACATAAAGGGGCGCGGGCCGGCGTGGTCTCCGCGCGCGAGCATTTGGCTTCCGATCCAGTCCTCGCACAACAGATTAAGACATGTGCAAAAGATAAGAATAAGTGGGGGGTTAGTTGACCGTAGGCACGTGTCATGTCTCCGCCGGCGAGATGCCTTTCCCAACAAATATGGAGGAGGAGCCTATAGATGAAACAAATCATTTGCTTATTTACCCATTTACCGACACCTAATCTTCTATATTCTTTCAGTATCAATATTCTTAAAGGGTATCTCTATCATTAAGCTGGATTTGTGACAAGTGGAAGGTCAAGTTAGAATCAGTTCTGCATTACTCTGCTAATTTTATTTGCTTTATCTGACAAAAGAAATTAGATATCCAATTGCAGAGTGCACACAATTTTTAGCAATGATGGACTGAGTCTATATAAAAAAATCTTGTGCTTAGCACTACTCTTTATCAACTTCAGTTTCCAGAAAACCTGATTCTGGATTTATAACAAGATAGATTCTTAAGAAGCAGAGCAGAAGTCACATACAGTTATGAAATAAGTATGACAGAAGTACAAGATTATGGGCCTGAAAAAGTTGCAGCAACAACTATTTTCTGGGCACTTCCTTTTGATAATCCGAAAGATCTTTGGGCATCACACTGCAGGTGACAAGACACAAAACGAAGCTATGTCAGAGGCTATGTCCATTGCTTCACTGTTCAACACACCCTTCCAAATAAAAACAGGCATTGTCATTTCCATTTGTTCAGAGGCTATGTTCTGCAAGAAAGCATTCCAATAGTAACAATAATATAAAGTGAATTATCATTGTGTAATTTTCACTTTAATCTCGTACTATCCAACCAAACAAGGGAAGAGACTTTTGACCCATGATAGAAGAGAAATTTTACAATGGTTGTCGCAAATTGAACGGCCTACAACGCACGATCCAACGGCTAAAAAGGCATAGTTACCGAGAGCTTACCAATTTAAGAGGCACCGGGTGCGCACCAAGTGTATATTAAATGGTGGACCCATATGCACCAGGTGCGTAATCGAAATTGGTGAGATCGGCGTCTAAAAAAATTATAATAATTTGATTTTGAAATTTGTTTATATAACTAAGGGTAGTATAGTACTGTATGGATGATTGTATTAGTGTGATCCATGATATGTATTTCTCATGTTCCGTTTCCTTCCTTCTCTCTCCGAATGTCCGTGCCGCGGGCGTGCGCGCTGCGCCTGCTGCCAGGCGAGGGTGAGGGAGAGGCATAGGCACCGCATACATCCAGGCCCGGTAGCCTCCGTGCTCCCCGAGCCGCGGCGGTGGCCGTCCCAGCTGCCGGGATGGTGCGGGCGGAGATCAGGAGTTAGGTTTATGGTTGGCAATGAGCGCGGCGGCGGCCATTGGAGGCGCTGGAGAGAGGAAGGGGTTTCGGGAAAGGGCTAGAGGCAGCGGCGGCTGTGGTGGTTAAGGTGCAGGTAAGGTGTGCTCTCTCTTGCTCCCCCTTCCGTTTCCTCACCGGTGATGTGGACGGCGCTTCCTCACCGGTGATGTGGCGGCTTCAACTCGTGAGCTTTCGTATCTTGCATATTCAGGTGTTTTACAGAACTGTTGCAGTAGATGCAATTGAAGGGTCTTCAAGTAAGTAATCAACTCACTCTCACTCAGAGTCTATGTTCTTGGTAAAGGTAGATGGTTAGCAAACAGTAGCCCAACCTTTTAACTTATATACAGTAAGATCAGAGTCTGTTGAATTTGATATATGTTTACTCCTTACCGAAGTGAGCATACAATGCACCTTTTCTTGTTAGTGGAATAGGTTGTAAGCAATTGTCCACAACGGTATTAGAACCAAGGATATCTGGCAATGCTTTGCTTGTTTAATACTTTCATTATTTAGTGACATATGTTGCCTGATATAATTCGTGATGATTGTATAATATAACAGCCATAGTGAGCTGTTAAGGTCCTTTTATATATAATAAGCACACAAATGGCCATCAGATTAGTTTAGCCTAGCTCTGTAGGTTGCCTGAACCATGTAACTGGATTTTTACAAGACCACAATAGCCTTTATTTAAAAACATGCTGTAATCTAAGCATAATTAGATAGTAAAATAGTGGCAGGTATTTCCCTTCATCTATTGATCCCTGCAGCTTGTTATTTAGTGGCAGGTGGATATGAAGCAAATTGAGAAGACAATTCAGTATCTTATCGGCTCTGTAGATTTAGCTTGGCTTATGGTTGGCTTATAAACTTACTGAAATTTGTGTACTAGTATCAGCACTTAATATAAGTCTTATCTCTTTTTATCATTAGATTATTGAACATTATTATCCTGTTATGCCTGGATGATGTGGGCTCGTCTGAGAATGGTATGCCAATGTCTCCAATTTTCCCTTTAAGCACTTGCTTTCTGTTCTATATATGGCACTTTGGAAGCCTTGAATCGGATTAGTGATACTGGCTTCCTCTGTTTGACAAAATGTTGTCCATGGCAAATAGCATTACTAATCTATCTGCTAATTGCATTATTTGTATCAGTCCATGTGGTTAGTTACAAACTAATAAAATGAAGTTGGCAATAACAGTTTGCTTGTGTTTTGCAATTTACAGCTCATGGGAAGTGGGGAAGCTGCAGTGCTTCAAATGGATCAAGGAGTGCTTCGATGGTCCAAATGTCAGCTTCTGTGCAATCGGTGACAGGCAAGAAGAATGCAGTGCTGCACATGTCATGAAATGACCAACAATTGATGTTGGTTCTGTTTTCTCCTCTGACCTCCAGCACTCCATGGAGCTATTGTTTGAGGAAAATATAACCAAAGAGATGTCGTGGGAAAGGAACATGTCGTCCTCCTTCGATCTTTACCTTGGCAAATTAGGAGGCAGGTGTGATAAATAAGAGTCTTTGCTAGTTCGTCCATGATGTCATAGATCATGTCTTGTGTTGCCATATATTATTACTGTGATTCAGGCTATTGTGTTTGTGTCCGGCCGTTATGTCCCATGTTGTGCATTGCCAATTTGCCATTTTTAAATCTGTGAATATACTTCTAGGGTTTTAGGAGGAGCGACCGCTACTTAAACAAGGAGATTATACATGCACTAGCTATGTATTGTCACCGTCCACGTAAAGACTTAAACTTTTTCCGAGTTTGTATCACGTACGTATATGGATTGGTGTGTAATTGGAGAGAGATCTATTTAGATTTGTGTCAAGAAGTCTTTGCATATATTAAAGGAGAGCCGACCAAAAAATAGTGGTGAGAAATTTTGGCTTTTTATTATTAGGTAGAGAAGAGATGAGATTAACTAAAGGGCTAGAGCCACGACACGAGAACATTTTTGAAACAAAATACTTCAAACTAAAAATAGTGAGGCCCCATTCGTTTAGCGTTGTTCCGAGCGGTTCCTTGCCGAAAACAGTTCCAAACTTATTTAAATGCAATTATCGAAGGAAACTTAGATTGGGTATCGTTCGTTCCAAGCAAACAGAACACGGCCTAAAATGAAGTCTTTTAAATTCAAGTGTGGTTACCGGTTCCGTGATCGGACCAGAGGGAGGGAATTCAGGGGTGTTCTGGGGTATCCACAGTAGTTGACAGTCGTGTGGTGAAGTGGAGACACAATTACCATTCTAACCTTCCACTTAAAAAATTAATTAGTACTAATTATTTACTTAGTCATCAAGAATTACAAGTAAGCACCCCAACCACCGTAAAAGGGCTCATGATAGAAACAGTCAAATACCTTACTTTTTTTTTTAAACCGGCAAATACCTTACTGAATAAATAAGATGATAGCACCTGAATAACTGAGATGATCCATTGAAATCAATCTCAATCTTTCCGGCATCATTGTTTCAGAACTAAGGTATGACCGGTCAGAGCTCACCTGGAGTCTTGCTCACAATATATATAGTCATATTTCTATGGGTTCCATTTTCACATGCACAAATTTTGAACGCAATCCAAAACATATTATAATATAACCTACACTTCTGTGATCTCATACTCTGCCTCGCGCTTCAGGACGCAACACAGAACTGTCTTAAGTCAAAAATTAAATGAATGTAATTAGCTCATGAAGGAATCGAGGCCTAACATAATGATTTGAGGATTTTCAAAACACGAGCTAATTTCCTGCTATTCATTTAGTACAGTCCGGATGGCGATGGGATGGGAAGGCATACTCGGCGATCTCATTGGCGAGGTCGGCGAGGCGGCGCTACGAGGCAAGGGCCAGCACCAGCGACGCGCGGGCTCCTCTTTGCTCCCACGGGTGCCCGTGGCTACGACGACCGTCCACGGCAGACAGACGTTGCGGGGAGCCGGCAGCAAGGGAAGCGGAGCACCGCAGCAATGACGCCGTTTGATTTGTAGTTCGAAGCCACCGGTCCTCTCGCCACTGCTGTCGAAGACGATATGGGGTGAGGTCATCTCGCTATTGAGCGATGATAAACTGGCGACCAAGCATCCGATCTTCTCCTCCCTCCGTTGGACCTGCTCCTCTCGACGGTGACGGCACAGTCGCAGTGCGCGACGGCGAGCCACCGAGGGCGACGGCTCTCTCCTCCCTTCGTTGGTCTCTGTGCAGCCGCAGTGCGCGACGGCGAGCCACCGAGGGCGAGGACGGCTGCAGCGCGCAACAGCTT